>CM035118.1:47709127-48113470 GCA_020205555.1 Panax stipuleanatus | reverse complement strand
TTTGTAAATTTGAAACAACCAATGGAACAATATGAAGGTTTCCCTAAATAAAGACTTGTGTGAGATCTACGCATCGTTTTGGACGCGATAGTGATAGGATTGCTCCTTTTGATTTATCTTCAACTAGAACGATGTAATAGGACTCATAATCACCTATATTTTTACAATTTGAGAGAAATAATGAAACTATAAGAAGGTCTCCCAAAATGAAGACTTGTGTGAGATGTACGTATCGTTTTGAAGGCACTAGTGATTGGACTGCTCCTTTTGATGCAAACCAAACTAAACGAAGTCATTGGACTCATAAAAACCTCTTTCATTGATAATTTGAGAAAACTAATGAAACAATAAGAAGGTCTTCCTAATCAAGACTTGTATGAGATGTACTACGCATCGTTTTTAACGCGATAGTCATGGGATTGCTCCTTTGATGCTAATCCTATTAGAACGAAGTAATATAACTCCTAATCACCTCTTTCTTTGACAATTTTAGAGAACCAATGAAACAATAAGAAGGTCTCTTAAATGAAGACTTGTGTGAGATGTATGCATGCCTTTTGAACGCGATAGCCATGTAATTGCTCCTTTTAATGCTAATCAAACAAGAATGAAGTATAGGACTCTCCTAACACCTATTTCTTTGACAATTTTAGAACACCAATGAAACAATAAGGTCTCCCTAAAGAAGGACTTGTGTGAGATGTACGCATGGTTTTGAACGCCACAGTCATGGGTTTCTCCTTTTAACGCTAATCAAAGAAGAACGAAGTAATACAACTCTTAATCACCTCTTTCTTTGTAAATTTGATACAACCAATGAAACAATATGAATGTCTCCCTAAATGAAGACTTGTGTGAGATCTACGCATTGTTTTGGACGCGATATTGACTGGATTGCTCCTTTTGATGCTAATTTCAACTTAGAACGACGTAATATGACTCATAATCACCTATATTTTGGACAATTTGTGAGAACTAATGAAACAATAAGAAGGTCTCCCTAATGAAGACTTGTGTGAGATGTACAGATCGTTTTGAAGGCGCTATTGATAGGATTGCTCCATTGAATGCTAATCTAAATAGAAAGAAGTAATAGGACTCATAATCACCTCTTTCTTTGATAATTTGAGGGAACCAATGAAATAATAAGAAGTACTCCCCCTAAATCAAGACTTGTGTGAGATGTACACATCGTTTTTAACGCGATAGTCATGGAATGCTCCTTTTGATGCTAATCAAATTAGAACTAAGTAATAGGACTCATAATCATCTCTTTCTTTGATAATTTTAGAGAACAAATGAAACAATAAGAAAGTCTCTTTAAATAAAGACTTGTGTGAGATGTACGCATCGTTTTGAACGCTACAGTCATGGGATTGCTCCTTTTGATGCTAATCAAACTAGAATGAAGTTATAGGACTCCTAATCATCTCTTTCTTTGACATTTTAGAGCACCACTAAAATAATAAGAAGGTCTCCCTAAATGAAGACTTGTGTGAGATGTACGCATGGTTTGAACGTGATAGTCATGGATTTCTCCTTTTGACACTAATCAAAGTAAAATGAAGTAATACAACTCTTAATCACCTCTTTCTTTGTAAATTTGAAACAACCAATGGAACAATATGAAGGTCTCCCGAAATGAAGACTTGTGCGAGATCTACGCATCGTTTTGGACGCGGATAGTGATGGGATTGCTCCTTTTGATTCTATCTTCAACTAGAACGATGTAATAGGACTCATAATAACCTATATTTTTACAATTTGAGAGAACTAATGAAACAATAAGAAGGTCTTCCTAAATGAAGACTTGGTGAGATGTACGGATCGTTTTGAACGGCACTAGTGATTGGACTGCTCCTTTTGATGCAAACCAACTAGAACGAAGTCATTGGACTCATAAAAACCTCTTTCATTGACAATTTGAGAAAACCAATGAAACATAAGAAGGTCTTCCTAAATCAAGACTTGTGTGAGATGTACTACGCATCGTTTTTTAACGCGATAGTCATGGGATTGCTCCTTTTGATGCTAATCATATTAGAACGAAGTAATAGAACTCCTAATCACCTCTTTCTTTGACAATTTTAGAGAACCAATGAAACAATAAGAAGGTCTCCTTAAATGAAGACTTGTGTGAGATGTATGCATGGTTTTGAACGCGATAGTCATGGAATTGCTCATTTTGATGCTAATCAAACAAGAACGAAGTTATAGGACTCCTAATCACCTATTTCTTTGACAATTTTAGAACACCAATGAAACAATAAGTTCTCCCTAAATGAAGACTTGTGTGAGATGTACGCATGGTTTTGAACGCCACAGTCATGGGTTTCTCCTTTAAACGCTAATCAAAGAAGAACTAAGTAATATAACTCTTAATCACCTCTTTCTTTGTAAATTTGATACAACCAATGAAACAATATGAATGTCTCCCTAAATGAAGACTTGTGTGAGATCTACGCATCGTTTTGGACGCGATATTGATTGGATTGCTCCTTTTGATGCAAATTTCAACTAAAACGAAGTAATATGACTCATAATCACCTATATTTTGATAATTTGTCAGAACTAATGAAACAATAAGAAGGTCTCCCTAAATGAAGACTTGTGTGAGATGTACGAATCGTTTTGAAGGTGCTATTGATAAGATTGCTCCTTTTAATGCTAATCTAAATAGAAAGAAGTCATAGGACTCATAATCACCTCTTTCTTTGATAATTTGAGGGAACCAATGAAACAATAAGAAGTTCTCCCCTAAATCAAGACTTGTGTGAGATGTACACATCGTTTTTAATGCGATAGTCATGGAATGCTCCTTTTGATGCTAATCAAATTAGAACGAAGTAATAGGACTCAAAATCATCTCTTTCATTTATAATTTTAGAGAACAAGTGAAACAATAAGAAAGTCTCTTTAATAAAGACTTGTGTGAGATGTACGCATCGTTTTGAACGCGATAGTCATGGGATTGCTCCTTTTGATGCTAATTAAACTAGAACGAAGTTATAGGACTCCTAATCACCTCTTTCTTTGACAATTTTAGAGCACCAATGAAATAATAAGAAGGTCTCCCTAAATGAAGACTTGTGTGAGATGTACGCATAGTTTTGAACGCGATAGTCATGGGTTTCTCCTTTTGACGCTAATCAAAGTAGAACGAAGTAATACAACCCTTAATCACCTCTTTCTATGTAAATTTGAAACAACCAATGGAACAATATGAAGGCATCCCTAAATGAAGACTTGTGTGAGACCTACGCATCGTTTTGGACGTGATAGTGATGGGATTGCTCCTTTTGATTCTATCTTCAACTAGAACGATGTAATAGGACTCATAATCACCTATATTTTTACAATTTGAGAGAAATAATGAAACTATAAGAAGGTCTCCCTAAATGAAGACTTGTGTGAGATGTACGTATCGTTTTGAAGGCACTAATGATTGGACTGCTCTTTTTGATGCAAACCAAACAAGAACGAAGTCATTGGACTCATAAAAACCTCTTTCATTGACAATTTGAGAAAACCAATGAAACAATAAGAAGGTCTTCCTAAATCAAGACTTGTGTGAGATGTACTACGCATCATTTTTAACGAGATAGTCATGGGATTGCTCCTTTTGATGCTAATGATATTAGAACAAAGTAATAGAACTCCTAATCATCTCTTTCTTTGACAATTTTAGAGAACCAATGAAACAATAAGAAGGTCTCCTTAAATGAAGACTTGTGTGAGATGTATGCATGGTTTTGAACGCGATAGCCATTGAATTGCTCCTTTTAATGCTAATCAAACAAGAACGAAGTTATAGGACTCCTAATCACCTATTTCTTTGACAATTTTAGAACACCAATGAAACAATAAGTTCTCCCTAAATGAAGACTTGTGTGAGATGTACGCATGGTTTTGAACGCCACAGTCATGGGTTTCTCCTTTAAACGCTAATCAAAGAAGAACTAAGTAATATAACTCTTAATCACCTCTTTCTTTGTAAATTTGATACAACCAATGAAACAATATGAATGTCTCCCTAAATGAAGACTTGTGTGAGATATACGCATTGTTTTGGACGCGATATTGACTGGATTGCTCCTTTTGATGCTAATTTCAACTAGAACGACGTAATATGACTCATAATCACCTATATTTTTACAATTTGTGAGAACTAATGAAACAATAAGAAGGTCTCCCTAAATGAAGACTTGTGTGAGATGTACAGATCGTTTTGAAGGCGCTATTGATAGGATTGCTCCATTTAATGCTAATCTAAATAGAAAGAAGTAATAGGACTCACAATCACCTCTTTCTTTGATAATTTGAGGGAACCAATGAAATAATATGAAGTACTCCCCTAAATCAAGACTTGTGTGAGATGTACACATCGTTTTTAACGCGATAGTCATGGAATGTTCCTTTTGATGCTAGTCAAATTAGAACGAAGTAATAGGACTCATAATCATCTCTTTCTTTGATAATTTTAGAGAACAAATGAAACAATAAGAAAGTCTCTTTAAATAAAGACTTGTGTGAGATGTACGCATCGTTTTGAACGCGACAGTCATGGGATTGCTCCTTTTGATGCTAATTAAACTAGAACGAAGTTATAGGACTCCTAATCACCTCTTTCTTTGACAATTTTAGAGCACCAATGAAATAATAAGAAGGTCTCCCTAAATGAAGACTTGTGTGAGATGTACGCATAGTTTTGAACGCGATAGTCATGGGTTTCTCCTTTTGACGCTAATCAAAGTAGAACGAAGTAATACAACCCTTAATCACCTCTTTCTATGTAAATTTGAAACAACCAATGGAACAATATGAAGGCATCCCTAAATGAAGACTTGTGTGAGACCTACGCATCGTTTTGGACGTGATAGTGATGGGATTGCTCCTTTTGATTCTATCTTCAACTAGAACGATGTAATAGGACTCATAATCACCTATATTTTTTCAATTTGAGAGAAATAATGAAACAATAAGAAGGTCTTCCTAAATGAAGACTTGTGTGAGATGTACGTATCGTTTAGAAGGCACTAATGATTGGACTGCTCTTTTTGATGCAAACCAAACAAGAACGAAGTCATTGGACTCATAAAAACCTCTTTCATTGATAATTTGAGAAAACCAATGAAACAATAAGAAGGTATTCCTAAATCAAGACTTGTGTGAGATGTACTACGCATCATTTTTAACGCGATAGTCATGGGATTGCTCCTTTTGATGCTAATCATATTAGAACAAAGTAATAGAACTCCTGATCATCTCTTTCTTTGACAATTTTAGAGAACCAATGAAACAATAAGAAGGTCTCCTTAAATGAAGACTTGTGTGAGATGCATACATGGTTTTGAACGCGATAGCCATTGAATTGCTCCTTTTAATGCTAATCAAACAAGAATGAAGTTATAGGACTCCTAATCACCTATTTCTTTGACAATTTTAGAACACCAATAAAACAATAAGGTCTTCCTAAAAGAAGACTTGTGTGAGATGTGCGCATGGTTTTGAACGCCACAGTCATGGGTTTCTCCTTTTAACGCTAATCAAAGAAGAACGAAGTAATACAACTCTTAATCACCTCTTTCTTTGTAAATTTGATACAACCAATGAAACAATATGAATGTCTCCCTAAATGAAGACTTGTGTGAGATATACGCATTGTTTTGGACGCGATATTGACTGGATTGCTCCTTTTGATGCTAATTTCAACTAGAACGACGTAATATGACTCATAATCACCTATATTTTTACAATTTGTGAGAACTAATGAAACAATAAGAAGGTCTCCCTAAATGAAGACTTGTGTGAGATGTACAGATCGTTTTGAAGGCGCTATTGATAGGATTGCTCCATTTAATGCTAATCTAAATAGAAAGAAGTAATAGGACTCACAATCACCTCTTTCTTTGATAATTTGAGGGAACCAATGAAATAATATGAAGTACTCCCCTAAATCAAGACTTGTGTGAGATGTACACATCGTTTTTAACGCGATAGTCATGGAATGCTCCTTTTGATGCTAATCAAATTAGAACGAAGTAATAGGACTCATAATCATCTCTTTCTTTGATAATTTTAGAGAACAAATGAAACAATAAGAAAGTCTCTTTAAATAAAGACTTGTGTGAGATGTACGCATCGTTTTGAACGCGACAGTCATGGGATTGCTCCTTTTGATGCTAATTAAACTAGAACGAAGTTATAGGACTCCTAATCACCTCTTTCTTTGACAATTTTAGAGCACCAATGAAATAATAAGAAGGTCTCCCTAAATGAAGACTTGTGTGAGATGTACGCATAGTTTTGAACGCGATAGTCATGGGTTTCTCCTTTTGACGCTAATCAAAGTAGAACGAAGTAATACAACCCTTAATCACCTCTTTCTATGTAAATTTGAAACAACCAATGGAACAATATGAAGGCATCCCTAAATGAAGACTTGTGTGAGACCTACGCATCGTTTTGGACGTGATAGTGATGGGATTGCTCCTTTTGATTCTATCTTCAACTAGAACGATGTAATAGGACTCATAATCACCTATATTTTTACAATTTGAGAGAAATAATGAAACAATAAGAAGGTCTTCCTAAATGAAGACTTGTGTGAGATGTACGTATCGTTTTGAAGGCACTAATGATTGGACTGCTCTTTTTGATGCAAACCAAACAAGAACGAAGTCATTGGACTCATAAAAACCTCTTTCATTGATAATTTGAGAAAACCAATGAAACAATAAGAAGTTCTTCCTAAATCAAGACTTGTGTGAGTTGTACTACGCATCATTTTTAACGCGATAGTCATGGGATTGCTCCTTTTGATGCTAATCATATTAGAACGAAGTAATAGAACTCCTAATCACCTCTTTCTTTGACAATTTAAGGGAACAAATTTATAAGAAGGGCTCCTTAAATGAAGACTTGTGTGACATGTATTCATGGTTTTGAACGAGATAGTCATGGAATTGCTCCTTTTGATGCTAATCAAACAAGAACGAAGTTATAGGACTCCTAATCACCTATTTCTTTGACAATTTTAGAACACCAATGAAACAATACGGTCTCCCTAAATGAAGACTTGTGTGAAATGTACGCATGGTTTTGAACGCCACAGTCATGGGTCTCTCCTTTTAATGCTAATCAAAGAAGAACGAAGTAATACAACTCTTAATCACCTCTTTCTTTGTAAATTTGATACAACTAATGAAACAATATGAATGTCTCCCTAAATGAAGACTTGTGTGATATCTTCGCATCGTTTTGGACGCGATATTGATTGGATTGCTCCTTTTGATGCTAATTTCAACTAGAACGAAGTAATATGACTCATAATCACCTATATTTTGACAATTTGTGAGAACTAATGAAACAATATGAAGGTCTCCCTAAATGAAGACTTGTGTGAGATGTACGGATCGTTTCGAAGGCGCTAGTGATAGGATTGCTCCATTTAATGCTAATCTAAATAGAAAGAAGTCATAGGACTCATAATCACCTCTTTCTTTGATAATTTGAGGGAACCAATGAAACAATAAGAAGTTCTCCCCTAATTCAAAACTTGTGTGAGATGTACACATCGTTTTTAACGCGATAGTCATGGAATGCTCCTTTTGATGCTAATCAAATTAGAACGAAGTAATAGGACTCATAATCTTCTCTTTCTTTGATAATTTTAGAGAACAAATGAAGCAATAAGAAAGTCTCTTTAAATAAAGACTTGTGTGAGATGTACGTATGGTTTTGAACGCGATAGTCATGGAATTTCTCCTTTTGATGCTAATCAAACAATAACGAAGTTATAGAACTCCTAATCACCTCTTTCTTTGATAATTTTAGAACACGAATGAAACAATAAGGTCTCCCTAAATGAAGACTTGTGTGAGATGTAAGCATAGTTTTGAACGCCAAAGTCATGGGTTTGTCCTTTTAACGCTATCAAAGTAGAACGAAATAATACAACTCGTAATCTCCTATTTCTTTGTAAATTTGATACAACCAATGAAACAATATGAAGGTCTCCCTAAATGAAGACTTGTGTGAGATCTACGCATCGTTTCGAACGTGATAGTCATGGGTTTCTCCTTTTGACGCTAATCAAAGTAGAACGAAGTAATACAACTCTTAATCACCTTTTTCTTTGTAAATTTGAAACAACCAATGGAACAATATGAAGGTCTCCCTAAGTGAAGATTAGTGTGAGATCTACGCATCGTTTTGGACGCGATAGTGATGAGATTTCTCATTTTGATTCTAATTTCAACTAGAACGAAGTAATAGGACTCATAATCACCTATATTTTTATAATTTGAGAGAACTAATGAAACAATAAGAAGGTCTTACTAAATGAAGACTTCTGTGATATGTACGGATCGTTTTGAAGGCACTAATGATAGGATTGCTCCTTTTGATGCAAATCAAACTAGAACAAAGTCATAGGACTCATAAAAACCTCTTTCATTGTCATTTGAGAAAACCAATGAAGTAATAAGAAGGTCTTCCAAAATCAGGAATTGTGTGACATGTACTACGCATCGTTTTTAACGCAATAGTCATGGGATTGCTCTTTTTGATGCTAATCATATATTGGAACGAAGTAATAGAACTCCTAATCACCTCTTTCTTTGATAATTTTAAAGAACCAATGAAACAATAAGAAGGTCTCCTTAAATGAAGACTTGTGTGAGATGTACGCATGGTTTTGAACGTGATAGTCATGGAATTGCTCCTTTTGATGCTAATCAAACAAGAACGAAGTTATAGGACTCCTAATCACCTCTTTCTTTGACAATTTTAGAACACCAATGAAACAATAAGGTCACCCTAAATGAAGACTTGTGTGAGATGTACGCATGGTTTTGAACGCCACAGTTATGGGTTTCTCCTATTTCATTGTAAATTTGATACAACCAATGAAACAATATGAAGGTCTCCCTAAATGAACACTTGTGTGAGATCTACGCATCGTTTTGGACGCGCTATTGATTGGATTGCTCTTTTGATGCTAATTTTAACTAGAACGAAGTAATATGACTCATAATCACCAATATTTTGACAATTTGTGAGAACTAATGAAACAATAAGAAGGTCTCCCTAAATAAAGACTTGTGTGATATGTACGGATCGTTTTGAAGGCGTTAGTGATAGGATTGCTCCAATTAAAGCTAATCTAAATAGAAAGAAGTCATAGGACTCATAATCACCTCTTTCTTTGATAATTTGAGGGAACCAATGAAATAATAAGAAGTACTCCCCTAAATCAAGACTTGTGTGAGATGTACACATCGTTTTTAACGCGATAGTCATGGAATACTCCTTTTGATGCTAATCAAATTAGAACGAAGTAATAGGACTCATAATCATCTCTTTCTTTGATAATTTTAGAGAACCAATGAAACAATAAGAAATTCTCTTTAAATAAAGATTTGTGTGAGATGTACGCACGTTTTGAACGCGATAGTCATGGAATTGCTCTTTTAAATGCTAATCAAACTAGAACGATGTTATAGGACTCCTAATCACGTCTTTCTTTGATAATTTTAGAGCACCAATAAAATAATAAGAAGGTCTCCCTAAATGAAGAATTGTGTGAGATGTACGCATGATTTTGAACGTGATAGTCATGGGTTTTTCTTTTTTATGCTAATTAAAGTTGAACGAAGTAATACAACTCTTAATCACCTCTTTCTTTGTAAATTTGAAACAACCAATGGAACAATATGAAGGTCTCCCTAAATAAAGATTTGTGTGAGATCTACGCATCGTTTTGGACGCGATAGTGATGGGATTGCTCATTTTGATTCTAATTTCAACTAGAACGAAGTAATAGGACTCATAATCTCCTATATTTTTACAATTTGAGAGAACTAATGAAACAATAAGAAGGTCTTCCTAAATGAAGACTTGTGTGAGATGTACGGATCGTTTTGAAGGCACTAGTAATAGGATTGCTCCTTTTGATGCAAATCAAACTAAAACGAAGTCATAGGACTCATAAAAACCTCTTTCATTGTTAATTTGTGAAAACCAATGAAGCAATAAAAAAGTCTTCCTAAATCAAGACATGTGTGAGATGTACTACGCATCTTTTTTAACGCGATAGTCATGGGATTGCTCCTTTTGATGCTAATCATATTAGAACAAAGTAATAGACCTCCTAAACACCTCTTTCTTTGACAATTTTAGGGAACCAATGAAACAATAAGAAGGTCTCCTTAAATGAAGACTTGTGTGAGACGTACGCATGGTTTTGAACGCGATAGTCATTAAATTGCTCCTTTTGATGCTAATCAAACTAGAACGAAGTTATAGGTCTCCTAATCACCACTTTATTTGACAATTTTAGAACACCAATAAAATAATAAGGTCTCCCTAAATGAAGACTTGTGTGAGATGTACGTATGATTTTGAACGCCACAGATGAGGGTTTCTCCTTTTAACGCTAATCAAAGTAGAACGAAATAATACAAATCTTAATCTCCTATTTCTTTGTAAATTTGATACAACCAATGAAACAATATGAAGGTCTCCCTAAATGAAGACTTGTGTGAGATCTACGCATCATTTTGGACGCGATATTGATTGGATTGCTCCTTTTGATGCTAATTTCGACTAGAACGAAGTAATATGACTCATAATCACCAATATTTTGATAATTGTGAGAAATAATGAAACAACAAGAAGGTCTCCCTAAATGAAGACTTGTGTGATATGTACGGATCGTTTTGAAGGCGCTAGTGATAGGATTGTTCCATTTAATGCTAATCTAAATAGAACAAAGTTATAGGACTCATAATCACCTCTTTCTTTGATAATTTTAGGGAACCAATGAAACAATAAGAAGTTCTCCCCTAAATCAAGACTTGTGTGAGATGTACACATCGTTTTTAACGCGATAGTCATGGAATGCTCCTTTCGATGCTAATCAAATTAGAACGAAGTAATTGGACTCATAGTCATCTCTTTCTTTGATAATTTTAGAGAACCAATAAGAAATTCACTTTAAATACAGACTTGTGTGAGATGTACGCATCGTTTTGAATGCGATAGTCATGGGATTGCTCCTTGTGATGCTAATCAAACTAGAACAATGTTATAGGACTCCTAATCACCTCTTTCTTTGATATTTTTAGAGCACCAATAAAATAATAAGAAGGTCTCCCTAAATGAAGACTTGTGTGAGATGTACGCATGGTTTTGAACGTGATAGTCATGGGTTTCTCCTTTTGACGCTAATCAAAGTAGAACGAAGTAATACAACTCTTAATCACCACTTTCTTTGTGAATTTGAAACAACTAATAGAACAATATGAAGGTCTCCCTAATTAAAGATTTGTGTGAGATCTACGCATCGTTTTGGACTCGATAGTGATGGGATTGCTCATTTTGATTCTAATTTCAACTAGAACGAAGTAATAGGACTCATAATCTCCTATATTTTTATAATTTGAGAGAACTAATGAAACAATAAGAAGGTCTTCCTAAATGAAGACTTGTGTGAGATGTACGGATCGTTTTGAAGGCACTAGTGATAGGATTGCTCCTTTAGATGCAAATCAAACTAGAACGAAGTCATAGGACTCATAAAAACCTCTTTTATTGACAATTTGAGAAAACCATAGAAGCAATAACAAAGTCTTCCTAAATCAAGACTTGTGTGAGATGTACTACGCATCGTTTTTAACGCGATAGTCATGGGATTGCTCCTTTTGATGCTAATCATATTAGAACGAAGTAATAGAACTCTTAATCACCTCTTTCTTTGACAATTTTAGAGAACTAATGAAACAATAAGAAGGTCTCCTTAAATGAAGACTTGTGTGAGATGTACACATGGTTTTGAACGCAATAGTCATGGAATTGCTCCTTTTGATGCTAATCAAACAAGAACGAAGTTATAGGACTCCTAATCACCTCTTTCTTTGACAATTTTAGAACACCAATGAAACAATAAGGTCTCCCTAAATGAAAACTTATGTGAGATGTACGCATGGTTATGAACGCCACAGTAATGAGTTTCTCCTTTTAACGCTAATCAAAGTAGAACGAAATAATACAACTCTTAATCTCCTATTTCTTTGTAAATTTGATACAACCAATGAAACAATATGAAGGTCTTAACCACCAGCTTTGGTGCAGTGGTTCAAGCTCGTCTTGTGGTGAGCCGTAAACTCGAACATCCTAGGTTAGAGTCCCACTTGCAACAAAGTTAATGCTGTAAAAAGCCCTATGGTGGCCACATTACTCTCTAAGGCGCAAGCCGGGTAGCAAACCGCTCTGGTATCGAGCTTGGGAGATTTAGTCAACCTGTGGGTCGGATACACCATATTATATAAAAAAAAATAATATGAAAGTCTCTCTAAATGAAGACTTGTGTCAGATCTACGCATCGTTTTGGACGCGATATTGATTGGATTGCTCCTTTTGATGCTAATTTCAACTAGAACGACGTAATATGACTCATAATCACCTATATTTTGACAATTTGTGAGAACTAATGAAACAATAAGAAGGTCTCCCTAAATGAAGACTTGTGTGAGATGTACGGATCATTTTGAAGGCGCTAGTGATAGGATTGCTCCATTTAATGCTAATCTAAATAGAAAGAAGTCATAGGACTCATAATCACCTCTTTCTTTGATAATTTGAGGGAACCAATGAAACAATAAGAAGATCTCCTCTAAATCAAGACATGTGTGAGATGTACACATCGTTTTTAATGCGATAGTCATGGAATGCTCCTTTTGATGCTAATCAAATTAGAAAGAAGTAATAGGACTCATAATCATCACTTTCTTTGATAATTTTAGAGAACCAATGAAACAATAGGAAATTCTCTTTAAATAAAGACTTGTGTGAGATGTACGCATCGTTTTGAACGCGATAGTCATGGGATTGCTCCTTTTGATGCTAATCAAACTAAAATGAAGTTATAGGACTCCTAATCACCTCTTTCTTTGACAATTTTAGAGCACCAATGAAATAATAAGAAGGTCTCCCTAAATGAAGACTTGTGTGAGATGTACGCATGGTTTTGAAGGTGATAGTCATGGGTTTCTCCTTTTAACGCTAATCAAAGTAGAACGAAGTAATACAACTCTTAATCACATCTTTCTTTGTAAATTTGAAACAACCAATGGAACAATATGAAGGTCTCCCTAAATAAAGATTTGTGTGAGATCTACGCATCTTTTTGGACGCGATAGTAATGGGATTGCTCATTTTGATTCTAATTTCAACTAGAACGAAGTAATAGGACTCATAATCAGCTATATTTTTATAATTTGAGAGAACTAATGAAACAATAAGAAGGTCTTCCTAAATGAAGACTTGTGTGAGATGTACGGATCGTTTTGAAGGCACTAGTGATAGGATTGCTCCTTTTGATGCAAATCAAACTAGAACGAAGTCATAGGACTCATAAAAACCTCTTTCATTGACGATTTGAGAAAACCAATGAAACAATAAGAAGGTCTTCCTAAATCAAGACTTGTGTGAGATGTACTACGCATCGTTTTTAATGCGATAGTCATGAGATTGCTCCTTTTGATGCTAATCATATTAGAACGAAGTAATAGAACTCCTACACACCTCTTTCTTTGACAATTTTAGAGAACCAATGAAACAATAAGAAGGTCTCCTTAAATGAAGACTTGTGTGAGATGTATGCATGGTTTTGAACGCGATAGTCATGGAATTGTTCCTTTTGATGCTAATCAAACAAGAACGAAGTTATAGGACTCCTAATCACCCCTTTCTTTGATAATTTTAGAAAACCAATTAAACAATAAGGTCTCCCTAAATGAAGACTTGTGTGAGATGTACGCATGGTTTTGAACGCCACAGATGAGGGTTTCTCCTTTTAACGCTAATCAAAGTAGAACGAAATAATACAACTCTTAATCTTCTATTTCTTTGTAAATTTGATACAACCAATGAAACAATATGAAGGTCTCCCTAAATGAAGACTTGTGTGAGATCTACGCATCGTTTTGGACGCAATATTGATTGGATTGCTCCTTTTGATGCTAATTTCAACTAGAACGAAGTAATATGACTCATAATCACCTATAATTTGACAATTTGTGAGAACTAATGAAACAACAAGAAGGTCTCCCTAAATGAAGACTTGTGTGAAATGTATAGATCGTTTTGAAGGCGCTAGTGACAGGATTGCTCCATTTAATGCTAATCTAAATAGAAAGAAGTTATAGGACTTATAATCACCTCTTTCTTTGATAATTTGAGGGAACTAAAGAAACAATAAGAAGTTCTCCCCTAAATCAAGACTTGTGTGAGTTGTACACATTATTTTTAACGCGGTAGTCATGGAATGCTCCTTTTGATGCTAATCAAATTAGAACGAAGTAATAGGACTCATAATCATCTCTTTCTTTGATAATTTTAGAGAACCAATGAACCTATAAGAAATTCTCTTTAAATAATGACTTGTGTGTGATGTACGCATCGTTTTGAACGCGATAGTCATTGGATTGCTCCTTTTGATGCTAATCAAACTAGAATGAAGTTCTAGGACTCCTAATCACCTCTTTTTTTGACAATTTTAGAGCACCACTAAAATAATAAGAAGGTCTCCCTAAATGAAGACTTGTGTGAGATGTACGCATGGTTTTGAACGTGATAGTCATGGGTTTCTCCTTTTGATGCTAATCAAAGTAGAACGAAGTAATACAACTCTTACTCACCTCTTTCTTTGTGAATTTGAAACAACCAATGGAACAATATGAAGGTCTCCCTAAATAAAGATTTATGTGAGATCTACGCATCGTTTTGTACGCGATAGTGATGGGATTGCTCATTTTGATTCTAATTTTAACTAGAACGAAGTAATAGGACTCATAATCACTTATATTTTTATAATTTGAGAGAACTAATGAAACAATAAGAAGGTCTTCCTAAATGAAGACTTGTGTGAGATGTACGGATCATTTTGAAGGCACTAGTGATAGGATTGCTCCTTTTGATGCAAATCAAACTAGAACGAAGTCATAAGAGGTTTGATGCTTCTGAATCCATTGTATTAATTCCACTTCCTACTCGCAGTATGCTCTTTATGATCTCGGCTTATGATTCAATTGCCATGTATTTACTCATAAAAACCTATTTCATTGACAATTTGAGAAAACCAATGTAGCAATAAGAAGGTCTTCCTAAATCAAGACTTGTGTGAGATGTACTACGCATCGTTTTTAACGCGATAGTCATGGGATTGCTCCTTTTGATGCTAATCATATTAGAACGAAGTAATAGAACTCCTAATCACCTCTTTCTTTGATAATTTTAGAGAACCAATGAAACAATAAGAAGGTCTCCTTAAATGAAGACTTGTGTGAGATGTATGCATGGTTTTAAACGCGATAGTCATGGAATTGCTCCTTTTGATGCTAATCAAACAAGAACGAAGTTATAGGACTCCTAATCACCTTTTTCTTTGACAATTTTAGAACACCAATGAAACAATAAGGTCTCCTTAAATGAAGACTTGTGTGAGATGTACACATGGTTTTGAACGCCACAGTAATGAGTTTCTCCTTTTAACGCTAATCAAAGTAGAACGAAATAATACAACTCTTAATCTCCTATTTCTTTGTAAATTTGATACAACCAATGAAACAATATGAAGGTTTTAACCACCAGCTTTGGCGCAGTGGTTCAAGCTCGTCCTGTGGTGAGCCGTAAACCCGGACATCCTAGGTTAGAGTCCCATTTACAACAAAGTTAAGGCTGTAAAAAGCCCTATGGTGGCCACGGTACTCCCTAAGGCGAAAGCCGGGTAGAAAACCACTTGCTATCGAGCTGGGAAGATTTAGTTAACCTTTGGGTCGGATACTCCATATTATAAAAAAAACAAAATGAAGGTCTCCCAAGACTTGTGTGAGATCGATGCATCATTTCGGTCGCGATATTGATTGGATTGCTCCTTTTGATGCTAATTTCAACTAGAACGAAGTAATATGACTCATAAGCACCTATATTTTAACAATTTGAGAGAACTAATGAAACAATAAGAAAGTCTCCCTAAATGAAGACTTGTTTGAGATGTACGGATCGTTTCAAGGCGCTAGTGATAGGATTGCTACATTTAATGCTAATCTAAATAGAAAGAAGTCATAGGACTCATAATCACCTCTTTCTTTGATAATTTGAGGGAACCAATGAAACAATAAGAAGATCTCCTATAAATCAAGACATGTGTGAGATGTACACATCGTTTTTAACGCGATAGTCATGGAATTCTCCTTTTGATGCTAATCAAATTTGAACGAAGTAATAGGACTCATAATCATCTCTTTCTTTGATAATTTTAGAGAACCAATGAAACAGTAGGAAATTCTCTTTAAATAAAGACTTGTGTGAGATGTACGCATCTTTTTGAATGCGATAGTCATGGGATTGCTCCTTTTAATGCTAATCAAACTAGAACGAAGTTATAGAACTCCAAATCACCTCTTTCTTTGACAATTTTAGAGCACCAATGAAATAATAAGGTCTCCTAAAATGAAGACTTGTGTGAGATGTACGCATGGTTTTGAACGTGATAGTCATGGGTTTCTCATTTTGACGCTAATCAAAGTAGAACAAAGTAATACAACTCATAATCACATCTTTCTTTGTAAATTTGAAACAACCAAGGGAATAATATGAAGGTCTCCCTAAATAAAGATTTGTGTGAGATCTATACATCTTTTTGGACGCGATAGTAATGGGATTGCTCATTTTGATTCTAATTTCAACTAGAACGAAGTAATAGGACTCATAATCACCTATATTTTTACAATTTGAGAGAACTAATGAAACAATAAGAAGGTCTTCCTAAATGAAGACTTGTGTGAGATGTACGGATCGTTTTGAAGGCACTAGTGATAGGATTGCTTCTTTTGATGCAAATCAAACTAGAACGAAGTCATAGGACTCATAAAAACCTCTTTCATTGACAATTTGAGAAAGCCAATGAAACAATAAGAAGGTCTTCCTAAATCAAGACTTGTGTGAGATGTACTACGCATCATTTTTAACTCGATAGTCATGAGATTGCTCCTTTTGATGCTAATCATATCAGAACGAAGTAATAGAACTCCTAGAACTCCTACACACCTCTTTCTTTGACAATTTTAGAGAACCAATAAAACAATAAGAATGTCTCCTTAAATGAAGACTTGTGTGAGATGTACACATGGTTTTGAACCCGATAGTCATGGAATTGCTTCTTTTGATGCTAATCAAACAAGAACGAAGTTATAGGACGCCTAATCACCTCTTTCTTTGATAATTTTAGAACACCAATGAAACAATAAGGTCTCCCTAAATGAAGACTTGTGTGAGATGTACGCATGGTTTTGAACGCCACAGATGAGGGTTTCTCCTTTTAACGCTAATCAAAGTAGAATGAAATAATACAACTTTTAATATTCTATTTCTTTGTAAATTTGATACAACCAATGAAACAATATGAAGGTCTCCCTAAATGAAGACTTGTGTGAGATCTACGCATCGTTTTGGACGCGATATTGATTGGATTGCTCCTTTTGATGCTAATTTCAACTAGAACGAAGTAATATGACTCATAATCATCTATATTTTGACAATTTGTGAGAACTAATAAAACAACAAGAAGGTCTCCCTAAATGAAGACTTGTGTGAGATGTACAGATCGTTTTGAAGGGGCAAGTGATAGGATTGCTCCATTTAATGCTAATCTAAATAGAAAGAAGTTATAGGACTCATAATCACCTCTTTCTTTGATAATTTGAGGGAACCAATGAAACAATAAGAAGTTCTCCCCTAAATCAAGACTTGTGTGAGTTGTACACATTATTTTTAACGCGATAGTCATGGAATGCTCCTTTTGATGCTAATAAAATTAGAACGAAATAACAGGACTCATAATCATCTCTCTCTTTGATAATTTTAGAGAACCAATGAAACTATAAGAAATTCTCTTTAAATAAAGACTTGTGTGAGATGTACATATCGTTTTGAACGCCATAGTCATGGGATTGCTCCTTTTGATGCTAATCAAACTAGAACGAAGTTATAGGACTCCTAATCACCTCTTTCTTTGACAATTTTAGAGCACCAATGAAATAATAATAACATCTCCCTAAATGAAGACTTGTGTGAGATGTACGCATGGTTTTGAACGTGATAGTCATGGGTTTCTACTTTTGACGCTAATCAAAGTAGAACGAAGTAATACAACTCTTAATCACCTTTTTCTTTGTAAATTTAAAACAACCAGTGGAACAATATGAAGGTCTCCCTAAATGAAGTTTTATGTGAGATCTACGCATCGTTTTGGACGTGATGGGTTTGCTCATTTTGATTCTAATTTCAACTAGAATGAAGTAATAGGACTCATAATCACCGATATTTTTACAATTTGAGAGAACTAATGAAACAATAAGAAGGTCTTCCTAAATGAAGACTTGTGTGAGATGTACGGATAATTTTGAAAACACTACTGATAGGATTGCTCCTTTCGATGCAAATCAAACTAGAACGAAGTCATAGGACTCATAAAAACCTCTTTCATTGACAATTTGAGAAAACCAATGAAGCAATAAGAAGGTCTTCCTAAATCAAGACTTGTGTGAGAAGTAATACGCATCGTTTTTAATGCGATAGTCTTGGGATTGCTCCTTTTGATGCTAATCATATTAGAACGAAGTAAGAGAACTCCTAATCACCTCTTTCTTTGACTATTTTAGAGAACCAATGAAACAATAAGAAGGTCACTTTCAATGAAGACTTGTGTGAGATGTACGCATGATTTTGAACACGATAGTCATGGAATTGCTCCTTTTGATGCTAATCAAATAAGAACGAAGTTATAGGACTCCTAATCACCTCTTTCTTTGACAATTTTAGAACACCAATGAAACAATAAGGTCTCTCTAAATGAAGACTTGTGTGAGATGTACGCATGGTTTTGAACGCCACAGTCATGGGTTTCTCCTTTTAACGCCAATCAAAGTAAAACGAAATAATACAACTCTTAATCTCCTATTTATTTGTAAATTTGATACAACCAATGAAACGATATGAAGGTCTCCCTAAATGAAGTCTTGTGTGAGATCTACGCATCGTTTTGGACGCGATATTGATTGGATTGCTCCTTTTGATGCTAATTTCAACTAGAACAAAGTAATATGACTCATAATCACCTATATTTTGACAATTTGTGAGAACTAATGAAACATTAAGAAGGACTCCCTAAATGAAGACTAGTGTGAGATGTACGGATCGTTTTGAAGGCACTAGTGATAGGATTGCTCCATTTAATACTAATCTAAATAGAAAGAAGTCATAGGACTCATAATCACATCTTTCTTTGATAATTTGAGGGAACCAATGAAACAACAAGATGTTATCCCCTAAATCAAGACTTGTGAGAGATGTACACATCGTTTTTAACGCGATAGTTATAGAATGCTCCTTTTGATGCTAATAAAATTAGAACGAAGTAATAGGACTCATAATCATCTCTTTCTTTGATAATTTTAGAGAACCAATGAAACAATAAGAAATTCTCTTTAAATAAAGACTTGTGTGAGATGTACGCATCGTTTTGAACGCAATAGTCATGGGATTGCTCCTTTTGATGCTAATCAAACTAGAACGAAATTATAGGACTCCTAATCACCTCTTTCTTTGACAATTTTAGAGCACCAATAAAATAATAAGAAGGTCTCCCTAAATGAAGACTTGTGTGAGATATACGCATTGTTTTGAACGTGATAGTCATGGGTTTCTCCTTTTGACGCTAATCATAGTAGAACTAAGTAATACAACTCTTAATCACCTCTTTCTTTGTAAATTTAAAACAACCAATGGAACAATATGAAGGTCTCTCTAAATAAAGATTTGTGTGAGATCTACGCATCGTTTTGGACGCGATAGTGATTACATTGCTCATTTTGATTCTAATTTCAACTAGAACGAAGTAATAGGACTCATAATCACCTATATTTTTACAATTTGAGAGAACTAATGAAACAATAAGAAGGTCTTCCTAAATGAAGACTTGTGTGAGATGTACGGATCGTTTTGAAGGAACTAGTGATAGGATTGCTCCTTTTGATGCAAATCAAACTAGAACAAAGTCATAGGACTCATAAAAACCTCTTTCATTGACAATTTGAGAAAATCAATGAAGCAATAAGAAGGTCTTCCTAAATCAAGACTTGTGTGGGAAGAAGTACGCATCGTTTTTAATGCGATAGTCTTGGGAATGCTCCTTTTGATGCTAATCACATTAGAACGAAGTAATAGAACTCCTAATCACCTCTTTCTTTGAAAATTTTAGAGAACCAATGAAACAATAAGAAGGTCTCCTTAAATGAAGACTTGTGTGAGATGTACGCATGGTTTTGAACGCGATAGTCATGGAATTGCTCCTTTTGATGCTAATCAAATAAGAATGAAGTTATAGGACTCCTAATCACCTCTTTTTTGACAATTTTAGAACACCAATGAAACAATAAGGTCTCCCTAAATGAAGACTTGTGTGACATGTACGCATAGTTTTGAACGCCACAGTCATGGGTTTCTCCTTTTAACGCTAATCAAAGTAGAACGAAATAATACAACACTTAATCTCCTATTTCTTTGTAAATTTGATATAACCAATGAAACAATATGAAGTTCTTTCTAAATGAAGACTTGTGTGAGATCTACGTATCGTTTTGGACGCAATATTGATTGTATTGCTCCTTTTAATGCTAATTTCAACTAGAACGAAGTAATATGACTCATAATCACCTATATTTTGATAATTTGTGATAACTAATGAAACATTAAGAAGGTCACCCTAAATGAAGACTAGTGTGAGATGTACGGATCGTTTTGAAGGCGCTAGTGATAGGATTGCCCCATTTAATGCTAATCTAAATAGAAAGAAGTCATAGGACTCATAATCACCTTTTTCTTTGATAATTTGAGGGTACCAATGAAACAATAAGATGTTATCCTCTAAATCAAGCCTTGTGTGAGATGTACACAACGTTTTTAACGCGATAGTTATAGAATGCTCCTTTTGATTCTAATCAAATTAGAACGAAGTAATAGGACTCGTAATCATCTCTTTCTTTGATAATTTTAGAGAAACAATGAAACAATAAGAAATTCTCTTTAAATAAAGACTTGTGTGAGATGTACGCATCGTTTTGAACACGATAGTCATGGGATTGCTCCTTTTGATGCTAATCAAACTAGAACGAAATTATAGGACTCCTAATCACCTCTTTCTTTGACAATTTTAGAGCACCAATGAAATAATAATAAGGTCTCCCTAAATGAAGACTTATGTGAGATGTACGCATGGTTTTGAACGTGATTGTCTTGCGTTTCTCTTTTTGACGCTAATCAAAGTAGAACGAAGTAATACAACTCTTAATCACCTCTTTCTTTGTAAATTTGAAACAACCAATGGAACAATATGAAGGTCTCCCTAAATGAAGATTTGTGTGAGATCTACACCTCGTTTTGGACGCGATAGTGATGGGATTGCTCATTTTGATACTAATTTCAACTAGAACGAAGTAATAGGAGTCATAATCACCTATATTTTTACAAGTTGAGAGAACTAATGAAACAATAAGAAGGTCTTCCTAAATATAGACTTGTGCGTGATGTACGGATCGTTTTGAAGGCACTAGTGATAGGATTGTTCCTTTTGATGCAAATCAAACTAGAACGACGTTATAGGACTCATAAAAACCTCTTTCATTGACAATTTGAGAAAAGCATTGAAGCAATAAGAAGGTCTTCCTAAATCAAGACTTGTGTGAGATGTAGTACGCATCGTTTTTAACACGATAGTCGTGGGATTGCTCCTTTGGATGCTAATCATATTAGAACGAAGTAATAGAACTCCTAATCACCTCTTTCTTTGATAGTTTTAGAGAACCAATGAAACAATAAGAAGGTCTCCTTAAATGAAGACTTGTGTGACATGTACACATGATTTTAAAAGCGATTGTCATGGAATTGCTATTTTTGATGCTAATCAAACAATAACGATGTTATAGGACTCCTAATAACCTCTTTCTTTGACAATTTTAGAACACCAATGAAATAATAAGGTCTCCCTAAATGAAGACTTGTGTGAGATGTACGCATGGTTTTGAACGCCACAGATGAGGGTTTCTCTTTTTAGGCTAATCAAAGTAGAACGAAATAATACAACTCTTAATCTCCTATTTCTTTGTAAATTTTATACAACCAATGAAACAATATGAAGGTCTCCATAAATAAAGACTTGCGTGAGATCTACGCATCGTTTTGGACGCGATATTGATTGGATTGCTCCATTTGATGCTAATTTCAACTAGAACGAAGTAATATGACTCATAATCACCTATATTTTGACAATTTGTGAGAACTAATGAAACAACAAGAAGGTCCCTCTAAATGAAGACTTGTGTGAGATATACGGATCATTTTGAAGGCGCTATTGATAGGATTGCTCCATTTAATGCTAATCTAAATAGAAAGAAGTCATAGGACTCATAATCACCTCTTTCTTTGTAAAGTTGATACAACCAATGAAACAATATGAAGGTCTCCATAAATAAAGACTTGTGTGAGATCTACGCATCGTTTTGGACGCGATATTGATTGGATTGCTACATTTGATGCTAATTTCAACTAGAACGAAGTAATATGACTCATAATCACCTATATTTTGACAATTTATGAGAACTAATGAAACAACAAGAAGGTCGTCCTAAATGAAGACTTGTGTGAGATGTACGGATCGGTTTGAAGGCGCTAGTGATAGGATTGTTTCATTTAATGCTAATTTAATAGAAAGAAGTCATATGACTCATAATCACCTCTTTCTTCAATAATTTGAGAGAACCAATGAAACAATAAGAAGTTATCCCCTAAATCAAGACTTGTGTGAATGTACACATCATTTTTAACACGATAGTCATGGAATTGCTTCTTTTGATGCTAATAAAACAAGAACGAAGTTATAGGACGCCTAATCACCTCTTTCTTTGATTATTTTAGAAAACCAATTAAACAATAAGGTCTCCCTAAATGAAGGCTTGTGTGAGATGTACGCATGGTTTGGAACGCCACAGATGAGGGTTTCTCCTTTTAACGCTAAGCAAAGTAGAACGACATAATACAACTCTTAATCTCCTATTTCTTTGTAAATTTGATACAACCAATGAAACAATATGAAGGTCTCCCTAAATGAAGACTTGTGTGAGATCTAGGCATCGTTTTGGACGCGATATTGATTGGATTGCTCCTTTTGATGCTAATTTCAACTAGAACGAAGTAATATGACTCATAATCACCTATATTTTGACAATTTATGAGAACTAATGAAACAATAAGAAGGCCTCCCTAAATGAAGACTTGTGTGAGATGTACGGATCGTTTTGAAGGCGCTAGTGATAGGATTGCTTCATTTAATGCTAATTTAATAGGAAGAAGTCATAGGACTCATAATCACCTCTTTCTTTGATAATTTGAGAGAACCAATGAAACAATAAGAAGTTCTCCCCTAAATCAAGACTTGTGTGAGATGTACACATCATTTTTAACACGATAGTCATGGAATGCTCCTTTTAATGCTAATCAAATTAGAACGAAGTAATAGGACTCATAATCATCTCATTCATTGATAATTTTTGAGAACCAATGAAACAATAAGAAATTCTCTTTAAATAAAGACTTGTGTGAGATGTACGCATCGTTTTGAATGCGATAGTCATGGGATTTCCACTTTTGATGCTAATCAAACTAGAACGAAATTATAGCACTTCTGATCACCTCTTTCTTTGACAATTTTAGAGCACCAATGAAATAATAAGAAGGTCTCTCTAAATGTAGACTTGTGTGAGATGCATGCATGGTTTTGAACATGATAGTCATGGGTTTCTCCTTTTGACGCTAATCAAAGTAGAACGAAGTAATACAACTCTTAATCACCTCTTTCTTTGTAAATTTGAAACAACCAATGGAACAATAAGAAGGTCTCCCTAATTGAAGATTTGTGTGAGATCTACGCATCGTTTTGGACGCGATAGTGATGGGATTGCTCATTTTGATTCTAATTTCAACTAGAACGAAGTAATAGGACTCATAATCACCTATATTTTTACAAGTTGAGAGAACTAATGAAACAATAAGAAGGTCTTCCTAAATAAAGAATTGTGTGTGATGTACGGATCGTTTTGAATGCACTAATGATAGGATTGCTCCTTTTGATGCAAATCAAACTAGAACAAAGTCATAGGACTCATAAAAACCTCTTTCATTGACAATTTGAGAAAACCAATGAAGAAATAAGAAGGTCTTCCTAAATCAAGACTTCTGTGAGATGTACTACGCATCGTTTTTAACGCGATAGTCATGAGATTGCTCCTTTGGATGCTAATCATATTACAACGAAGTAATAGAACTCCTAATCACCTCTTTCTTTGACAATTTTAGAGAACCAATGAAACGATAAGAATGTCTCCTTAAATGAAGACTTGTGTGAGATGTATGCATGGTTTTGAACGCGATAGTCATGGAATTGCTCCTTTTGATGCTAATCAAACAAGAATGAAGCTATAGAACTCCTAATCACGTCTTTCTTTGAC
The DNA here is from genome assembly GCA_020205555.1 of Panax stipuleanatus. Taxonomy (NCBI): domain Eukaryota; kingdom Viridiplantae; phylum Streptophyta; class Magnoliopsida; order Apiales; family Araliaceae; genus Panax; species Panax stipuleanatus. The sequence goes on along the minus strand of CM035118.1, from coordinate 48,088,847 downwards.
AATTTTAGAACACCAATAAAACAATAAGGTCTCCCTAAATGAAGACTTGTGAGATGTACGCATGGTTTTGTTAACGCTAATCAAAGTAGAACGAAATAATACAACTCTTAATCTCATATTTCTTTGTAAATTTGATACAATCAATGAAACAATATAAAGGTCTCCCTAAATGAAGACTTGTGTGAGATATACGCATCGTTTTGGATGCGATATTGATTTGATTCCTACTTTTGATGCAAATTTCAACAAGAACGAAGTAATATGACTCATAATCACCTATATTTTGACAATTTGTGAGAACTAATGAAACAACAAGAAGGTCTCCCTAAATGAAGACTTGTGTGAGATGTACGGATCGTTTTGAAGGCGCTAGTGATAGGATTGCTCCATTTAATGCTAATCTAAATAGAAAGAAGTCACAGGACTCATAATCACCTCTTTCTCTGATAATTTGGGGGAACCAATGAAATAATAAGAAGTTCTCCCCTAAATCAAGACTTGTGTGAGATGTACACATCGTTTTTAACGCGATAGTCATGGAATGCTCCTTTTGATGCTAATCAAATTAGAACGAAGTAATAGGACTCATAATCATCTCTTTCTTTGATAATTTTAGAGAACCAATAAGAAATTCACATTAAATAAAGACTTGTGTGAGATGTACGCATCGTGTTGAACGCGATAGTCATGGGATTGCTCCTTTTAATGCTAATCAAATTAGAACGAAGTAATAGGACCCATAATCATCTCTTTCTTTTATAAGTTTAGAGAACCAATGAAATAATAAGAAAGTCTTTTTAAATAAAGACTTGTGTGAGATGTACGCATCGTTTTGAACGCGATAGTCATAGGATTGCTCCTTTTAATGCTAATCAAACTAGAACGAAGTTATAGGACTCCTAATCACCTCTTTCTTTGATAATTTTAGAGCACCAGTGAAATAACATGAAGGTCTCCCTAAATGAAGACTTGTGTGAGATGTACGCATGGTTTTGAACGTGATAGTCATGGGTTTCTCCTTTTGACCCTAATCAAAGTAGAACGAAGTAATACAACCCTTAATCACCACTTTTTTTGTAAATTTGAAATAACCAATGGAACAATATGAAGGTCTCCCTAAATGAAGATTTGTGTGAGATCTACGCATCGTTTTGGACTCGATAGTGATGGGATTACTCATTTTGATTCTAATTTCAACTAGAACAAAGTAATAGGACTCATAATCACCTATATTTTTACAATTTGAGAGAACAAATGAAACAATAAGAAGGTCTTCCTAAATGAAGACTTGTGTGAGATGTACGGATCGTTTTGAAGGCACTAGTGATAGGATTGCTCCTTTTGATGCAAATCAAACTAGAACGAAGTCATAGGACTCGTAAAAACCTCTTTCATTGACAATTTGAGAAAACCAATGAAGCAATAAGAAGGTCTTCCTAAATCAAGACTTGTGTGAGATGTAGTATGCATCGTTTTTAACGCGATAGTCATGGGATTGCTCTTTTTCATGCTAATCATATTAGAACGAAGTAATAAAACTCCTAATCACCTCTTTCTTTGACAATTTTAGAGAACCAATGAAACAATAAGAAGGTCTCCTTAAATGAAGACTTGTGTGAGATGTACGCATGGTTTTGAACGTGATAGTCATGGAATTTGTAAGAACCCGAATTTTTAGATATTATTAAATAAGGATTTAATAAATAAAATTCTTAAACCGTGAGATGGGTTGGAATAAGAATGTATATATGTGATATGAGGTATGTGGTATTATATTACATAGGATAATATGGACTATGTAATATGTGTTTTTGTGATTTATAAATATATTATTAATATATATTTGTTACTTATCGTAGAGACGATCCAGTTGAGATAAAGGAGGTGGATAAATTCCTATCGATATTAAATAATTTATAGAATTATTTTATCATAGTAAGTTGGTGACATTAAATATCCTTAATGTATAATCACCATATTCTTGTGTATGTATTAATAACTAGTATGTTTATAATATAGGTTATTAATAGCACTTAAGCTATCCATGAATAGGTTTGGATAGTGAAGCATGAGTTAGTTAAGGAATTAACTAATAAGAATAAATATTCGTTAATATAAGTTGTGAGTTATATTATGAAATAATAAAATGTCAGTATTGAATCTTAATTAACTATGATGATATAGTACAATGTTTAATTTACTTAAGTAAAGGAGTGAATTAATATGTGTGTTGAATATGTAATTATAGTTGGTACTTTTATATATATTACTTAGAATAGTAATATGTGAGAAAGTCTAATGTGCGAATAACGTTAAATATATATACGCTATTAAAGGGAGATGGAAATCATTATATGATTAAATGTATATTGAAGAAATTATTTTGGAGAACAATTTATAGAAAAGAAAGAGAAATAGTTATTATATATTTCTAATAAAGGATATTAAAATAATTTCTAATATTGAATTATTTTAATAAAAGGAGGAAATGTTATTTTTGAATAATAATATTACCTTATATGTTTTTGTATGAGGTGTGTTTGGTTAATATGGTAAATATATTAAAACGTATTTGCTATATTAATGGAAACGATTTATTATAATAGAAAATAAACTTATTATCTATTTTCTATATATAATATATGTACATGTGTCATACATATAGTTATTCGATATTATATTAAGAATAATATCATGAGACAATAAGTAAACTATTTTCTAATAACGAATGTGCTTATTTGGAGAAAACATAATATTTTATGATATGGCTAAATACATAATTTTAAATGTATTTTCAAGGGAGTTTAATTAATGAAAGGAAACTAAGTTATTTTAATATATTAAATAACTTAAGTTATTATTTGATCGTGAATATTATTATTGGAATAATTAATAGAGTATATATTAATTATTATAAGCGTAAAGGTTATACTTATTATAAGTATAATTAATTGAAGTAATTTAACATTTTAATAGCTTGAGTTATTATATTTTCGTAAAGGTTATATATAATATTTGAATATTCGATTTGTAAACTATTTATATGTGGACCTTGGATTTAATAGTTCTAATTTAATTGAACAGGTTATAAGTAGTAATGTGGTGAGAAATGAGTAAGTGATGAGAATAATGATAAGCTTAAGATTGAGCTTATGAGAGATGCCTTGTGTGGCACAATAATAGATTCAGTAATGAATTGACTAATTTAATGATGGAGGAATTATTAATTAAACAATTAATCTAAATTAATTGTTAATTGTTATTATGATAGTATGTTAAATTATTATGGCTAGTGATAGTATAATAATAAGGAAATCGATTATAAGTATAATCGGATTTGTGATGAGATAAATTGTCTTATAATATTAATTATTGTTATGAACAATATACTATTATCAATATGATGATTAATGAGTAAATGATTTATAAATATAAAAAGATTTATATTTATTTAACGTGATAATAAATCATATAAAGTGTTAATCAATTAGCGTGGGAATTATAATTCCATGGATTAATGAGAAATGGATTAATTAATATTATTATTTATTATATTCTTCTATATGCAAGCATGCGAATAAAATGTATAGCGTATAGTAACTAACTATATATTATATGAAGTGTGAAGTGTAGTGCAACTATATTTTATAGCGTGGTGCAATAATTATGTGACTATACTATATATAGAGACCATGTATCAAGACTAATTAAACTACGTGAGTTACATAACATTATCGCTTATGTAACATGATAAGGATTTCAATAATTTAATTTAATACATCATGAGGTATGTGACAATATGAGATGGGTGGATACATTAGGGTGTACATATGTGTTTGTGTATATGTACATATGACTTATATAAATGTGTCAATATTAAGTAAATCTAATGTGAATTATAATGTCCAAAGGGATATAACCTAAGTGTACAATTATACATTGATGTAGGAATATATGTAATATACATATGTATGTTGCACAAAGGAATACAATGCTGAGTTTATTAAGCCTTGTCCCATAATGAGAGGCACATTTTCTTCTCACGTGAACTCTAGAAGCTAGCTACTCTACCACTATTTCTCTCAAACTCAGCAATAATCTAGCTAATGAGTGTAAGGGGAGTGGGATTCATGATTGAATCCACCCACTCTCAACCACTCTCCCTTAACCATTGTGCATTCTTGAAATCTTTTGGTTTGGTTTGGAAGGTAAGAGCATTGTCTGTGTATCAATTGGCTTATAAATATAGCCTCCCTTCCTCTCATTTTCTTTTGCTGAGAATTCTGTGAAGTAAGGCTAGTAAATATAGCATTATTATGAGTAAGTTACTGTGAAAGTTATCAGCGAGGGAGAATTTGTTTAGCAGCAAGTTAATTTCCCTTTTTGCAGAGGTATATTTCCTATTCTTGATTCTTCAATGTCAACTTCTTAATTTTACTAAAAAAGATGTTAAGTTGATTTGGAAAATGTTGTTAACTGCTATATAAGATTGTAAACATGTTAGTTATGTAATATGGCTGGTGTAGAATCGAATTGATAAGAAAATTTTGAGTTTGGGCTAAGTTCTGCCGAAGCAGAGCAGTCACTGTCTCTGGCCGGCCAGTGGCGCAGCTGCGCCAGTTTTGTACTGGCCAGCAGCGCAGCTGCGCCAGTACCAGACTTGAGTTGGGCAAGGCCCTGCGCAGCTGCGCCAGTTTTGAACTGGGGCTCTACGCAGCTGCGCCGGGACCAGTTTCTGGGTTTTGTTTTCTGTTGCAGGTTCTGTTATATGCTAGCATAAGTTATATAATTATAACAAGCATGTGGACATAGATAACATACATATATGATTACCTTGATATGAAATGAGCATGTGTAACGATATTAGTGTACACGATTGATGAAAAACTTATAGTTTTAAACTTAAATTTATAGTTTTAAATATGAACGTTGACACATACGTGAGACGTGAACATTCTGATCTTGTGAAGATGTTAACATACTTTAACTACAAATGATAAGAACTTTAAAGTTGTCTTGTATGTGTTGAATTGTATCGTTCAAGTTTAAAATGATTTCAAAGGCGAACTTGAATATGTTTTCAAATCAAGTTGCATTAAGTATGAGTAGCTAGATTCTAAAGATTTAAGATGCCATGTTTGTGTTTATTACGTCTCTAAATATGATTCGTATACGATTGGATATATTGACAACTAACCAAGCATGAGTTCGAGCATGTTTTAAAGTGATAAACGAAGCATGTTTTTAAACTAATAACTATGATAGTTACATGTATGAAGAATGAATATTCATAAACATGAGTTACATGAATACTTTATATGTTTAAAGAACTAGCATGATAAACTTTGTGATGTTCACGACCTCGAGTGGCCTTAAATTGTTGAAATGTTGACTTAGAACCTATATCGTGTAAATTGAACGTGAAAAGGGTTGAATGAGCATGAAAGTATCCTTTAATATGAATACATGCTATGTAGGACCATATGTTAATACTTGAATCCAACTTCGATGGTTAATAGCGTATATTTGCTTTGTTATGGTCTTATGTGTTAGTAATGACAAATGAGAATGATTAACTCAAAAGATGGACTACACTAGCTATATGTAAATAGATTAGTGGTAGACAGGTATATGTATATGAAGAATGTTAGTAATTACGTATGGTTAAAGTATACGTATACTTACATAGTTATTCTAAGAACACGATAAGAAAGTGAAACGAAGGTTCTAAGAAACAAGTTAGACAACAATGTAACCTTTGTTATTACATTGACAATGTGTGATGCATATAACTGATGAGTGTGATCTCTATGGTTAATATAACTGTGTAGGATTACACAAAGTGCAGAGATTCTTAAGCAGTTAAGTCGTAGTTGTTAAACTACAAATCAGGCAAGTCTTTCAGTTCCTATTTGATATATGAATTCAATAACTGTTAGTTGAATTATATTATGCTGTGATAATGTGAACTTATATATGAACTGTATATGAGATATAAATGAGATTGAAAGTTGATCTTTGATGATATACTTGTTATGTGAAAAGTAACATGCGTAGTAAATATAAACTGTTTATAAATGCATGAACTGAGTATGATGTTATATGCTATGTGATGCATGAGGACTGTTAGAATTGCTGAGCTGTCGAGCTCACTCTTGCAAATAACCACTTTTGCAGGTTAAGGATTCACGGTAAAGATTTCGTGCTTCTTGATTGATAAAGATAGATAGTATCGCATTGAAGAATATTACTTAGAATATTGTCTGGACCATGTTTAGATTCTAGATGATGTACTCGATAGTTGCTTACACTATTTAATACTTGTTGTATTGTAAGAATGTATTAATTAATACATAGAGGATATCGAGTTGAGTTGTTAATGTTTATACGATAACTCAGATAAGAAAGAATCATATTATATGGTTGATTCAAGATTTGTAATCGGTATCAAAGTTATGAAATCAATAAAAGATTTTATTCAAGGAGGATTGAAAAAGTTTAAATTATTCCGCATTTTAGTAACATCGAATATGATGTAAAGACGAGATCTTGGATATGAATAGAATTTATATTCTAAATTGTAATAAAGCAAGTTGTATTCTTTTAGTAACAAATAAAAGATATAATAATTTGGCGATAATAGTATCGTGACTGCACCGAATCCGAGGTTTCAAAGGAACGTGGATTTGGGGGCGTCACAGAATTGCTCTTTTTGATGCTAATCAAACAAGAACGAAGTTATAGGACTCCTAATCACCTCTTTCTTTGACAATTTTAGAACACCAATGAAACAATATGGTCTCCCTAAATGAAGACTTGTGTGAGATGTACGCATGGTTTTGAACGCCACAGTTGAGGGTTTCTCTTTTTAACGCTAATCAAAGTAGAACGAAATAATACAACTCTTAATCTCCTATTTCTTTGTAAATTTGATACAACCAATGAAACAATATGAAGGTCTCCCTAAATGAAGACTTGTGTGAGATCTACGCATCGTTTTGGACGCGATATTGATTGGATTGCTCCTTTTGATGCTAATTTCAACTAGAACGAAGTAATATGACTCATAATCACCTATATTTTTATAATTTATGAGAACTAATGAAACAACAAGAAGGTCTCCCTAAACAAAGACTTCTGTGAGATGTAGGGATCGTTTTGAAGGCGCTAGTGATAGGATTGCTCCATTTAATGCTAATCTAAATAGAAAGAAGTCATAGAACTCATAATCACCTATTTCTTTAATAATTTGAGGGAACCAATGAAACAATAAGAAGTTCTCCCCTAAATCAAGACTTGTGTGAGATGTGCACATCGTTTTTAACGCGATAGTCATGGAATGCTCCTTTTGATGCTAATCAAATTTGAACAAAGTAATAGGACTCATAATCATCGCTTTCTTTGATAATTTTAGAGAACCAATGAAACTATAAGAAATTCTCTTTAAATAAAGACTTGTGTGAGAGGTACGCATCGTTTTAAACGCGATAGTCATGGGATTGCTCCTTTTGATGCTAATCAAACTAGAACGAAGTTATAGGACTCCTAATCACCTCTTTCTTTGATAATTTTAGAGCACCAATGAAATAATAAGAAGGTCTCCCTAAATGAAGACTTGTGTGAGATGTACGCATGGTTGTGAACGTGATAGTCATGGCTTTCTCCTTTTGACGCTAATCAAAGTACAACGAAGTAATACAACTTTTAATCACCTCTTTCTTTGTAAATTTGAAACAACCAATGGAACAATATGAAGGTCTCCCTAAATGAAGATTTGTGTGAGATCCACGCTTCGTTTTGGACGCGATAGTGATGGGATTGCTCATTTTTATTCTAATTTCAACCAGAACGAAGTAATAGGACTCATAATCACCTATATTTTTACAATTTGAGAGAACTAATGAAACAATAAGAAGGTCTTCCTAAATGAAGACTTGTGTGAGATGTACGGATCGTTTTGAAGGTACTAGTGATAGGATTGCTCATTTTGATGCAAATCAAACTAGAACGTAGTCATAGGACCCTTGACAGATTGACTCAATTTGGGGTTGATATTAACCCTAGCTGTGTGCTTTGTTCGAATGTTAGTGAAACTTTCAACCATTTATTTTTTGAATGCTCCTTCTCCTTTCAGATTTTGGTTGCTGTCCATATGCATTGCGGGTGGAGAGGGTTCTGTAGGAGTTGGGTTTCTATCATTGGCTTCATCTCTAGCTCTTCCTGCAAAAATATTCACCACAGTCTTCTCCATCTTGGGTTTGCTTTCGTGGTCTATAGAATCTGGGCTGAAAGAAATGCTAGGATTTTCTCTCATGTCTCCACCCCTGCTCGAATTATCATTAGAGATATTATTAATTTAATTAAGTGTGGTCTTCATTCAAATGCTAAATTTCAAAAAATTAAGTCAAGATTCTGTTACAGATCTCTTGTGTTGTAACTGTGATGTCCTGTGATTGCTCTGTGATTGCTCTGGAGTGGTGGGTTTGGTTCTTATGGTGCGTCTGTGTTCTGTTGCCTTGTTTCCTATTTCTTGGCATCATGATTTGGTTGCCTTGGCTGGGATTCCTTGCTGTCAGCCTGCACTGCGGTTTGCCTTGCGCTGCCGTGCTTCGTGATGATGCAGCCTCTTGCAGTTGGGAATGGATCTGCTTCTTTTGGCTCGTGGCAGCAGCTGCTAGTTTTCATGCTAATGGGCTGATTCTGTTATGGCTGGGGCAGCTGCTAGTCATTCTTTCTTCCTTTCCTCCTGCTGTTGTTCTGGTCCTGGGGGTCGTTCTATATGCTGATGGGTTTGTTTGGCTGATGAACTGCTAGTTTTGTCGTCTGGTTTGGCCTGTTTTGGCCTGGGTTTACTGCTGGATTTGACCTTATGCAGGTTTTGTTGCGGTTGGTTTTGTAAACTAGTTTTGCCTTAGCTCTGCATGCTGGCCTCGGTAGGTCTACTAGCTGCTGCAGTCAGTGGTTGCTGAAATGAATGGGTTACCATTGCTGTTGTCTGCTGCGGCAGGTTTGTTGCTACACTGTCTGCAGGTTTGGTTTCTAACAAATTACAGGAATTTGGCCTGCTTGATTTGTTCATTTTTAGCATGATTCACTGCTTTGATGTTAGCTTTTCTGCCAGTTTCTGCTGTGCTTTTCTGCCAGTTTCTGGTTGCTTGGCTGCTTGGTTTGCTGGGGTTCAACTGGGGTTTTTATGCTGCTACTGGTCTGTCTTTTTCCTGCAATTTCTGCTGCTGCTATCGGTTATGTGGCTTCTTGTGGTCTGCTGCTGTGACTGCAGTTCCCTTATTTTTTTTCTATTTTTGGTGTATCCCCTTTTTCTTGGGCTGATGCTGTGCTGCTATTGTCCCCTGATGTCTCCTGATTAGCTACTGCTGATGTCACCTCTGGTCTGCTGCTCTGCTTTCTACAGCTGGCTCTGGATTTTTGTGTGCTGATTCTTGTGTTTTCTGCAAGTTGTTGTTAAGAAGCCTGTTGCTGGTCTTGACTTGCTGCTACTAGAATAGGGTTGCTGCCTTTGGGTTTTTCTTGCTTTTTTCTTTTGCTCGTCTGCTTTTTATGCTGTTAATTGGCTGCAGTGGTCTGCTCTCCTTTAGCTGATGTGTTCTTGCAATTTGCGTTTTGGCTTTGTTTACTTGTCTCTGCTGTTCCGTTTTCTTCTCTGGTCTGCTAGTTTGGTGGCCTGCTTTGTGCTGCTGCTGCTTTGGTCCTTGATCATGCTGGTTTTGTATTGCTGTGTTTTGTCAAGTTTGCTGCAGTGGTCTACACGGTCTTTTGTTGCTACGGTCGTAGCTGCTATGTGCCTTGTTGTTGTGGTCTACTGCTTTGAAACTTGGTTGTTGCTGGTTCTGGTTTGCTGCTGCGAGTCTTGTACCATTGCTGTTCTTCTGTTGTTGTTCTTGTTTTGGCCTAAACAGTCTTTTATCAGATTTGTTGGGCGTTTGCCTTGTTATCCTATATCGTCTTGACATCATAGGGCATGTCCTATGAGGTCTATGCTATATTCTGATTGGGGCTCCCCATGAGTTTTGTATCCTCATTTTCTTTTAATACAGTCTAATTTTAGCAAAAAAAAAACATCTTTCATTGACAATTTGAGAAAACTAATGAAGCAATACGAAGGTCTTCCTAAATCAAGACTTGTGTGAGATGTACTACGCATCGTTTTGAATGCGATAGTCATGGGATTGCTCATTTTGATGATAATCATATTAGAACGAAGTAATAGAACTCCTAATCACCTCTTTCTTTGACAATTTTAGAGAACTAATGAAACAATAAGAAGGTCTCCTTAGACTTGTGTGAGATGTACGCATGGTTTTGAACGCGATAGTCATGGAATTGCTCCTTTTGATGCTAATCAAACAAGAACGAAGTTATAGGACTCCTAATCACCTCTTTCTTTGACAATTTTAGAACACCGATGAAACAATAAGGTCTCCCTAAATGAAGACTTGTGTGAGATGTACGCATGATTTTGAATGCCACAGATGAGGGTTTCTCTTTTTAACGCTAACCAAAGTAGAACGAAATAATACAACTCTTAATCTCCTATTTCTTTGTAAATTTGATATAACCAATGAAACAATATGAAGGTCTCCTAAATGAAGACTTGTGTGAGATCTACGCATTGTTTTGGACGCGATATTGATTGGATTGCTCCTTTTAATGCTAATTTCAACTAGAACGAAGTAATATGACTCATAATCACCTATATTTTGATAATTTATGAGAACTAATGAAACAACAAGAAGGTCTCCCTAAACAAAGACTTCTGTGAGATGTAGGGATCATTTTGAAGGCGCTAGTGATAGGATTGCTCCATTTAATGCTAATCTAAATAGAAAGAAGTCATAAGATTCATAATCACCTCTTTCTTTGATAATTTGAGGGAACAAATGATACAAAAAGAAGTTCTCCCCTAAATCAAGAATTGTGTGAGATGTACACAGCGTTTTTAACGCGATAGTCATGGAATGCTCCTTTTGATACTAATCAAATTAGAACGAAGTAATAGGACTCATAATCATCTCTTTCTTTGATAATTTTAGAGAACCAATGAAACTATAAGAAATTCTCTTTAAATAAAGACTTGTGTGAGATGTACACATCGTTTTGAACGCGATAGTCATGGGATTGCTCCTTTTAATCCTAATCAAACTAGAACGAAGTTGTAGGACTCCTAATCACCTCTTTCTTTGTCAATTTTAGAGCACCAATGAAGACTTGTGTGAGATGTACGCATGGTTTTGAACGTGATAGTCATGGGTTTCTCCTTTTGACCCTAATCAAAGTGGAACGAAGTAATACAACTCTTAATCACCTTTTTCTTTGTAAATTTGAAACAACCAATGGAACAATATGAAGGTCTCCCTAAATGAAGATTTGTGTGAGATCTACGCATCGTTTTGGACGCGATAGTGATGGGATTGCTCATTTTGATTCTAATTTCAACTAGAACAAAGTAATAGTACTCAGAATCACATATATTTTTACAATTTGAGAGAACTAATGAAACAATAAGAAGGTCTTCCTAAATGAAGACTTGAGTGAGATGTACGGATCGTTTTGAAGGCACTAGTGATAGGATTGCTCCTTTTGATGCAAATCAAACTAGAACGAAGTCATAGGACTCATAAAAACCTCTTTCATTGACAATTTGAGAAAACCAATGAAGCAATAAGAAGGTCTTCCAAAATCAAGACTTGTGTGAGATGTACTACGCATCGTTTTTAACGCGATAGTCATGGGATTGCTCCTTTTGATGCTAATCATATTAGAACGAAGTAATAGAACTCCTAATCACCTCTTTCATTGGCAATTTTAGAGAACCAATGAAACAATAAGAAGGTCTACTTAAATGAAGGCTTATGTGAAATGTACGCATGGTTTTGAACGCGATAGTCATGGAATTGCTTCTTTTGATGCTAATCATACAAGAACGAAGTTATAGGACTCCTAATCAACTCTTTCTTTGACAATTTTAAAACACCAATGAAACAATAAGGTCTCCCTAAATGAAGACTTGTGTGAGATGTACGCATGGTTTTGAACGCCACAGATGAGGGTTTCTCCTTTTAACGCTAATCAAAGTAGAACGAAATAATACAACTCTTAATCTCCTATTTCTTTGTAAATTTGATACAACCATTGAAACAATATGAAGGTCTCCCTAAATGAAGACTTGTGTGAGATCTACGCATCGTTTTGGACGCGATATTGATTGGATTGCTCCTTTTGATGCTAATTTCAACTAGAACGAAGTAATATGACTCATAATCACCTATATTTTGACTATTTTTGAGAACTAATGAAACAACAAGAAGGTCTCCCTAAATGAAGACTTGTGTGAGATGTACGGATCGTTTTGAAGGCGCTAGTGATAGGATTGCTCCATTTAATGCTAATCTAAATAGAAAGAAGTCATAGGACTCATAATCACTTCTTCTTTGATAATTTGAGGAAACCAATGAAACAATAAGAAGTTCTCCCCTAAATCAAGACTTGTGTGAGATGTACACATCATTTTTAATGCGATAGTCATGGAATGCTCCATTTGATGCTAATCAAATTCGAATGAAGTAATAGGACTCATAATCATCTCTTTCTTTGATAATTTTAGAGAACCAATGAAACTATAAGAAATTCTCTTTAAATAAAGACTTGTGTGAGATGTACGCATCGTTTTGAACGCGATAGTCATGGGATTGCTCCTTTTAATGCTAATCAAACTAGAACAAAGTTATAGGAATTCTAATCACCTTTTTCTTTGACAATTTTAGAGCACCAGTGAAATAATATGAAAGGTCTCCCTAAATTGAAGACTTGTGTGAGATGTAAGCATGGTTTTGAACGTGATAGTCATTGGTTTCTCCTTTTGACCTTAATCAAAGTAGAACGAAGTAATACAACTCTTAATCACCTCTTTCTTTGTAAATTTGAAACAACCAATGGAACAATATGAAGGTCTCCCTAAATGAAGATTTGTGTGAGATCTACGCATCGTTTTGGACGCGATAGTGATGGGATTGCTCATTTTGATTCTAATTTCAACTAAAACGAAGTAATAGGGCTCATAATCACCTATATTTTTATAATTTTAGAGAACTAATGAAACAATAAGAAGGTCTTCCTAAATGAAGACTTGTGTGAGATGTACGGATCGTTTTGAAGGCACTAGTGATAGGATTGCTTATTTTGATGCAAATCAAACTAGAACGAAGTCATAGGATTCATAAAAACCACTTTCATTGACAATTTGAGAAAACCTATGAAACAATAAGAAGTTCTTCTTAAATCAAGACTTGTGTGAGATGTACTACGCATCATTTTTAACGCGATAGTCATGGGATTGCTCCTTTTGATGCTAATCATATTAGAATGAAGTAATAGAACTCCTAATCACCACTTTCTTTGATAATTTTAGAGAACCAATGAAATAATAAGAAGGTCTCCTTAAATGAAACTTGTGTGAGATGTACGCATGGTTTTGAATGCGATAGTCATGGGAACGAAGTTATAGGACTCCTAATCACCTCTTTCTTTCACAATTTTAGAACACCGATGAAACAATAAGGTCTCCCTAAATGAAGACTTGTGTGAGATGTACGCATGGTTTTGAATGCCACAGATGAGGGTTTCTCTTTTTAACGCTAACCAAAGTAGAACGAAATAATACAACTCTTAATCTCTTATTTCTTTGTAATTTTGATATAACCAATGAAACAATATGAAGGTCTCCTAAATGAAGACTTGTGTGAGATCTACGCATCGTTTTGGACGCGATGTTGATTGGATTGCTCCTTTTGATGCTAATTTCAACTAGAACGAAGTAATATAACTCATAATCACCTATATTTTGACAATTTGTGAGAACTAATGAAACAACAAGAAGGTCTCCCTAAATGAAGACTTGTGTGAGATGTACGGATCGTTTTGAAGGCGCTAGTGATAGGATTGCTCCATTTAATGCTAATCTAAATAGAAAGAAGTCATAGGACTCATAATCACATCTTTCTTTGATAATTTGAGGGAACCAATGAAACAATAAGAAGTTCTCCCCTAAATCAAGACTTGTGTGAGATGTACACATCGTTTTTAACGCGATTGTCATGGAATGCTCCTTTTGATGCTAATCAAATTAGAACGAAGTAATAGGACTCATAATCATCTCTTTCTTTGATAATTTTAGAGAACCAATGAAACTATAAGAAATTCTCTTTAAATAAAGACTTGTGTGAGATGTGCGCATCGTTTTGAACGTGATAGTCATGGGATTGCTTCTTCTGATGCTTAACAAACTAGAACGATGTTATAGGACTCCTAATCACCTCTTTCTTTGACAATTTTAGAGCACCAATGAAATAATAAGTGTTGGGTTTGTACGTAACGCAATCATGCAATCAAATCACATAAATAGGGCGGAAGCGTAAAAAACTAGGTTTTCAAAAATTTATACAAACCCATTACCATCATCATTCTTGTGCATCAATTATCAGTGAATGAAAAAGGAGAAAAACAGAATTATACCTTTGAAGATCCAAGCTTCCTCAGGTACAAGTTCTACTCCTTTGATTCCTCTGTAGTGGCTCCTTCCCTTGATCAATGTCAGACACCCAAATGTTTGGCCTCTAACGGTGATCCACCAAGGAAGATGAAGAACCCAGTAAGATGGGTTATTGGCTTAACCCTTGTTTCTATCTCTATAGAATATGTGTACTCCCAACTCTTGAAAAATTCACGTACCTTATTTCTGATATAAGACTCTCTTATATAGATATTAGGTTAACCCTCCTAATCCAATTAGAATAGGGTTTTATTTAATTAATTAATTAAATACTTTTAATTAATTTATATCCTAATATTTATTAGGATTGAGAGAGAGTACTGATATTATATTAATTCCTAAACTCCTTTAGAATTAAATTAATAATAATAATAATAATATTAATAAGACTCCTCTTATTAATTTATATTTAATATTTCTAAAATATTAAATAATAAACATTAAGCTATTTAATTTATTCTATCATCATACATTAAATTAATTATACTTAATGCATTATTACTATCATGCCATTTTCTTCTTAAATAATTCTTCTTCCTTTTATGGTGTGACCCTTTAGGTTCTCCATATTAAACCGGTTGTGAATAAATCAATTAGAACAATTCTAATCTTATTTAAATAAACAAATTAAACTAATAATCTATTTAAATAAATAACATTTATTCTACAATAGGGATAAGCTTCCCTAGCGATCAACGACTTTCCAGATAATATAGATTTCAACATTAATCATAAAAGAACCTGTGAGTTAATAGTTACTGTACAATTCAATCCTTCCACCATACAATGTCCCAATTAAATATAAGACATGGATTTACTGTCAAGTCTTAATTTATTTAATTATATGTATTTCGATTAGAAAATGCACAACTCCAAATAATGCAAATTAGAAACCTCTTTCTAATTTCATTCTACCTTGGCCAAGGATTCATGGGTTGTCATTTAACGAATCACGTAGGACATATCTCCTCTTTTACTAGAGGTGGTAGATTCTTTATTGATCATTCATTATCTCCATATGTAACTCAATACACCCAAGCATACCCTATAGATGCCTTAAAAGGCCTTAAGGAATTAGTCAAAGTATAATTTGTTACATACAAGATACTATGATGATCTCAAGTCTAAGGATCACATGTACTACTATCACATTAGGAATTCCTATTGACAGGCGAGTAAAACTCCATTAGGTATTCCATAGCGAGTCACGTTCAGTGAACTTATTCTCCAATAAGCACCTACATACTTGCTTTAGTGTCTCCACACAAATGACCATGAGATCAGTCATCCTCATCCAATGAGCAAGCAACATATGTACCAATCTATCCGAATTTACTAATCCCCATTTTAGTAATCCCACAATTGGGAACTATTTTAGTTTTTAAGCTTTCTAAGAATTTAGATCTCATTATCATGATCTCATCATGATTCTAAAAGCATTGCTTAAAACTATGGGTTATTTACATATTATAAAAACAGCACCATGTAGATAATTATATGCCTTAAATGAATATTTTATTAATAAATAAATAAGATTGTTTACAAAGTATGTGCTTTATCATCATACATGATTGGCTTGTATGCACACTACTATCAATCTCCCACTTGCACTAAAGCCAATCGTCATGGTATCTCATACCCATCTTCTCTAAGTGACGATCAAACTGCTGTTGTGTTAAAGCTTTAGTAAATGGATCTGCAATGTTGTCTTGAGAGTCTACACGCTCCAAGGTGACGTCTCCTCTTTCAATGATCTCCCTGATCAAGTGAAATCGCCGTAACACGTGTTTAGATTTCTGATGAGACCTGGGTTCCTTAGCCTGTGCAACCGCTCCGGTGTTGTCACAGTATACGGGAACTGCTTCTCCAATGCTAGGAACCACACCAAGTTCAGTTATGAACTTCTTCATCCAAACAGCTTCCTTTGCAGCTTCACTTGCAGCTATATACTCTGCCTCTGTCACTGAATCAGCAACCGTTTGCTGCTTGGAACTCTTCCAACTCACTGCACCTCCGTTCAAGGTAAACACATACCCTGAAACAGATTTACTGTCATCTTGGTCTGTTTGAAAACTTGAGTCCGTGAATCCCTCGAGTTTTAATTCAGACCCACCGTAGACAAGAAAAATATCTTTAGTCCTTCTCAAGTACTTTAGGATATTTTTCACTGCCTTCCAGTGCTCTTCTCCTGGATTCGACTGGTATCTGCTTGTTACACTAAGTGCGTGAGCAACATCCGGTCTAGTACATATCATACCGTACATGATAGATCCTATTGCAGAAGCATAAGGGATCTTACTCATACGGTCTCTCTCCTCAGGTGTCTTTGGGGCCTGTTTCTTGGAGAGATTTATTCCATGGCTCATCGGCATGAGACCTCTTTTGGAATCTTCCATGCTAAACCTCTTTAGCATCGTATCAATGTACGTTCCTTGGGATAAGCCGAGCATCCTTTTAGATCTATCTCTATAGATCTTTATCCCCAAAATATAGGATGCTTCACCCAAGTCCTTCATGGAGAAGTTTTTAGATAACCAGATTTTAATGGATTGTAACATAGGAATGTCATTCCCTATCAGTAATATATCATCAACATATAATACAAGGAATGATACTGCGCTCCCACTAACCTTCTTGTATACACATGGTTCATCCTCATTTTTGATAAAATCAAACTCTTTGATTGTCTCATCAAAACGAATGTTTCATCTACGAGAAGTGTGACACCCCCAAATCCGGGTACTTCAATTTCCACGGGACTTGGTGTTCACTGTACAAATATCATCTATCTATCTACCCATAGTAAATGCAAACCATGAAATAAATAGAAATAATCCTCCCCTTATGGGGTTACAACATCTGAAAAGAAATACATCAATCCCAGGTCGTACTTAACCTTAAATATCAAATGCGGAAATATAACTAATTAAATAAGTTTTACACAACTTTAACATAAGTCTGAAACATAAACACATAAAATAAACAACAAGTCTTCATCACTTGTTGACTTTGCCCTTGCCTTTGCTAGTAGAAGGCTCGTCAGACCTTTCGTTCTTAACTGCAATGTTATTATTACGCAAGAGTGAGCACGATTGCCCACAAGTATAATAATATGACAACAATATAATAACATGCGAGTGAATCAAAGACATCTGAATAAAGAAACTCAACTTTTGACTCAAGAACGAATAACAGGAATCAAAAGAACGTCTGAGGGTCATAAGACCTTGAACTATGTCCTAGGTTGTAAAGTTTTTATGCTTTAAACCTTTAACAGTCATAAGACTATGGACTCTACTTCTCGTACTTAGGGGGATCAGCCCTTAGTACCATATTGTGCACAATATCTCAACGCTAAAGCGTAAATAATCCCCTTTTACAGGGTTGTTCATCTCAGTTTTGACATCAGAGTCCGCACCAAAGGAAGTTTGGTTTGGATAAGCTCAATAAGTATTTTGGAATTTAGAACGTTCATCAACTATGGACTAGTCGAATCAATAAGGGTTCACTAGTCCTATAAGGTTCAACAATAACATCGATATTCAACTTGAATAATAAATCTCAAGAGTATACAATCGAATAAGTATTGTATCACTGAATCATGCTTTTAAAAGAGTTACAATATGTAATATGAATTTCGAACTTGAACAATTTAAAAACACGAGCTTACTCGATATAGAAACACAAGTCTAAGGCTTAATAAATGAATAAATTAGAATTTAGGGAACTTGCTAAATCAATAAATTAGGGATAGGATACTTGCCTCTTGCACAAGCTACAATTATAATTCACGTTCTTTATTACATCCTACATATCAATACGTTCACAATACAAATTAATCAATAACTCGATATACGTATCGAATCACACACATCGGTTTTGAGCACGTTATTGGACTATACAATTAACGATTCAAGTCATGTAATTAACTTATTAATTACTCACGTAATATAAGTTATTAACCTCTTATTATATGTTTAGCATATCTTTATGTTCATTACATTAGGTTTTAAACCACCTCTTAGAACACACGAACACTTAGCAAAAAAATTTCAAATTTCTGCAAGGGGCGCGGCCGCGCGCCAGTTACCCTTGGGACCAGCGCGGCCGCGCGGCAACGCAGACCCAGATTTCCAGTTCGCGAATGACACACAGAGCAACCCAAATAAATCCAAATTAAACTAACGAAATGAATTTAAGGCTACCCATGAGATATAGAATTTACAGAAACATCATACCATGTTCTAAGCATGCTTTTAACACTTTAAATCACGAAATTACACAAATCACAACATTTAATTTCACTATTTTCAACATTTTATAAAGTTTTGAAAGAAAACAAGAATTCAACGTTACGGATTCGTTATAACACCGAATCCGTTCGTTTAACTTCCATTTTGTTCGTTTAAATGTACACAATCACATTCAAGTGTTAATTTAAGTTAAATAAACGCATAAGGTGTGTAAATTTTGTACGTAAGGGCCATATGGGCCATATGTACAATTTTTACACTCTGTAACTTTTGAAAACCCAATTATCAACAAAATTCCATGGTGTGATCACTGAAAGTTATGCATATATGGCATATAATATGTTATGGACATCAATTAATATATATATAGCCATATCATGAACAAGTCATCAATTTAGTCTTTTACAGAAAACTTCAAAGTACGTTAATGGAAGTTTTGAAAACTTAATTAAGACGTAATTACATAAAATTGATCACTGTGATTTATGTATACATGGTATAAAACATGTTATAAACATAATTTAACCCATATAAAACCATATAACCAACAATGATTCAAAATTGACGATTACAGAGAACTTCAAAGTACGTAAAAATAGAAAGCTTAAAACTTAATATAACTGAATTTACCCTTGCTAGTTGGTGAAGATGATTCAAGGATGATGATATAAATTTTTCCAATTCTTCTTCCTCAATCTTTTCTCTCAAAATTCTCTCTGATATGAATATATGAATTGATATAGTATATATGTATATAAGTATAATACGTATAATATATAATGGGTGAGTGGTTGTCAGTTGGTCCCTTAGTGGGTTAACTGACCAACTCCCCTTAAGGCCTTGTTTGGCTAGCTTAAGGAATCCCTTCTCATTTATTTTAATTAATTTATTATAATATAGTTAATTAATGTCACACCCAATTAAATCAAATAATGCTATTTAAATCAATTAAATAAAATAGCATAAATCTACATTAAATCACATAGTCACATAATTAAAATTCTTATTTATTAATTATGTCTAATCATAAATCTCTAATTAATTAATAAATTAATTAGAATAACATTATGCTTATTAATTAATATATTAATCAAATAAGCTCAATTAAATACATACTTTGAATATAAAAATTCACCACATTAATTTAACTAATGTGACACATATAATTAAATTAATCTACCACAAATTCATCAATTAATTATTTAACTCAATAATTAAATCATCAAAAAATATTTATTTAATTCAATAAATATTCATAATAAATTACAAAAATCTTGTTTGTCACATCTTTCCCCCCTTAAAAGGATTCTGTCCCCAGAATCACGGTTCAATTAAATTTCGTCCCGTTACATTCTCCCCCCCTTACAAAGATTCTGTCCCCAGAATCGCATAAACAAAAAAATTAAGTAAATAAATCTGGGTAATTCTTCATCATATGCTCTTCGAGTTCCCACGTAGCTTCTTCAGCATTGTGGTTCCTCCAAATTACCTTAACAGAAGGTATAATTTTATTTCTGAGGACTTGCTCTTTCCTGTCAACAATCTGAACAGGAATTTCTTCATAGGATAAGTCTTTCTCAAAATGTAGGGGTTCATATTCAATCACATGTTTGTAATCGGGTTTGTAGGGGCGTAAAACTGACACATGAAAGACGTTGTGGACATTCTCAAGCGCCGGAGGTAAGGCTACCTCATACGCAACTTCTCCAATCCTTCGCAGTACTTCAAAGGGTCCAATGAACCTTGGGCTCAATTTTTCCTTCTTACCGAATCTGATCTTCCCCTTCCAGGGAGAGACTTTCAAGAACACATAGCTACCCGATTCAAACTCAACGTTCTTACGGTGTGGATCGGCGTATTTCTTCTGCCTATCCTGAGCTGCTACCAGTCTTGTTCTGATCACTTTGACTATCTCTGCTGTCTGCTGTACCAGTTCTGGACCTAATAGTTGTCTCTCGCCAACTTCATCCCAGTATAGCGGGGTTCTGCATTTTCTTCCGTACAACGCTTCGTAAGGCGGCATGCCAATACTAGCGTGGTAACTGTTGTTGTAACCGAATTCCACAAGCGGTAGGTGATCATCCCAATTTCCTTTAAAATCCATGATGCATGCTCTCAACATATCTTCCAATGTCTGGATCGTTCTTTCACTCTGCCCATCTGTCTGAGGGTGATAAGCCGTACTCATTCTCAACTGTGTCCCCATGCATTCTTGTAGTCGCTTCCAGAAGTTCGATGTGAAACGCGGATCTCTGTCGGAAACAATTGACACCGGAACTCCGTGCCTCGAAACAATCTCTTTCACATATAGCCTTGCCAACTGGTCTAAGTTGAATCTGATTTTAATCGGAAGGAAGTGTGCGGATTTCGTCAGTCGGTCAACGATAACCCATACTGCGTCGTAGCCTTTCTGAGTCGTCGGAAGGCCAACCACGAAATCCATCGTAATGTGTTCCCATTTCCATTCTGGGATTTCCAGGGGTTGTAGCAAACCACTTGGTCTCTGATGTTCTGCTTTCACTTTCTGACAGGTTAGACACTTTGCAACACACTCAGCAACATCTCGTTTCAAATTTGGCCACCAGAAGTGCTGTCGAAGATCCTGGTACATCTTGGTACTACCGGGGTGAATTGAATACCGTGAGCTATGAGCCTCTCTCAAAATGTCATCCTTAATTTCTGGCACTGACGGTACCCGAACTCTATTCTCAAATCTCAGTAGTCCCTCAC
Source organism: Panax stipuleanatus (assembly GCA_020205555.1). NCBI lineage: Eukaryota > Viridiplantae > Streptophyta > Magnoliopsida > Apiales > Araliaceae > Panax > Panax stipuleanatus. The sequence goes on along the minus strand of CM035118.1, from coordinate 48,067,298 downwards.
TGTCTATCTTGAATCTCGGTTCGGTTCCTTCAGATATCTTTTTCTTAACCTTCTCACATTCTTCGTCCTGAAGTTGAGCTTCCTTAACTTTATCCAATAGGGTTGTACCAGCTTGAATCTGAAACAACTTCTCGTCAATCTCCATCGAATACTTCACTTCCAATTTCAGCTTTTCCATTGCTGAAATTAGTTCCTCCTGAGTAGTCAACATCATCAATTTCTCCCGACCCTTTCTGCTTAAGGCGTCGGCAACCACATTAGCCTTACCCGGATGGTATAAGATTTCACAGTCATAATCCTTAATTAACTCCAGCCACCTTCTCTGGCGCATATTCAAGTCCTTCTGTGTAAAGATATATTTCAGACTCTTGTGGTCTGTATATATTTCACACTTCTCCCCATAGAGATAGTGTCTCCAAATTTTTAAAGCAAATACCACGGCAGCTAACTCCAAGTCATGGGTCGGATACCCCTTCTCATAGTCTTTCAATTGTCGTGACGCATACGCAATGACCCTGCCGTTTTGCATAAGCACACAGCCAAGTCCTTTATGCGACGCATCACTATAAACCACAAAATTGCCTGTGTCGTCCGGAAGGGATAACACAGGTGCTGAACTCAACCTCCTCTTGAGCTCTTGGAAACTTTCCTCACACTTCTCTGTCCAAACGAATTTCACCGATTTTCTAGTCAAATTTGTCAGCGGAGTTGCGATCTTGGAAAAGTCCTGAATAAATCTTCTATAATAACCCGCCAATCCAAGAAAACTCCTCACTTCCGACGGTGTTTTCGGCAGATCCCAGTTCATCACAGCTTCGACTTTAGAGGGATCTACCGAAATTCCGTCCTTGTCGATCACATGTCCAAGAAATTGCACTCTTTCAATCCAGAATTCACATTTAGAAAATTTGGCGTACAACTTCTCTCTTCTCAACGCCTCTAATGTTAACTTCAGATGTTCTACATGTTCTTCCTTGGTCTTCGAGTATACCAAAATATCGTCGATAAAGACCACCACGAATTTGTCCAAAAACGGCTTGAACACTCCATTCATTAAGCCCATGAATGCTGCAGGAGCATTCGTTAGACCAAATGACATTACCAAAAATTCGTAGTGACCATATCGAGTCCTAAATGCTGTCTTTGGAACATCCTCTGGCCTCACCTTCAGCTGATGATAGCCACTCCTCAAGTCTATCTTTGAAAAGTACCTTGCACCCTTCAATTGGTCGAACAGATCGTCGATCCTCGGTAATGGATATCTATTCTTAATTGTGACCTTATTCAGTTCTCTGTAGTCGATGCAAAGCCGCATCGTCCCGTCCTTCTTCTTCACAAATAACACCGGCGCTCCCCACGGCGATACGCTCGGTTGGATGTACTTCTTGTCCAGTAACTCTTGTAGTTGTACCATTAACTCTTTCATCTCTACCGGAGCCATCCGGTATGGTGCCTTCGATATTGGGGCCGTCCCTGGCGCCAAATCGATCACAAACTCAACCTCTCTGTCTGGCGGAAGTCCTGGCAGATCATCCGGAAATACGTCTAGGAAGTCCCTCACGACTGGTATATCTTCTAATTTCGAATTTTCTTTACGACTATCGACTATGTAGGCTAAATATCCTACACAGCCTTGTCTTAACAACTTCCTGGCCTGCATCATCGTCAGACAACTCGCTTGTCTAGGCGATTTACTGCCATAAAACACAACCTTTGACGGGGTCATAAGGTTGATACACTTCCTCTGGCAATCAATTACAGCCCCATAATTGACTAGCCAATCCATTCCCAGAATAACATCGAATTCCCCAAGTCTAATCGGGATAAGATTTACGTTCATAATGTTACCCTTAATATCTACTCTACAGTTCTTGTGTACATATTTAACAGGGATTACTTCTCTATTCGCAATCTCTATATTCATGGGGTATTCTAACTCGTCCATAGGAAGTTCTAAGTTCTTAGCAAAGTCATCGGATATAAATGAACAAGTAGCACCCGAATCAAATAGTACATAAGCATTAACTTTATTGATCGGAATGATACCTGACACCACATCGCGAGACTGCACAGCATCCTGCACGGTCATGTTGAAGGTCCTGGCGGTTGGTCGGTTGGTTGCGGTTGGTCCCGTGATAGTTAAAGCACTTCCACCGCGGTTTCCCCTGTTTCCACCTGATCCTTCCCTTCCAGATCCCTTCTTGGGACAGTCCCTTGCCAGATGGTCCTTTGAGCCGCAAGTGAAGCAAGCGCCCTTCTTTGGGTTCGGACAGTTAGGTGCTATGTGGCCTTCCTGACCACAATTATAGCATACTCGTTTTCCCTTCATACAGACCCCCAGGTGAGCTTTCCCGCAGGTCGAACAAGCTTCGATCCTCTTTTTCTGACCACCTTGCTGATTCCCAGTCGATGAGTTATCATTCCACCTCCTCTTCTGATTATTACTCCCTCCCGTGTTGCTACCACTAGCCTTGTTAATTCCTTCACCTTCACTCTTCTTCTTTTTCTGATCTTGGTTATACTTTGTAACTGCATCACTCCCGCCTTCAGCGAGAATGGCCTTCTCCAACACCCCAGCAAAAGTGTTCAATTGGAACATTGACACTTTGCTATACAACCAGGGCTTCAGGCCCTGTTCAAACCTCCTTGCCTTCCTCTGATCGGTGTGCACTTGATACGTGGCAAACCTAGCCAACTCATTGAATTTCGCCGCATATTCTGGTACGGACATATTTCCCTGTTTCAGTTCCAAGAACTGGACCTCCATTTGATTCTGCGAGCTGGTCGGAAAGTACATCTCGAAGAACATCTCCTTGAACCTCTCCCAGGTAATCACACCTTCACCTCCCCGGACCTTATTCGCTTGCCACCAATAGCTGGCCTCAGATTTCAGCATGAACGTTGCATAGGCGGTTTTCTGGTCCTCTCTGACTCTGGCGACGTCAAAAACTTTTTCCATCTCCATGACCCAGGTTTGAGCTTCTATCGGGTTCATGGTGCCTTTAAACTCTGGCGGTCCCACCGCCTTGAAGTCCTTGAACGTTGTGGTCGGTGGAGCTTGAGGTTGGTTGTTAAGCGCTCCAGCAAGTAAGTTCGCTAACTGCTGAACGGGGTTAGCATTGGCGTCGTTGTTGTTGTTAGTTGACCCTTCTTGGGCCTGTTGACGGTTAGATCGTCTCCTTGGCGGCATTTTACTGTTAAGAAATACGCGTATTAGAACTTTATTCAATCTTTTAAATATCTAAGGCTTAACTTAAACATTTAGACACAATCAGTCAACACATTATCTCAAATAAACTCTGATATATTACTAAATCAAAAGTTTTAACATAATACGATAGCATCACTGCTATTTACATCAACTATCCTGAGATAAAGAATCTACAGGATTTAAAACATAAAATATTCCTCTGTTTATAAACACATTGGAATTTACATTATTAACTACTAGATAGGTTTCACAAAATCAAATGTTCCTATCACTGCCCATTAAGGCGACGAACAGCTTTGCCACGCTCTTCTTCCATAATCCGAGACATCGTCCTGCGATCTAGCATGTACGACGGTAGTCCTTCAAACTGAATTGGGTACCTCATAACCCGATCCTGGGCCTCGTCAATTGCATACTGAAGTATAGAGTACGTCTCTTCAAGCTTGGCCTTCTTCGCCCGACAATTATCTTCTGCGAGATCTGCTCGTCGTGATTCCCTTACCCAAGCCTCCTCTGCTATGGCCAGCCTTGCTGATTTCTCTTTTAGTTCATTCTTCAATTCCTCAATTTCCTCTGACTTCTGCTCGGTTTGGCCCTTCTCGTGAGCCAAATTCCACTCTACATTTCCCAAACGTGTGTGAAGAGCCTCAACCTCTCCATCCCTCAGCTCGATGGTAGACTGTTGAGTAACCGACCGCTCCCTCAGCTCCTGAACAGCCTCCCTCAGCTCCTGAACAGTATCACGTAACTCTATGTTACGGTCATACAGCTCGTCATACATCTCAGCACTGATAGAGCTCGGCGGGAACTCTTCAGGGTCTTCCTCCTCCTCTTCAGCTGCCTCAGCCTGAACTTCAATCTCCTCAGGGTCTTCCTCAGAGTCCTCCTCTGAATTAGACACCGGCACAATCTCCTGACCAATGACTGTGATCAAGGGTGATGGCTCTCGTCGGACTAACTGCTCCCAAACTACGTGGATATCTCGGGGCTCCTCCTCTCTAGCCTCTAGGGGTACAAGGTCCCTGGACTGACTAGGTTCTCCAGCATTCGTCATCCTGACAAATAAAATTTTAAGTTTTAGTAATTACGTGATGCTAATCGAGACTCGAATATATAAGTATAAGCACGTAGCACATAAGGTAAGTTATTATCTTTCTTAGAACTCGATAAGAGTTATCATTACTATGTTCTCGATCTCTAAAAAGGCTACTATCCTAAGGTTTTTCCCCACCTAAGGTTCATAACCTACAGCTTTGATACCAACCTGTGACACCCCCAAATCCGGGTACTTCAATTTCCACGGGACTTGGTGTTCACTATACAAATATCATCTATCTATCTACCCATAGTAAATGCAAACCATGAAATAAATAGAAATAATCCTCCCCTTATGGGGTTACAACATCTGAAAAGAAATACATCAATCCCAGGTCGTACTTAACCTTAAATATCAAATGCGGAAATATAACTAATTAAATAAGTTTTACACAACTTTAACATAAGTCTGAAACATAAACACATAAAATAAACAACAAGTCTTCATCACTTGTTGACTTTGCCCTTGCCTTTGCTAGTAGAAGGCTCGTCAGACCTTTCGTTCTTAACTGCAATGTTATTATTACGCAAGAGTGAGCACGATTGCCCACAAGTATAATAATATGACAACAATATAATAACATGCGAGTGAATCAAAGACATCTGAATAAAGAAACTCAACTTTTGACTCAAGAACGAATAACAGGAATCAAAAGAACGTCTGAGGGTCATAAGACCTTGAACTATGTCCTAGGTTGTAAAGTTTTTATGCTTTAAACCTTTAACAGTCATAAGACTATGGACTCTACTTCTCGTACTTAGGGGGATCAGCCCTTAGTACCATATTGTGCACAATATCTCAACGCTAAAGCGTAAATAATCCCCTTTTACAGGGTTGTTCATCTCAGTTTTGACATCAGAGTCCGCACCAAAGGAAGTTTGGTTTGGATAAGCTCAATAAGTATTTTGGAATTTAGAACGTTCATCAACTATGGACTAGTCGAATCAATAAGGGTTCACTAGTCCTATAAGGTTCAACAATAACATCGATATTCAACTTGAATAATAAATCTCAAGAGTATACAATCGAATAAGTATTGTATCACTGAATCATGCTTTTAAAAGAGTTACAATATGTAATATGAATTTCGAACTTGAACAATTTAAAAACACGAGCTTACTCGATATAGAAACACAAGTCTAAGGCTTAATAAATGAATAAATTAGAATTTAGGGAACTTGCTAAATCAATAAATTAGGGATAGGATACTTGCCTCTTGCACAAGCTACAATTATAATTCACGTTCTTTATTACATCCTACATATCAATACGTTCACAATACAAATTAATCAATAACTCGATATACGTATCGAATCACACACATCGGTTTTGAGCACGTTATTGGACTATACAATTAACGATTCAAGTCATGTAATTAACTTATTAATTACTCACGTAATATAAGTTATTAACCTCTTATTATATGTTTAGCATATCTTTATGTTCATTACATTAGGTTTTAAACCACCTCTTAGAACACACGAACACTTAGCAAAAAAATTTCAAATTTCTGCAAGGGGCGCGGCCGCGCGCCAGTTACCCTTGGGACCAGCGCGGCCGCGCGGCAACGCAGACCCAGATTTCCAGTTCGCGAATGACACACAGAGCAACCCAAATAAATCCAAATTAAACTAACGAAATGAATTTAAGGCTACCCATGAGATATAGAATTTACAGAAACATCATACCATGTTCTAAGCATGATTTTAACACTTTAAATCACGAAATTACACAAATCACAACATTTAATTTCACTATTTTCAACATTTTATAAAGTTTTGAAAGAAAACAAGAATTCAACGTTACGGATTCGTTATAACACCGAATCCGTTCGTTTAACTTCCATTTTGTTCGTTTAAATGTACACAATCACATTCAAGTGTTAATTTAAGTTAAATAAACGCATAAGGTGTGTAAATTTTGTACGTAAGGGCCATATGGGCCATATGTACAATTTTTACACTCTGTAACTTTTGAAAACCCAATTATCAACAAAATTCCATGGTGTGATCACTGAAAGTTATGCATATATGGCATATAATATGTTATGGACATCAATTAATATATATATAGCCATATCATGAACAAGTCATCAATTTAGTCTTTTACAGAAAACTTCAAAGTACGTTAATGGAAGTTTTGAAAACTTAATTAAGACGTAATTACATAAAATTGATCACTGTGATTTATGTATACATGGTATAAAACATGTTATAAACATAATTTAACCCATATAAAACCATATAACCAACAATGATTCAAAATTGACGATTACAGAGAACTTCAAAGTACGTAAAAATAGAAAGCTTAAAACTTAATATAACTGAATTTACCCTTGCTAGTTGGTGAAGATGATTCAAGGATGATGATATAAATTTTTCCAATTCTTCTTCCTCAATCTTTTCTCTCAAAATTCTCTCTGATATGAATATATGAATTGATATAGTATATATGTATATAAGTATAATACGTATAATATATAATGGGTGAGTGGTTGTCAGTTGGTCCCTTAGTGGGTTAACTGACCAACTCCCCTTAAGGCCTTGTTTGGCTAGCTTAAGGAATCCCTTCTCATTTATTTTAATTAATTTATTATAATATAGTTAATTAATGTCACACCCAATTAAATCAAATAATGCTATTTAAATCAATTAAATAAAATAGCATAAATCTACATTAAATCACATAGTCACATAATTAAAATTCTTATTTATTAATTATGTCTAATCATAAATCTCTAATTAATTAATAAATTAATTAGAATAACATTATGCTTATTAATTAATATATTAATCAAATAAGCTCAATTAAATACATACTTTGAATATAAAAATTCACCACATTAATTTAACTAATGTGACACATATAATTAAATTAATCTACCACAAATTCATCAATTAATTATTTAACTCAATAATTAAATCATCAAAAAATATTTATTTAATTCAATAAATATTCATAATAAATTACAAAAATCTTGTTTGTCACAAGAAGCTTGCTTCAACCCATAAATGGATCGTTGTAGCTTACAGACTTGATTTGTTCCAACTTTTGAAATAAATCCCTCTGGCTGTGTCCTATACACATCCTCCTCAAGTTTTCCAATGAGGAAGGCCGTTTTCACGTCCATCTGCCAGATCTCATTGTCGTTGTAAGCTGCAATCGCAAGCAAAATCCGAATGGACTTGAGCATGGCTACTAGTGAGAAGGTTTCATCATAGTCAACTCCTTGTCTTTGTTTGAAACCTTTTGCAACCAGTCGGGCCTTATAGGTCTCTACCTTTCTGTCTGCTCCAGTCTTTTTCTTAAAAATCCATTTACACCCAATAGGTTTAATACCTTCAGGTGGTGAAACCAAAGACCATACTTGTTTTCATACATGGAGTCCATTTCGGATTTCATGGCTTCAAGCCATTTCCCTGAGTCTTTATTACTCATAGCCTGTTCGTAATTCAATGGATCATCATCATTCATGATGTGTACCTCATCGTCATCCTCTATAACGAATCCATACCTCTCAGGTATCTTCGGTACTCTTCCAGATTTACGAACAGGGTGTGGTACAGTAGGTTCTTCTACTTGGTTAGGTACCTGACTTTGGTCCGTGGTAACTTGTGGTTCTTGAACTTCTTCAAGATATATCTTGCTCCCACTGACCCCTTCATGGATAAACTCTTTCTCCAAGAAGGTAGCATGTTTCGCAACAAACACCTTTTGATCAGTTGGATGATAGAAATAATACCCTACTGTTTCTTTAGGGAATCCCACAAATCTACACTTATCGGATTTAGTCTGTAGCTTATCATTTTCAAACTTTTTGACATAAGCTGGACAACCCCAAGTCTTAACATGCTTAAGATTTGGTTTCCTCCCTTTCCACATCTCATATGGAGTCTTTGGGGCGGATTTGGTAGGTACCTTGTTAAGTAGGTATGCAGCCGTTTCTAGGACATATCCCCAGAAGGAAATTGGAAGGTCGGTAAAACTCATCATGGATCGAACCATGTCCAACAGTGTTCGATTTCTCTTTTCAGATACTCCATTTAACTGTGGTGTAACTGGAGGAGTCCATTGTGAGATTATACCATTTTCTCTGAGACAATTGAGAAACTCACTGCTTAAGTATTCTCCACCTCGATCTGATCGAAGTATCTTAATACTCTTGCCCGTTTGTTTCTCTACTTCATTTCTGAACTCTTTGAACTTTTCAAATGATTCTGATTTGTATTTCATTAAATACACATATCCAAATCTTGAGTGATCATCAGTGAAAGTAATAAAATAAGAATACCCACCCCGTGCACTTGTTGTCATAGGTCCACAAATGTCTGTGTGAATCAATGCCAACAACTCTGTAACTCTCTCTCCTTTTCCACTAAAAGGAGATTTAGTCAATTTACCCATGAGACAAGATTCACAAGTTGGATATGATTCATAATCAGATAGCTCGAGGAGCCCATCTTTATACAACTTGGATAATCTTGTTTCATTGATATGACCGAGTCTACAGTGCCACATGTAGGTATAATTAATATCATCTCTTTTCCTTTTCTTAATTAGTTCAATTTGAAATATAATTTCTTGTAAGTCAAGTGTATAAAGTCCATTTCGCAAATTTCCAATACCATATAAAACATCGTCTTTATAAATAGAACAACCATTGTTCTTTATAATAACGTCAAAACCTTCCATATCCAATACAGAAATTGAAATAATGTTTTTAATAATATTCGGAACATAATAACAATTATTAAGATAAATGGATTTGCCCGAAGGCATTGCTAAACAATAAGTTCCTACAGCTAATGCAGCAACTTTTGCTCCATTTCCCACTCGTAGGATCACCTCATCTTTGTTCAGCTTTCTACTTCTGACCAGTCCCTGCACAGTATTACATATGTGAGAACCACAGCCGGTATCCAATACCCAAGTAGAATTATGACTTTCAGAAAAATTAATTTCAATTATAAACAAACCTTGATTGGAAGTCGAAGCTTCTCCAAGCTTCTTCTCTGCTAGAAACTTCTTGCAGTTCCTCTTCCAATGTCCCGGCTCATTGCAATGAAAGCACATTCCTTTAGCTGGTTCAGGTTTCTTTTGCTCCTTTTCTTTCCCTTTTCCCTTAGCCTTCATAGATTTTTTCTTTTCAGAAGACACCTTGGGCCTCTTCCTTTTATTGGAAGAATCCACCATCAAGACATGGTTCTTCTTGGATGAGAAGTGACCTTCTGTAGTTTTCAGCATGTTAAGCAGCTCAGGTAAGCTGACATCTAGCTTATTCATGTGAAAATTAACCACAAACTGCGAGAAGGTCTCAGGGAGTGACTGCAAGACCAAGTCTTGACTCAACTCCCCATCCATGACGAACCCAAGTTGTCCAAGGCGTTCAATCAAATTGATTACCTTCAGAACATGAGTCTCGACGGCAGTGCCCTCGGTCATCCGAGATCGGAAGAGCTCCTTAAATATCTCATATCTAGCAGTCCTACTCTGTTCACCATATAACTCCTTGAGGTGAAGCAGCATAGCAGGAGCATCCATTTTTTCGTGCTGACGTTGAAGCTCGTTATTCATGGATGCGAGCATGATGCATTGAGCCACAGATGCATCATCTTGCCACTTATTGAAAGTGGCAATCTCTTCCTCAGAAGCTATTTCTGAAATAGATTCAGGGATAGTGGAATTTAGGACATAAGAAATCTTTTCAGCAGTGAGAACAATTCTCAGATTTCTTAGCCAGTCCTCATAATTCGGGCCGGTAAGTTTATTTGCATCAAGTATGCTTCGTAGTGAGATTAGTGATTTTGACATTTTTAAAATTCTGCATGTGAAAAGACAACATTTTAGCAAACATTCATTTTATTAACTTTGCATACCAAAATAAATTTAGGTCTTTATTTTAAATTGGTATCTCCCACCATTTTCATCAAACTATATTACCCTCACTCATATAGTTCGGCAACATCTAATTAAAGATTTGCTAGTGAGATTAAGGATCCCATTTCAAATGTATATAACCTTGTGGATAGCACAACAAGCGATATACAAATAAATAGGTAGACAACTCTTGTCAATTACATCACCATGTAACTCCTTTTATTTTGCCTCTTAAATCATAATGGTCATGTATGTGCACATCCGAACTAAAATGATTTAAGTTAAGTCCAGCCTAGCACTTCCATAAATTCAAAAAAGAAAAATTTTCGTCCTTGTGGATAGCACAACAAGACTAGATCGTTTAATTTTCTTGATAAGCATCAAATGTGATTAATTAACATCTTAAATATTCAATACTCGTCTTGTGGATAGCACAACAAACTCATATTAAATATTTAATACTCTATTAACTAATCATGCTAGAAGGCGACGTTCGATATTCTAAATATCATTTGAACGCTTCAGACTTAATAATATTTCTTTGAGGGATTTGTTATTATTTGTCTCATCTTTTTAAGCGCGCATGCACATATATATATAAAATACGCGTCATTTTATTAAACATGCGAAGCATATTTGTATAAAATATAATATATATATATAATATTTAATTTAAATATAACTATTACATTTAAACCCTGGCTCCATACAAATGAGTCTTCACGCGTTCCTTGCTCCTTGGTCTCCAATTTCTTCAAAATAATTCTAACTATCTCTATTACATTAACTATTTAAAATTAAATAGAAACCTTGATCAGCAGTCAAGGGGAAGTACATAGAAAGGAGATAGAATTTATATCGAGAATAAAACTAGAGAAGACGAGGTACGCAGACCCCATTTTATAAAACCCATTCATTCAAGCATTCAACCAAAATAAAATCCAATCACATTGGTCATAGTCCATAATCAATCCCTTTTATTACCATACATATCATCATATGTATCAATAAAACTTATTCATCTCATGAAAATAAATTCATTCCATATATGTATTAATATCAGTTAATGGGAAAAAGTTTGCTAAACTTTGTTTTTGGAAAAATAAACTCCTTTATTTCATTCAAAAACAATTCCAAATTAAACTCTTTAATTTTAGCAATTCTGAAATCTCATTTCATATAAAATAAACATCTTTATTTTAAACCTTTATTAATTAAATAAACCATTCATTTAATTAAATAAAAAAAAATCAGTTCATGTCCAGTGGCGCAGCTGCGCCAAGAATGTAAAGGGAACTGGCGCAGCTGCGCAGCATGAAAACCAGGAACAGCACCCGGCGCAGCTGCGCAGCAATATTGCCTTGTACCGGCGCAGCTGCGCAGCTTCTTTGAATCTGAAAAATTTTTGTTGCCCAGAACTCGATTCAATCGCATATCATACATGTATGGAATCACATAGACTGATAATTAGCACAAGATTGGCTCTGATACCACTGTTGGCTTTGTAGGTAACGCAATCATGCAATCAAATCTCATAAATAGGACGGAAGCGTAAAAAACAAGGTTTTCAAAAATTTATACAAACCCATTACCATGATCATTCTTGTGCATCAATTATCAGTGAATGAAAAAGGAAAAAAACAGAATTATACCTTTGAAGATCCAAGCTTCCTCAGGTACAAGTTCTACTCCTTTGATTCCTCTGTAGTGGCTCCTTTCCTTGATCAATGTCAGCCACCCAAATGTTTGGCCTCTAACGGTGATCCACCAAGGAAGATGAAGAACTCAGTAAGATGGGTTATTGGCTTAACCCTTGTTTCTATCTCTATAGAATATGTGTACTCCCAACTCTTGAAAAATTCACGTACCTTATTTCTGATATAAGACTCTCTTATATAGATATTAGGTTAACCCTCCTAATCCAATTAGAATAGGATTTTATTTAATTAATTAATTAAATACTTTTAATTAATTTATATCCTAATCTTTATTAGGATTGAGAGAGAGTACTGATATTATATTAATTCCTAAACTCCTTTAGAATTAAATTAATAATAATAATAATAATATTAATAAGACTCCTCTTATTAATTTATATTTAATATTTCTAAAATATTAAATAATAAACATTAAGCTATTTAATTTATTCTATCATCATACATTAAATTAATTATACTTAATGCATTATTACTATCATGCCATTTTCTTCTTAAATAATTCTTCTTCCTTTTATGGTGTGACCCTTTAGGTTCTCCATATTAAACCGATTGTGAATAAATCAATTAGAACAATTCTAATCTTATTTAAATAAACAAATTAAACTAATAATCTATTTAAATAAATAACATTTATTCTACAATAGGGATAAGCCTCCCTAGCGATCAACGACTTTCCAGATAATATAGATTTTAACATTAATCATAAAAGAACCTGTGAGTTAATAGTTACCGTACAATTCAATCCTTCCACCTTACAATGTCCCAATTAAATATAAGACATGGATTTACTGTCAAGTCTTAATTTATTTAATTATATGTATTTCGATTAGAAAATGCACAACTCCAAATAATGCAAATTAGAAACCTCTTTCTAATTTCATTCTACCTTGGCCAAGGATTCCTGGGTTGTCATTTAATGAATCACATAGGACATATCTCCTCTTTTATTAGAGGTGGTAGATTCTTTATTGATCATTCATTATCTCCATATGTAAATCATTACACCCAAGCATACCCTATATATGCCTTAAAAGGCCTTAAGGAATTAGTCAAAGTATAATTTGTTACATACAAGATACTATGATGACCTCAAGTCCAAGGATCACATGTACTACTATCACATTAGGAATTCCTATTGACAGGCGAGTAAAACTCCATTAGGTATTCCATAGCAAGTCACGTTCAGTGAACTTATTCTCCAATAAGCACCTACATACTTGCTTTAGTGTCTCCACACAAATGACCATGAGATCAGTCATCCTCATCCAATGAGCAAGCAACATATGTACCAATCTATCCGGATTTACTAATTCCCATTTTAGTAATCCCACAATTGGGAACTATTTTAGTTTTTAAGCTTTCTAAGAATTTAGATCTCATTATCATGATCTCATCATGATTCTAAAAACATTGCTTAAAACTATGGGTTATTTACATATTATAAAAACAACACCATGTAGATAATTATATGCCTTAAATGAATATTTTATTAATAAATAAATAAGATTGTTTACAAAGTATGTGCTTTGTCATCATACATGATTGGCTTGTATGCACACTACTATCAATAAGAAGGTCTCCCTAAATGAAGACTTGTGTGAGATGTACGCATGGTTTTGAACTTGATAGTCATGGGTTTCTCATTTTGACGCTAATCAAAGTAGAATGAAGTAATACAACTCTTAATCACCTCTTTCTTACTAAATTTGAAACAACCAATAGAACAATATGAAGGTCTCCCTAAATAAAGATTTGTGTGAGATCTACGCATCGTTTTGGACGCGATAGTGATGGGATTGCTCATTTTGATTCTAATATCAACTAGAACAAAGTAATAGGACTCATAATCACCTATATTTTTATAATTGGAGAGAACTAATGAAAAAATAAGAAGGTCTTCCTAAATGAAGACTTGTGTGAGATATACGGATCGTTTTGAAGGCACTAGTGATAGGATTGCTCCTTTTGATGCAAATAAAACTAGAACAAAGTCATAGGACTCATAAAAACCTCTTTCATTGACAATTTGAGAAAACCAATGATGCCATAAGAAGGTCTTCCTAAATCAAGACTTGTGGCGAGATGTAATACGCATCGTTTTTAACGCGATAGTCATGGGATTGCTCCTTTTGATTCTAATCATATTAGAACGAAGTAATAGAACTCCTAATCACCTCTTTCTTTGATAATTTTAGAGAACCAATGAAACAATAAGAAGGTCTCCTTAATGAAGACTTGTGCGAGATGTACGCATGGTTTTGACGCGATAGTCATGGAATTGCTCCTTTTGATGCTAATCAAACAACAACGAAGTTATAGGACTCCTAATCACCTCTTTCTTTGACAATTTTAGAACACCAATGAAACAATAGGGTCTCCCTAAATGAAGACTTTTTGAGATGTACGCATGGTTTTGAAAGCCACAGATGAGGGTTACTCCTTTTAACGCTAATCAAAGTAGAACGAAATAATACAACTCTTAATCTCCTATTTCTTTGTAAATTTGATACAACCAATGAAACAATATGAAGGTCTCCCTAAATGAAGACTTATGTGAGATCTACGCATCATTTTGGATGCGATATTGATTGGATTGCCTCTTTTGATGCTAATTTCAACTAGAACGAAGTAATAGGACTTATAATCACCTATATTTTGACAATTTGTGAGAACTAATGAAATAACAAGAAGGTCTCCCTAAATGAAGACTTGTGTGAGATGTACGGATCGTTTTGAAGGCGCTAGTGATAGGATTGCTCCATTTAATGCTAATCTAAATATAAAGAAGTCATAGGACTCATAATCACCTCTTTCTTTGATAATTTGAGGGAACCAATGAAATAATAAGAAGTTCTCCCCTAAATCAAGACTTGTGTGAGATGTACACATCGTTTTTAACGCAATAGTCATGGAATGCTTCTTTTAATGCTAATCAAATTAGAACTTAGTAGTAGGACTCATAATCATCTCTTTCCTTGATAATTTTAGAGAACCAATGAAACTATAAGAAATTCTCTTTAAATAAAGACTTGTGTGAGATACACGCATCGTTTTGAACGCGATAGTCATAGGATTGCACCTTTTGATGCTAATCAAACTAGAACGAAGTTATACGGATCGTTTTGAAGGCACTAGTGATAGGATTGCTCCTTTTGATGCAAATCAAACTAGAACGAAGTCATAGGACTCATAAAAACCTCTTTCATTGACAATTTGAGAAAATCAATGAAGCAATAAGAAGGTATTCCTAAATCAAGACTTGTGTGAGATGTACTACGCATCGTTTTTAACGCGATAGTCATGGGATTGCTCCTTTTGATGCTAATCATATTAGAATGAAGTGATAGAACTCCTAATTACCACTTTCTTTGACAATTTTAGAGAACCAATGAAACAATAAGAAGGTCTTTTTAAATGAAGACTTTTGTGAGATGTACGCATGGTTTTGAACGCGATAGTCATGAAATTACTCCTTTTGTTGCTAATCAAACAAGAACGAAGTTATAGGACTCCTAATCACCTCTTTCTTTGACAATTTTAGAACACCAATGAAACAATAAGGTCTCCCTAAATGAAGACTTGTTTGAGATGTACGCATGGTTTTGAACGCCACAGATGAGGGTTACTCCTTTTAACGATAATCAAAGTAGAACGAAATAATACAACTCTTAATCTCCTATTTCTATGTAAATATTATACAACCAATGAAACAACATGAAGGTCTCCCTAAATGAAGACTTGTGTGAGATCTACGCATCGTTTTGGAAGCGATATTGATTGGATTGCTCCTTTTGATGCTAATTTCAACTAGAACGAAGTAATATGACTCATAATCACCTATATTTTGACAATTTGTGAGAACTAATGAAACAAAAAGAAGGTCTCCCTAAATAAAGACTTGTGTGAGATGTACGGATCGTTTTGAAGGCGCTAGTGATAGGATTGCTTCATTTAATGCAAATCTAAATAGAAAGAAGTCATAGGACTCATAATCACCTCTTTCTTTGATAATTTGAGGGAACCAATGAAACAATAAGAAGTTCTCCCCTAAATTAAAACTTGTGCGAGATGTACACATCGTTTTTAACGCGATAGTCATGGAATGCTCCTTTTGATGCTAATCAAATTAGAACGAAGTAATAGAACTCATAATGATCTCTTTCTTTGATAATTTTAGAGAACCAATGAAACTATAAGAAATTCTCTTTAAATAAAGACTTGTGTGAGATGTACGCGTCGTTTTAAACGCGATAGTCATGGGATTGCTCCTTTGATGCTAATCAAACTAGAACGAAGTTATAGGACTCCTAATCACCTCTTTCTTTTATAATTTTAGAGCACAAATAAAATAATAAGAAGGTCTCCCTAAATGAAGAGTTGTGTGATATGTACGCATGGTTTTGAACGTGATAGTGTAATGATCAGGAATTTCCAAGTTTCATTAGTAATTAAATAAAGAATTTAATTTCTAATGAATTACTTTTGTATGATTTAATTTAAACCTTTGTGTGATTAATAATTTATATGACTAATTGTTAGTTTAAATGAGGTCCCACTAATAGTTATTTAAATTAGTGGACTAACCTAAGAGTTTTAATATCCAACAATTGATAAGATAGTAAGTAATTAAATATTCAATTAAATTGAATATAGTAAGTAAATTGATTTTTTGTAAAATAATTAATATGGGTATTAATTATTGAGAATTTATGTGAAACAGGATTAATTATATCTAATAGTCCAATTAGTAAGTAAATGCTAGTGGACTAGTCTAGTTAATTAATTAACCAAGCCCACTCATTTATTTGATTATGGACTTGGATATTGTTATGTTAACTTAGCCAACATGTATTAAACTAGTAGCCCAAATGTTGAATTACCAACATTTGAATACTAGTGGCCCAAAACACTTAAGAGTGAGCCCAAAAATGATTTATAGGAAAGTCCAATTGTTGGCCCACTTGGAAAATACTCCTAATAACTTAATTATTCTATTGAAGCATTAAAAGAAAATAAGAAATTTGCCTATTTGGAGAGAGGGCTGCCGAAATGGGAAAGACCCACTTGGTGAGTGGTTGAATTTTTTAAAGTGGTTGCTTGTAAGGACTAGAAAGGAGTACAAGAAGCATGGCCATTTCACCCACTTTGTACTTAAAGTTATTACTTGTGTAATTAAGCAAGCTAGGCAAATGATGGTCAAATCTATAGATATAAGTTATATATCTATAGATTTTGTAAGACATAAGTCCTTAGAGAGCAAAGTTAGTGAAAGTAATATACATACAAGCCAATCATGTATGATGATAAAGCATATACTTTGGAGGCAATCTTATTTATTTATTAATAAAATATTCATTTATTAAAGGCATTTAATTATCTACATGGTGCTGTTTTTATAATATGTAAATAACCCATAGTTTTAAGCAATGCTTTTAGAATCATGATGATGATCATGCCAATGAGATCTAAATTCTTAGAAAGCTCTAAAACTAAAATAGTTCCTAATCATGGGATTACTAAAAAGGGGATTAGTAAATCCGGATAGATTAGTACATATGTTGCTTGCTCATTAGATGAGGATGATTGATCTCATAATCATTTGTGTGGAGACACTAAAGCAAGTATGTAGGTGCTTATTGGAGAATAAGTTCACTGAACGTGACTCGCTATGGAATACCTAATGGAGTTTTACTCGCCTGTCAATAGGAATTCCTATTGTGATAGTAGTACAAGTGATCCTTGGACTTGAGATCATCATAGTATCTTGTATGTAATGAATTATACTTTGACTTATTCCTTAAAGCCCTTTAGGGTATATAAAAGGGTATGCTTGGGTATAATGAGTTACATATGGAGACAATGAATGATCAATAAAGAATCTACCACCTCTAGTAAAGGAGGAGATATGTCCTATGTGATTCGTTAAATGACAACCCAGGAATCCTTGGCCAAGGTAAAATGAAATTAGAAAGGAGTTTCTAATTTACATTATTTGGAGTTGTGCATTTTCTAATCGAAATACATATAATTAAATAAAATAAGACTTGACAGTAAATTCATGTCTTATATTTAATTGGGACATTGTATGGTGTAAGGATTGAATTGTATGGTAACTATTTACTCACAGGTTCTTTTATGATTAATGTTGAAATCTATATTATCTAGAAAGTCGTTGATCGCTAGGGAGGCTTATCCCTATTGTAGAATAAATATTATTTATTTAAATAGATTATTAGTTTAATTTATTTATTTAAATAAGATTAGAATTATTCTAATTGATTTATTCACAACAGGTTTAATATGGAGAACCTAAAGGGTCACACCATAAAAGGAAAAATAATTACTTAAGAAGGTAATGGCATAATCGTAATAATGCATTAAGTGAAATTAATTTAATCTATGGTGATAGAATAAATTAAATAGCTTAATATTTATTATTTAATATTTTGGAAATATTAAATATAAATTAATAAGAGGAGTCTTATTAATATTATTAATAATATTATTATTTTAATTTCTAAAGGAGTTTAGTAATTAATTTAATATTAGTACTCTCATTTATTCCTAATAAGATTAGGAGACAAATTAATTAAATGAATTTAATTAATTATTTTCCATGTGGTGGGAAGCCTAAATTAATTAAAGGAGTTTAATTACTTAAAAGAAATCCCATGTCTAATAGGATTAGAAGGGTTGACCAATATCTATATAAGAGGATTCTTATAATAGATATTACTTGATGCAATTCCAATTGTTGGAGAGTACTCCTTTTCTATAGAGGATAGAAAACTAAGCCAACCACCCTCCTTCTTGATAATTCATCTTCCTTGGTGGATCACCTCTAGAGGCCAAACACTTGGGTGGCTAACGTTGATCAAAGGAAGGAATCTAATCCAGAAATTCAAGGAGATCACGAAGAACAAGGAGTTGAACTAGTACCTGTGGAAGCTTCGTTCTACAAGGGTATGATTCTATAACTTCTTATTTATCGTTTTAAATTAATAATTTGCATAAAGGATGATCCGGATAATGGTTTTGTAGAAATTTTTTTAAACTCTGATATACCATGCTTCCGCTAATTTTTGCAATTTGATTGCGTCACGATTTCGTACAAACCCAACAGTGGCATCAGAGCCAAATTTTTATGCAATTATTAATTTATTTTTGATTTCATATACATATGTGTATATATTTAAAATAATTTATTGGGCATAATTTTATTGTATAAAATTATTTTTTTTAAGAAAAAAAAATGACGTTTTTTTTTTTTTGGGACGAATCACAATTTTTTTTTTTTGGGTGCTAATCTTGAATTCTGCAAAGAAAATGTGTTGTCTCTTTCTTACTCCAAAAAGAATGTGACCCATCAGGAAAGGACACTTTTAATAAACCTGCAGGACTCTTTTAATAAAAGAATGTGACTTCTTTTTAAAAAAATAAATATGATATATTTATATATTATATTCTAAATAATTTTATAATTAAAATAAAGAGTTTATTTTAATCTTGAAATTGGATTTCATGCAATTTAAAATTACCCATTAAATGATACTCATATATATATGGAATGTTTTAATTCATGAGATGAATATTTATTTATTAATATATGTGATGATATGTATGATAATAAATGGGGATTGATTATGGACTATTTGACCAATGTGATTGGATTTTATTTTAGTTGAATGCTTGAATGAATGAGTTTTATTAAATGGGGTCTGTGTACCTCGTCTTCTCTAAATTTTTTTTTCGTGATGTAAAATTCTATCTCCCTCCTATGTACTTCCCCTTTACTGCTGATCAAGGTTTCTATTTAAATTAAATAGTTTAATGTAATAGAAATAGTTAGAATTATCTTGAAAAAATTGGAGACCAAGGAGCAAGGAGCGCGTGAAGACCCGTTTGTATGGAGCCCGGGTTTAAATGTAATAGTTATATTTAAATTTAAATTCTTGCACTCCTATGTTTGACCTTTTGGTTCACTTGGTGGCTCTAGTGAACCAAACTAGAATAAAAGTCCATAATCAATCCGGGTAGAATATAATATTCTATATTGCATGCTAAATATTATATATATTATATTTTATGCAAACATGCTTCGCATGTTTAATAAAATGACCCGTATTTTATATATATATGTGCATGCGCGCTAAACAAGATGAGACAAATAATAACAAATCCCTCAAAGAAATAATATTAAGTCCGAAGCGTTCAAATGATATTTGGAATATCGAACGTCGCCTTCTAGCATGATAAATTAATAGAGTATTAAATATTTAATATGAACTTGTTGTGCTATCCACAAGGCGAGTATTGCATATTTAAGATGTTAATCACATTTGATGCTTATCAAGAAAATTGAACGATCTAGTCTTGTTGTGCTATCCACAAGGACGAACATTTTTCTTTTTTGAATTTATAGAAGTGCTAGGCTGGACTTAACTTAAATCGTTTTAGTTCGGATGTGCACACACTTGACCATTATGATTTAAGAGGCAAAATAAAAGGAGTTATATAGTGATGTAATTGACAAGAGTTGTCTACCTATTTATTTGTATATCGCTTGTTGTGCTATCCACAAGGTTATATACATTTGAAATGGGATCCTTATTCTCACTAGCAAATCTTTAATTAGATATTGCCGAACTATATAAGTGAGGGTAATATAGTTTGATAAAAATAGTGGGAGATACCAATTTAAAATAAAGACCTAAATTTATTTTGGTATGCAAAATTAATAAAATGAATGTTTGCTAAAATGTTGTTTTTCACATGCAAAATTTTAAAAATGTCAAAATCACTAATTTCACTGCGAAGCATACTTGATGCTAATAAGCTTACCGGGCCGAATTATACGGACTGGCTAAGAAATCTGAGAATAGTTCTCACTGCTGAAAAGATTTCTTATGTCCTAAACTCACCTGTCCCTGGAACTGTTCCAGAAACAACCTCTGAGGAAGAGATTGCCACCATTGTAAAGTGGCAAGATGATGCATCTGTGGCTCAATGCATCATGCTCGCATCCATGAATAACGAGCTTCAGCGTCAGCACGAAAACATGGATGCTCCTACTATGTTGATTCACCTCAAGGAGTTGTATGGTGAACAAAGTAGGACTGCTAGATATGAGATATCTAAGGAGCTCTTCCGATCTTGGATGACCAAGGGCAAAGTGAACATAAAGGAACAAAAGAAATCTGATCCAGCTAGCAAAGGAATGTGCTTCCATTGCAACGAGCCGGGTCATTGGAAGAGGAACTGCAAGAAGTTTCTGGCAAAGAAGAAGCTTGGAGAAGCTTCGACTTTCAATCAAGGTTTGTTCATGATTGAACAAACCTACGAGTGGGGAATGGAGCAAAGGATACCGGCTGGGGTATTGGATACCGGCTGTGGTTCTCACATATGTAATAATGTGAAGGGACTGGTCAGAAGTAGAAAGCTGAACAATGATGAGGTGATCCTACGAGTGGGGAATGGAGCAAAGGATGCTGCATTAGCTGTATGAACTTATTATTTAGCAATGCCTTCGGGCAAGTCCATTTATCTTAATAATTGTTATTATGTTCCGAATATTATTAAAAATATTATTTCAATTTCTGTATTGGATATGGAAGGATTTAACGTTGTTATAAAGAACAATAGTTGTTCTATTTATAAAGACGATATTTTATATGGTGTTGGAAATTTGCGAAATGGACTTTATACACTTGACTTACAAGAAAATATTTTTCAAATTGAACAAACTAAGAAAAGGAAAAGAGATGATAATAATTATACCTACATGTGGCACTGTAGACTCGGTCATATCAATGAAACAAGATTATCCAAGTTGCATAAAGATGGGCTCTTTGAGTTATCTGATTATGAATCATATCCAACTTGTGAATCTTATCTCATGGGTAAAATGACTAAATCTCCTTTTAGTGGAAAAGGAGAAAGAGTTACAGAGTTGTTGGCATTGATTCACACAGACGTTTGTGGACCTATACAACAAGTGCACGGGGTGGGTATTCTTATTTTATTACTTTCACTGATGATCACTCAAGATTTGGATATGTGTATTTAATGAAATACAAGTCAGAATCATTTGAAAAGTTCAAAGAGTTCAAAAGTGAAGTAGAGAAACAAACGGGCAATAGTATAAAGATATTTCGATCAGATTGAGGTGGAGAATACTTAAGCAGTGAGTTTCTCAATTATCTCAAAGAAAATGGTATAATCTCACAATGGACTCCTCTAGGTACACCACAGTTAAAAGGAGTATCTGAAAGGAGAAATCGAACACTGTTGGACATGGTTCGATCTATGATGAGTTTTACCGACCTTCCAATTTCCTTATGGGGATATGCCCTAGAAACGGCTGCATACCTACTTAACAAGGTACCTACCAAATCCGCCCCAAAGACTCCATATGAGATATGGAAGGGGAGGAAACCAAATCTTAAGCATGTTAAGACTTGGGGTTGTCCAGCTTATGTCAAAAAGTTTGAAAACGATAAGCTACAGACTAAATTCGATAAGTGTAGATTTGTGGGATACCCTAAAGAAACTTTAGGGTATTATTTCTATCATCCAACTGATCAAAAGGTGTTTGTTGCGAAACATACTGCCTTCTTGGAAAAGGATTTTATCCATGAAGGGGTCAGTGGGAGTAAGATATATCTTGAAGAAGTTCAAGACCCACAAATTACCACGGATCAAAGTCAGGTACCTGACAAAGTAGAAGAACCTACTACACCACACCCTGTTCGTAAATCTGGAAGAGTACCGAAGATACCTGAGAGATATAGATTCGTTATAGAGGATGACGATGAGGTACACATCATGAATGATGATGATCCATTGAATTACGAACAGGCTATGAGTAATAAAGACTCAGGGAAATGGCTTGAAGCTATGAAATTCGAAATGGCCTCCATGTATGAAAACAAAGTATGGACTTTGATTTCACCACCTGAAGGCATTAAGCCTATTGGGTGTAAATGGGTCTTTAAAAGAAAGACTGGAGCGGACGGCAAGGTAGAGACCTATAAGGCCCGACTGGTTGCAAAAGGTTTCAAACAAAGACAAAGAGTTGACTATGATAAAACCTTCTCACTAGTAGCTATGCTCAAGTCCATTCAGATTTTGCTTACGATTGCAGCTTATAACGACTATGAGATCTGGCAGATGGACGTGAAAACGGCCTTCCTCAATGGGAAACTTGAGGAGGATGTGTATATGACACAGCCAGAGGGATTTGTTTCAAAGGTTGGAACAAATCAAGTCTGTAAGCTGCAACGATCCATTTATAGATTGAAGCAAGCTTCTCGTAGATGGAACATTCGTTTTGATGAGACAATCAAAGAGTTTGATTTTGTCAAAAACGACGATGAACCATGTGTGAACAAGAAGGTTAGTGGGAGCGCAGTTTCATTCCTTGTATTATATGTTGATGATATATTACTGATAGGGAATGACATTCCTATGATACAATCGATTAAAATCTGGTTATCTAAACACTTCTCCATGAAGGACTTGGGAGAAGCATCCTATATTTTGGGGATAAAGATCTATAGAGATAGATCTAAAAGGATGCTTGGTTTATCCCAAGGAACGTACATTGATGCAATGCTAAAGAGGTTTAGCATGGAAGATTCCAAAAGAGGTCTCATGCCGATGAGCCATGGAATACATCTCTCCAAGAAACAGGCCCCAAAGACACCTGAGGAGAGAGACCGTATGAGTAAGATCCCTTATGCTTCTGCAATAGGATCTATCATGTACGGTATGATATGTACTAGACCGGATGTTGCTCATGCACTTAGTGTAATGAGTAGATACCAGTCAAACCCTGGAGAAGAGCACTGGAGGGCAGTGAAGAATATCCTAAAGTACTTGAGAAGGACTAAAGATATTTTTCTTATCTACGGTGGGTCTGAATTAAAACTCAAGGGATTCACAGATTCAAGTTTTCAAACAGACCAAGATGACAGTAAATCTGTTTCAGGGTATGTGTTTACCTTGAAAGATGGTGCAGTGAATTGAAAAGGTTCCAAACAACAAAAGGTTGTTGGTTTAGTGACAAAGACAAAGTATATAACTGTAAGTGAAGCTGCAAGTTGATGTTTTAGATGAAAAGTTCATTACAGAACTAGGAATAGGTCCTAAGTCTCATCTTGAATCTTAACATGTGTTGCGGCACTTTGATTAAAGAAATCATTGAAAGAGGAGAGTGTAGACTCTCAAGACAATATTGCAGATCCATTAACTAAAGCTTTAACACAACAGCAGTTTGATCGTCACTTAGAGAAGTTGGGTATGAGATACCATGGCGATTGGCTTTAGTGCAAGTGGGAGATTGAAAGTAGTATGCATACAAGCCAATCATGTAGGATGATAAAGCATATACTTTGGAGGCAATCTTATTTATTTATTAATAAAAATATTCATTTATTAAAGGCATTTAATTATCTACATGGTGCTGTTTTTATAATATGTAAATAACCCATAGTTTTAAGCAATGCTTTTAGAATCATGATGATGATCATGCCAATGAGATCTAAATTCTTAGAAAGCTCTAAAACTAAAATAGTTCCTAATCATGGGATTACTAAAAAGGGGATTAGTAAATCCGGATAGATTAGTACATATGTTGCTTGCTCATTAGATGAGGATGATTGATCTCATAATCATTTATGTGGAGACACTAAAGCAAGTATGTAGGTGCTTATTGGAGAATAAGTTCACTGAACGTGACTCGCTATGGAATACCTAATGGAGTTTTACTCGCCTGTCAATAGGAATTCCTATTGTGATAGTAGTACAAGTGATCCTTGGACTTGAGATCATCATAGTATCTTGTATGTAATGAATTATACTTTGACTTATTCCTTAAAGCCCTTTAGGGTATATAAAAGGGTATGCTTGGGTATAATGAGTTACATATGGAGACAATGAATGATCAATAAAGAATCTACCACCTCTAGTAAAGGAGGAGATATGTCCTATGTGATTCGTTAAATGACAACCCAGGAATCCTTGGCCAAGGTAAAATGAAATTAGAAAGGAGTTTCTAATTTACATTATTTGGAGTTGTGCATTTTCTAATCGAAATACATATAATTAAATAAAATAAGTCTTGACAGTAAATTCATGTCTTATATTTAATTAGGACATTGTATGGTGTAAGGATTGAATTGTATGGTAACTATTTACTCACAGGTTCTTTTATGATTAATGTTGAAATCTATATTATCTAGAAAGTCGTTGATCGCTAGGGAGGCTTATCCCTATTGTAGAATAAATATTATTTATTTAAATAGATTATTAGTTTAATTTATTTATTTAAATAAGATTAGAATTATTCTAATTGATTTATTCACAACCGGTTTAATATGGAGAACCTAAAGGGTCACACCATAAAAGGAAGAATAATTATTTAAGAAGGTAATGGCATAATCGTAATAATGCATTAAGTGAAATTAATTTAATCTATGGTGATAGAATAAATTAAATAGCTTAATATTTATTATTTAATATTTTGAAAATATTAAATATAAATTAATAAGAGGAGTCTTATTAATATTATTATAATTATTATTATTTTAATTTCTAAAGGAGTTTAGTAATTAATTTAATATTAGTACTCTCATTTATTCCTAATAAGATTAGGAGACAAATTAATTAAATGAATTTAATTAATTATTTCCCATGTGGTGGGAAGCCTAAATTAATTAAAGGAGTTTAATTAATTAAAAGAAATTCCATGTCTAATAGGATTAGAATGGTTGACCAATATCTATATAAGAGGATTCTTATAATAGATATTACTTGATGCAATTTTAATTGTTGGAGAGTACTCCTTTTCTATAGAGGATAGAAAACTAAGCCAACCACCCTCCTTCTTGATAATTCATCTTCCTTGGTAGATCACCTCTAGAGGCCAAACACTTGGGTGGCTAACGTTGATCAAAGGAAGGAATCTAATCCGGAAATTCAAGGAGATCACGAAGAACAAGGAGTTGAACTAGTACCTGTGGAAGCTTCGTTCTACAAGGGTATGATTCTATAACTTCTTATTTATCGTTTTAAATTAATAATTTGCATAAAGGATGATCCGGATAATGGTTTTGTAGAAATTTTTTTAAACTCTGATATAC
Organism: Panax stipuleanatus; assembly: GCA_020205555.1. Lineage (NCBI taxonomy): Eukaryota > Viridiplantae > Streptophyta > Magnoliopsida > Apiales > Araliaceae > Panax > Panax stipuleanatus. Next base: position 48,041,255 of record CM035118.1, on the reverse strand, counting down.
CATGCTTCCGCTAATTTTTGCAATTTGATTGCGTCACGATTTCGTACAAACCCAACAGTTAGTATATTGTTGTCTTCATATTTTTTCCAAGTCTAGAGAGAGTTTGAGAGCAAAAATATTAGAGAGAAGGAAAATCAAGAGGGACAAATAGAGAAGGTGCACGGCAACTTGTGAGAAAAGTTCTTGGATGACCAACAACTATATCTCCTACTTTGGAAAGCAAAGAAAGATAGCCTTTAAGAGCAAAAGGTATAAAAAAAACTCTAAAAACTAATCTTGTATGCTTTGAGTATTTTTATGAAGTTCAAGCTTTAAATATCTAGAAGCATGCTAGAATGATAGATATAAAGTTTAATGGCTTTAACTTGTGTATTAGTATGTGTTTGTGTAGAAAAGTTGAGCAAATTGCTTGAAAATATTTTTACCGACGAATAAGCCGTAGCTTGTCCGTAAAAATTGCACATTTTGAAATTTACATATGATTTTTTTTTAATTTCTTTTTTCTGATATTAAAGGGTTAAGTTAAGAACAAAATCCCTTTGGAAGCATGCAAAAATGTTTTATAATGAGCAAGATATGAATTTTATACCAAAATACCTCACTGTTAGAAATCTGTGCACAACAGTCCACTTCCGGCCCAATTTTAGTGACCAAAACGTGTTCAAATTTGGTGTTTGATATATGGAAATTGTAGTTCGGGAAAATACGAATCCAACGATACCAATTGGACCTAAAACGGAGTTGTAGATTTCATTTTGTGGAGGTTTTAGTGAAGGACCCCGAAACTGTCAACAAAGGCTAAAATATTTAAGAAAAATATAGAAAATGACCGGTTCAGCATTTTTCGGCGAACCGGAAAATTTTTCGACGACCGGTTCACCTACTTTCCGACCGGTTCTGGTGGTGAGTCCGGGACCCAAAATTTTCTAAAATTATGTAGAATATTAAAATATTTTATTCAGAATTTTCCTGAACAGTTACGTAATTATTGGGTAATTAATGGTTTAAATGCATTTAAATCATTTAAAATCTACTAATTAATAATCATTAATGCCACTAAATGATTATTAAATTAATTACATATAATTTAAATATAATTAACTATTTAAGAAATATTAAAGTGATAATTAAGTAGAATTAGTGATAAGAAACTAACTATTGATTATTTAATTTAGATTAAATAATAAATAGAGTTAAACCATTGACTATTTTTATTTAATTAATATTAAATAATAATTAAAGAATGTTTAAGTAAGATTATGTAATAATAATGCAATTACTTACTTACATTGACATAAAATTTATAAAATAATTAATTATTATTTAATTAATATTAAATGATAAATAATAACAATAATAATTAATTATTCTTAGATTAATAAGAAAGAATAATTAAAAACTTATGAAGTAAATTAATTATTTATTATTCAAGGATAAATAAATAATTTATTATTTATTATTTAATTGAGATTAAATAATAAATAAGGATAAGTATTAATTAATTATTTATTATTTAATTAATATTAAATAATAAATAAAGATAAATATTATTTAATTATTATTTAATTAAGGTTAAATAATAGTTAAAGACTAATAAAGTTAATATATTAATTATTTATTATTTAATTAATATTAAATAATAAATAAATATAAATATTAATTAATTATTATTTAATTAGTGTTAAATAATAATTAAAGACTAATAAGATTAATAATATTAGATAATTAAAATATTATTAAATAATTAATAATATTAGATAGTTTAAATATTATTAGAGGATTAATAATAATAGATTCTTAAAATATTATTAAAAGATTAATAATATTAGAGAGAGAGACTAAAATATTATTAAATAATTAATAATATTAGAAAGCGAATAGAATATTATTACAAGGTTAATAATATTGTTCAAGCGTTAAGATACTTACTTAATAATAATATTATCAAGGGACGATAATATTATTAAGGAATTAATGGGATATCTAATATTTAATTATGTGATTAATGTTAGATAATATATGAGAATTATAATGTTATGAATAATTATATGTTATACTAATTGAAGGATCCATGATAGGTCTTTCCAAAGAGGATAAGTTAAATTCATTAAGCGGATTATAGAATTGCGTAGCAGTAGTCCGCAGACAAGGCAAGTTCTTTAACTCAAACTCGAGTTATTATTTCAAAGCATGTTAGTGGATAATTATTGTTGATTATTCCACATTCCTTAATGATTATTGTTAATCGCACTTTGTGCAACTGAATTCTTGTTCTATAATTATTGAACTGTGAATCAATTAAAGTTCTTTCATTCGTGAACTGTTTATGAGATAGATCTATGCTAGTTGTGTCAGCTGGATCGAATATGTTTTAAATTTGATAAATCAAATAGATTTTAAAAGCTGTTCTTAACCAATTGATTTGGTAAGGACTAGAGACTGAGGAAAAGAACAATTTTATTAAAGCATTATATTGAAAAATAATTGTTGCTCGACTATTAAGTGTTTATGCATAATTCACCGGGTATGAAAGGTTGATCCCCTTGACTACCAAAATTTACTAAAAGGATCAGTTTAAATACTGACAACCTTAGTATATGTTCATGGTTATTTCAAACCACTCAGCATCTATTATTCAATTATTGAGACTTAATTCATGTTCTTTCACAATCGAATTCCATTGTTGAACATTGAACGTTAAATTTCTTTCTAATCATGATATATCTCCCTTGTATTTAAACTTGCTAAGCAAATTAGTTGCTTACTCTTGCTATATCATGACGTTTATTTCAGCTAAGCTAGAGGCATCAAATAAGAAAGATAAAGGCAAGGGCAAGGTTCAGGAATAGTAGTTGTTAAAGATGTTTAATTATTATCTAATCTAATGTAATTAGTTATGTAAATCTTTTGTAATAGCAAAGATAAGTTTAAGTTAAGGTTAAGAAGACCTTGGGATTATTGTTGTAAGACTTTATATTAATGAACGATGTACGTTTATTATTCCGCAATAGTTGTAGAATGTTTATGATGATGATGTATCGTGAGCACCTAACTCGAGGTTAGAGAACCCGGATTTGGGGGCGTCACAGATAGTCATGGGTTTCTCCTTTTGACGCTAATCAAAGTAGAACGAAGTAATACAACTCTTAATCACCTCTTTCTTTGTAAATTTGAAACAACCAATGGAACAATATGAAGGTCTCCCTAAATGAAGATTTGTGTGAGTTCTACGCAACGTTTTGGACGCGATAGTGATGGGATAGCTCATTTTGATTCTAATTTCAACTAGAACGAAGTAATAGAACTCATAATCACCTATATTTTTACAATTTAAGAGAACTAATGAAAAAAAAGAAGGTCTTCCTAAATGAAGACTTGTGTGAGATGTACGGATCGTTTTTAAGGCACTAGTGATAGGATTACTCCTTTTGATGCAAATCAAACTAGAACGAAGTCATAGGACTCATAAAAACCGCTTTCATTGACAATTTGAGAAAACTAATGAAGCAATAAGAAGGTCTACCTAAATCAAGACTTGTGTGAGATGTACTACGCATCGTTTTTAACGCGATAGTCATGGGATTGCTCCTTTTGATGCTAATCATATTAGAACGAAGTAAAATAACTCCTAATCACCTCTTTCTTTGACAATTTTAGAGAACCAATGAAACAATAAGAAGGTCTCCTTAAATGAAAACTTGTGTGAGATGTACGCATGATTTTGAACGCGATAGTCATGGAATTGCTCCTTTTGATGCTAATAAAACAACAACGATGTTATAGCACTCCTAATCACCTCTTTCTTTGACAATTTTAGAACACCAATGAAATAATATTGTCTCTCTAAATGAAGACTTGTGTGAGATGTATGCATGGTTTTGAACGCCACAGATGAGCATTTCAACTTTTAATGCTAATCAAAGTAGAACGAAAGAATACAACTCTTAATCTCCTATTTCTTTGTAAATTTGATACAACCAATGAAACAATATGAAGGTCTCCCTAAATAAAGACTTGTGTGAGATCTAAACTTCGTTTTGGACGCGATATTGATTGGATTGCTCCTTTTGATGCTAATTTCAACTAAAACGAAGTAATATGACTTATAATCACCTATATTTTCATAATTTGAGAGAACTAATGAAATAATAAGAAGGTCTTCCTAAATGAAGACTTGTGTGAGATGTACGGATCGTTTTGAAGGCACTAGTGATAGAATTGCTTCTTTTGATGCAAATCAAACTAGAACGAAGTCATAGGACTCATAAAAACCTCTTTCATTGACAATTTGAGAAAACCAATGAAGCAATAAGAAGGTCTTCCTAAATCAAGACTTGTGTGAGATGTATGCATGGTTTTGAACGCCACAGATGAGGATTTCACCTTTTAATGCTAATCAAAGTAGAACAAAATAATACAACTCTTAATCTCCTATTTCTTTATAAATTTGATACAACCAATGAAACAATATGAAGGTCTCCCTAAATGAAGACTTGTGTGAGATGTACGCATCGTTTTGGCCGCGATATTGATTGGATTGCTCCTTTTGATGCTAATTTCAACTAGAACGAAGTAATATAACTCATAATCACCTATATTTTGATAATTTGTGAGAACTAATGAAACAACAAGAAGGTCTCCCTAAATGAAGACTTGTGTGAGATGTACGGATCGTTTTGAAGGCGCTAGTGATAGGATTGCTCCATTTAATGCTAATCTAAATAGAAAGAAGTCATAGGACTCATAATCACCTCTTTCTTTGATAATTTGAGTGAACCAATGAAACAATAAGTTCTCCCCTAAATCAAGACTTGTGTGAGATGTACACATCGTTTTAAATGCGATAGTCATGGAATACTCCTTTTGATGCTAATCAAATTGGAACGCAGTAATAGGACTCATAATCATCTCTTTCTTTGATAATTTTAGAGAACCAATGAAACTATAAGTAATTCTCTTTAAATAAAGACTTGTGTGAAATGTACGTATCGTTTTAAACGCGATTGTCATGGGATTGCTCCTTTTGATGCTAATCAAACTAGAACGAAGTTATAGGACTCCTAATCACCTCTTTCTTTGACAATTTTAGAGCACCAATGAAATAATAAAATGGTCTCCCTAAATGAAGACTTGTGTGAGATGTACACATGGTTTTGAACGAGATAGTCATGGGTTTCTCCTTTTGACGCTAATCAAAGTAGAACGAAGTAATACAACTCTTAATCACCTCTTTCTTTGTAAATTTGAAATAACCAATGGAACAATATGAAGGTCTCCCTAAAAGATGATTTGTGTGAGATCTACACATCGTTTTGGACGCGATAGTGATGGGATTGCTCATATTGATTCTAATTTTAATTAGAACGAAGTAATAGGACTCATAATCACCTATATTTTTACAATTTGAGAGAACAAATGAAACAATAAGAAGGTCTTCCTAAATGAAGACTTATGTGAGATATACGGATCGTTTTGAAGGCACTAGTGATAGAATTGCTCCTTTTGATGCAAATCAAACTAGAACGAAGTCATAGGACTCATAAAAACCTCTTTCATTGACAATTTGAGAAAACCAATGAAGCAATAAGAAGGTCTTCCAAAATTTGTGTGAGATGTACTACGCATCATTTTTAAAGCGATAGTCATGGGATTGCTCCTTTTGATGCTAATCATATTAGAACGAAGTAATAGAACTCCTAATTACCTCTTTCTTTGACAATTTTAGAGAACAAATGAAACAATAAGAAGGTCTCCTTAAATGAAGACTTGTGTGAGATGTACGCATGGTTTTGAACGCGATAGTCATGGAATTGCTCCATTTGATGTTAATCAAACAACAACGAAGTTATAGGACTCCTAATCACCTTTTTCTTTGATAATTTTAGAACTCCAATGAAACAATAAGGTCTCCCTAAATGAAGACTTGTGTGAGATGTACGCATGGTTTTGAACGCCACAGATGAGGGTTTCTCCTTTTAACGCTAATCAAAGTAGAACGAAATAATACAACTCTCAATCTCCTATTTCTTTGTAAATTTGATACAACCATTGAAACAATATGAAGGTCTCCCTAAATGAAGACTTGTGTGAGATCTACGCATCGTTTTGGACGCGATATTGATTGGATTGCTCCTTTTGATATTAATTTCAACTAGAACGAAGTAATATGAATCATAATCACCTATATTTTGACAATTTATGAGAACTAATGAAACAACAAGAAGGTCACCTTAAATGAAGAATTGTGTGAGATGTACGGACCGTTTTGAAGGCGCTAGTGACAGGATTGCTCCATTTAATGCTAATTTAAATAGAAAGAAGTCATAGGACTCATAATCACCTCTTTCCTTGATAATTTGAGGGAACCAATGAAACAATAAGAAGTTCTCCCCTAAATCAAGACTTGTGTGAGATATACACATTATTTTTAATGCGATAATCATGGAATGCTCCTTTTGATGCTAATCAAATTAGAACAAAGTAATAGGACTCATAATCATCTCTTTCTTTGATAATTTGAGGGAACCAATGAAACAATAAGAAGTTCTCCCCTAAATCAAGACTTGTGTGAGATGTACACTTTATTTTTAATGCGATAATCATGGAATGCTCCTTTTGATGCTAATCAAATTAGAACAAAGTAATAGGACTCATAATCATCTCTTTCTTTGATAATTTTAGAGAACCAATGAAACTATAAGAAATTCTCTTTAAATAAAGACTTGTGTGAGATGCACGCATCGTTTTGAACGCGATAGTCATGGAATTGCTCTTTTTGATGCTAATCAAACTAGAACGAAGTTATAAGACTCCTAATCACCTCTTTTTGGACAATTTTATAGCACCAATGAAATAATAAGAAGGTCTCCCTAAATGAAGACTTGTGTGATATGTACGCATTGTATTGAACGTGATAGTCATGGGTTTCTCCTTTTGACGCTAATCAAAGTAGAACGAAGTAATACAACTCTTAATCACCTCTTTCTTTGTAAATTTGTAACAACCAATGAAACAATATGAAGGTCTTCCTAAATGAAGATTTGTGCGAGATCTACGCAACGTTTTGGACGCGATAGTGATGGGATAGCTCATTTTGATTCTAATTTCAACTAGAACGAAGTAATAGAACTCATAATCACCTATATTTTTACAATTTGAGAAAACTAATGAAACAATAAGAAGGTCTTCCTAAATGAAGACTTGTGTGAGATGTACGGATCGTTTTTAAGGCACTAGTGATAGGATTGCTCCTTTTGATGCTCAAACTAGAACGAAGTCATAGGACTCATAAAAATCTCTTTCATTTACAATTTGAGAAAAGCAATGAAGCAATAAGAAGGTCTTCCTAAATCAAGACTTCTGTGAGATGTACTACGCATCATTTTTAACGCGATAGTCATGGGATTGCTCCTTTTGATGCTAATCATATTAGAACGAAGTAATAGAACTCCTAATCACCTCTTTCTTTGACAATTTTAGAGAACCAATGAAACAATAAGAAGGTCTCCTTAAATGAAAACTTGTGTGAGATGTACGCATGGTTTTGAACGCGATAGTCATGGAATTGCTCCTTTTGATGCTAATCAAACAAGAACGAAGTTATAGGACTCCTAATCACCTCATTCTTTGACAATTTTAGAACACCAATGAAACAATATGGTCTCCCTAAATGAAGACTTGTTTGAGATGTACGCATGGTTTTGAACGCCACAGATGAGGGTTTCTCCTTTTAACGCTAATCAAAGTAGAACGAAATAATACAACTCTTAATCTCCTATTTCTTTGTAAATTTGATACAACCAATGAAACAATATGAAGGTCTCCCTAAATGAAGACTTGTGTGAGATCTACGCATCGTTTTGGACGCGATATTGATTGGATTGCTCCGTTTGATGCTAATTTCAACTAGAACGAAATAATATGACTCATAATCACCTATATTTTGATAATTTTTGAGAACTAATGAAACAACAAGAAGGTCTCCCTAAATGAAGACTTGTGTGAGATGTACGGATCATTTTGAGGGCGCTAGTGATAGGATTGCTCCATTTAATGCTAATCTAAATAGAAAGAAGTCATAGGACTCATAATCACTTCTTGTTTGATAATTTGAGGGAACCAATGAAACAATAAGAAGATCTCCCCTAAATCAAGACTTGTGTGAGATGTACACATCGTTTTTAATGCGATAGTCATGGAATGCTCCATTTGATGCTAATCAAATTGGAACGAAGTAATAGGACTCATAATCATCTCTTTCTTTGATAATTTTAGAGAACCAATGAAACTATAAGAAATTCTCTTTAAATAAAGACTTGTGTGAGATGTACGCATCGTTTTAAAAGCGATTGTCATGGGATTGCTCCTTTTGATGCTAATCAAACTAGAACGAAGTTATAGGACTCCTAATCACCTCTTTCTTTGACAATTTTAGAGCACCAATGAAATAATAAAAAGGTCTCCCTAAATGAAGACTTGTATGAGATGTACGCATGGTTTTGAACGCCACTGATGAGGGTTTCTCCTTTTAACGCTAATCAAAGTCGAACGAAATAATACAACTCTTAATCTCCTATTTCTTTGTAAATTTGATACAACCGATGAAACAATATGAAGGTCTCTCTAAATGAAGACTTGTGTGAGATCTACGCATCGTTTTGGACGCGATATTGATTGGATTGCTCCTTTTGATGCTAATTTCAACTAGAACGAAATAATATGACTCATAATCACCTATATTTTGACAATTTGTGAGAACTAATGAAACAACAAGAAGGTCACCCTAAATGAAGACTTGTTTGAGATGTACGGCTCGTTTTGAAGGCACTAGTGATAGGATTGCTCCATTTAATGCTAATCTAAATAAAAAGAAGTCATAGGACTCATAATCACCTCCTTCTTTGATAATTTGAGGGAACCAATGAAACAATAAGAAGTTCTCCCCTAAATCAAGACTTGTGTGAGATGTACATATCGTTTTTAATGCGATAGTTATGGAATGCTCCTTTTGATGCTAATCAAATTATAACGAAGTAATAGGACTCATAATCATCTCTTTCTTTGATAATTTTAGAGAACTAATGAAACTATAAGAAATTCTCTTTAAATAAAGACTTGTGTGAGATGCACGCATCGTTTTGAACGCGATAGTCATTGGATTGCTCCTTTTGATGCTAATTAAACTAGAACGAAGTTATAAGACTCCTAATCACCTCTTTCTTTGACAATTCTAGAGCACCAATGAAATAATAAGTATGTCTCCCTAAATGAAGACTTGTGTGAGAGGTACTCATGGTTTTGAACGTGATAGTCATGGGTTTCTCCTTTTGACGCTAATCAAAGTAGAACGAAATAATACAACTCTTAATCACCTCTTTTATTATAAATTTGAAACAACCAATGGAACAATATGAAGGTTTCCCTAAATGAAGATTTGTGTGAGATCTACGCATCATTTTGGACGCGATAGTGATGGGATAGCTCATTTTGATTTTAATTTCAACTAGAACGAAGTAATAGGACTCATAATCACCTATATTTTTATAATTTGAGAGAACTAATGAAACAATAAGAAGGTCTTCCTAAATGAAGATTTGTGTGAGATGTACGCATCGTTTTGAAGGCACTAGTGATAGGATTGCTCCTTTTGATGCAAATCAAACTAGAACGAAGTCATAGGACTCATAAAAACCTCTTTCATTGACAATTTGAGAAAACCAATGAAGCAATAAGAAGGTCTTCCTAAATCAAGACTTGTGTGAGATGTACTACGCATCGTTTTTAACGCGATAGTCATGGGATTGCTCCTTTTGATGCTAATCATATTAGCACGAAGTGATAGAACTCCTAATTACCTCTTTCTTTGACAATTTTAGAGAACCAATGAAACAATAAGAAGGTCTTTTCAAATGAAGACTTTTGTGAGATGTACGCATGGTTTTGAACGCGATAGTCATGAAATTGCTCCTTTTGATTCTAATTAAACAAGAACGAAGTTATAGGACTCCTAATCACCTCTTTCTTTGACAATTTTAGAACACCAATGAAACAATAAGGTCTCCCTAAATGAAGACTTGTTTGAGATGTACGCATGGTTTTGAACGCCACAGATGAGGGTTACACCTTTTAACGCTAATCAAAGTAGAACGAAATAATATAACTCTTAATCTCCTATTTCTTTGTAAATATTATACAACCAATGAAACAATATGAAGGTCTCCCTAAATGAAGAGTTGTGTGAGATCTACGCATCATTTTGGAAGCGATATTGATTGGATTGCTCCTTTTGATGCTAATTTCAACTAGAACGAAGTAATATGACTCATAATAACCTATATTTTGACAATTTGTGAGAACTAATGAAACAACAAGAAGGTCTCCCTAAATAAAGACTTGTGTGAGATGTACGGATCGTTTTGAAGGCGCTAGTGATAGAATTGCTTCATTTAATGCAAATCTAAATAGAAAGAAGTCATAGGATTCATAATCACCTCTTTCTTTGATAATTTGAGGGAACCAATGAAACAATAACAAGTTCTCCCCTAAATTAAAACTTGTGCGAGATGTACACATCGTTTTTAACGCGATAGTCATGGAATGCTCCTTTTGATGCTAATCAAATTAGAATGAAGTAATAGGACTCATAATCATCTCTTTCTTTGATAATTTTAGAGAACCAATGAAACTATAAGAAATTCTCATTAAATAAAGACTTGTGTGAGATGTACGCATCATTTTAAACGCGATAGTCATGGGATTGCTCCTTTTGATGCTAATCAAACTAGAACGAAGTTATAGGACTCCTAATCAGCTCTTTCTTTGATAATTTTAGAGCACGAATAAAATAATTAGAAGGTCTCCCTAAATGAAGAGTTGTGTGAGATGTACGCATGGTTTTGAACGTGATAGTCATGGGTTTCTCCTTTTGACGTTAATCAAAGTAGAACGAAGTAATACAACTCTTAATCACCTCTTTCTTTGTAAATTTGAAACAACCAATGGAACAATATGAAGGTCTCCCTAAATGAAGATTTGTGTGAGTTCTACGCAACGTTTTAGACGCGATAGTGATGGGATAGCTCATTTTGATTCTAATTTCAACTAGAACGAAGTAATAGAACTCATAATCACCTATATTTTTATAATTTGAGAGAACTAAAGAAACAATAAGAAGGTCTTCCTAAATGAAGACTTGTGTGAGATGTACGGATCGTTTTTAAGGCACTAGTGATAGGATTACTCCTTTTGATGCAAATCAAACTAGAACGAAGTCATAGGACTCATAAAAACCTCTTTCATTGACAATTTGAGAAAACTAAAGAAGCAATAAGAAGGTATACCTAAATCAAGACTTGTGTGAGATGTACTACGCATCGTTTTTAACGCGATAGTCATGGGATTGCTCCTTTTGATGCTAATTATATTAGAACAAAGTAAAATAACTCCTAATCACCTCTTTCTTTGACAATTTTAGAGAACCAATGAAACAATAAGAAGGTCTCCTTAAATGAAGACTTGTGTGAGATGTACGCATGATTTTGAACGCGATAGTCATGGAATTGCTCCTTTTGATGCTAATAAAACAACAACGAAGTTATAGGACTCCTAATCACCTCTTTATTTGACAATTTTAGAACACCAATAAAACAATATTGTCTCTCTAAATGCAAACTTGTGTGAGATGTAAGCGTGGTTTTGAACGCCACAGATGAGCATTTCACCTTTTAATGCTAATCAAAGTAGAACGAAAGAATACAACTCTTAATCTCCTATTTCTTTGTAAATTTGATACAACCAATGAAACAAAATGAAGGTCTCCCTAAATGAAGACTTGTGTGAGATCTAAACTTCGTTTTGGACGCGATATTAATTGGATTGCTCCTTTTGATGCTAATTTCAACTAAAACGAAGTAATATGACTCATAATCACCTATATTTTCACAATTTGAGAGAACTAATAAAACAATAAGAAGGTCTTCCTAAATGAAGACTTGTGTGAGATGTACGGATCGTTTTGAAGGCACTAGTGATAGGATTGCTTCTTTTAATGCAAATCAAACTAGAACGAAGTCATAGGACTCATAAAAACCTGTTTCATTGACAATTTGAGAAAACCAATGAAGCAATAAGAAGGTCTTCCTAAATCAAGACTTGTGTGAGATGTATGCATGGTTTTGAACGCCACAGATGAGGATTTCACCTTTTAATGCTAATCAAAGTAGAACAAAATAATACAACTCTTAATCTCCTATTTCTTTGTAAATTTGATACAACCAATGAAACAATATGAAGGTCTCCCTAAATGAAGACTTGTGTGAGATCTACGCATCGTTTTGGACGCGATATTGATTAGATTGCTCCTTTTGATGCTAATTTCAACTAGAACGAAGTAATAGGACTCATAATCACCTATATTTTGATAATTTGTGAGAACTAATGAAACAACAAGAAGGTCTCCCTAAATGAAGACTTGTGTGAGATGTACGGATCGTTTTGAAGGCGCTAGTGATAGGATTGCTCCATTTAATGCTAATCTAAATAGAAATAAGTAATGGGACTCATAATCACCTCTTTCTTTGATAATTTAAGTGAACCAATGAAACAATAAGAAGTTCTCCCATAAATTAAGACCTGTGTGAGATGTACACATCGTTTTAAATGCGATAGTCATGGAATACTCCTTTTGATGCTAATCAAATTGGAACGAAGTAATAGGACTCATAATCATCTCTTTCTTTGATAATTTTAGAGAAACAATGAAACTATAAGAAATTCTCTTTAAATAAAGACTTGTGTGATGTGACACCCCCAAATCCGGGTACTTCGTTTCCATATGATTTGGTGTTCACTTTCTAATTAAAACATACATCTACCCAAATAAAATTTCAAACTAATTACAACCTTCATAAAACCTTAATAAAATCTTCCTCTAGAAAGAATGGCAACTTGTTCAACAAAAATCCCAGGGTTATCTAAACCTTAACATCATTCAAATAACGTAAATGCGGAAATATAAACATAACCAACTAAGTCTTATTACAAAAGCAACTTGACGTCACAAGCCTTCACTTATTCATCTTTCTTTTTCCTTTACTTGTTGATGGTATGTCAACATTCTTGGTCTCAACTGCAAATGGTGGTAAAGTAGGCAAGAGTGAGCAAACAAAAGTTCACTTGGATATACAACAGTGATATGACATAAGTGAATCGTTTCAAAAGAGTTTGAATAACTTTACTTCCATCCATATAAAGAATTAAAATATAATTCTTTCATCGATATATAGGATTCGAATATGAAATCATTTGAGGGTCATAAGACCTTGAACCATTGTCCTAGGTTATAAATATTTCTATTTAATCCTTTAACAGTCAATAAGACTATGGACCCTTAACTCGTACTCAGGGGGATCAACCCTTTGTACCATGAATTGTGCACAACCATTTAACGCTTTCGCATAAATTTCCCCTAATTAATAGGGTTGTTCCTTCTCAGAAATTGAATACAAGTCCGCACCAAAGAAAGTTTGGTTTGGATAGATAAGGGAACTTTAGAGTTCAACTATCATCAACTAGGAGTAGTTGAATCGACTTACAGTCCTTTACAGTTCAATCATGAACAAATTGCAAAATATGACAATAAACTTCATAATAGATAGGCATGCTTTTAGAAACAACTTAAAGCATTCGATAGACTAAGTAGATCTTACTTGAACAACTAAGTCAAGATCATATTACTAAAATAACGCTTTAATACTTACGCTTTATGAGTATGGTATAACTTGTACCACACATAACAATTTAAAGAACGTAAATGAACTTTCGTGATTTCTTGAGCAAAGGTTAAGAAACTTGCCCAATGAAAAGATACAATGAATAGGCTTGTATAGCATTCGAGAGTAGCTTAAAGAACTTGCACAATATAAATAACAAGTTTAGAAACTTGCTTAACATAAGAGAATCAGGGTAAGAGAACTTGCCTTAAGCGCAAGCTACACTTTAACAACTATACCCACTTCACAACCACCCTACACATTTATATTACATTCAAACCATCTATTAGTATCCAACTATAGCATTTAAACCATCAAACTTCATATCCAAGTCCAACTCATATTATAATTTACCACATTGGTTACTAATTAGTCAAGTACGTGAGTCTATACTCACGACATACATTTATAAGTCTATAACTCAAGGAATCGTGTTGTGTGCCTCGTGAAAGCAACACACATACACACACATGTAACACATTAATAATATATTTCAATCTAACTTAAACACATCAAAAACATGTTATCTTATTACACATTTCACTTTCCAAGTCTTAAAAACAAGTTAGCTTAACAAACGGGGCATAAAAACTCAAAAACCAAAATCCAGAATTTCCGGGCAGTAACCTCACCCGCTGGGGCGGGTCCTCCCAGTGCAAAACACCCGCTGGGGCGGGTGTTCCCCCTGCTGCACCACTTGGTTCTCGAACTGGTGGAGAATTAAGCCAATTTGGGCTTATTCCTTCACACCGAATTCGATTTTTTCCAACATGATAAACATAAAACTTGATACTAACAATATTTTAAACTTATTATCATGCTCATAACATATATAATCCATAAAACACATAATCCAAAACAAGATTTCATGATTTTCAAAGAAAAATATAATTTTAAGCGTTCTTGACGAAAATTACTACTACGAATTCGTTTTTCATCCAATTCAAGTGATTCCAATTGTGTTAACTCATAGTCTTAACACATTAACATAATACATAATCAATTTTAACAATAACGCAAAATCAAACATCAATTTGATAGTTTCAAAAGCCGTTTTTCAGAAATAGTTTCACCGAAAATCACTATAAACACACTTCTTATTGTTTATCAAAAATTCATGGATTGAATTGCTAGAATCACCATATAACTCATATGTAATCATGTTATATCACATATTACACATAATTCATGCTCACCTCAAGGATTTAAGGAAATTTTCAACATAACTTCATAATCTAACACTATGAACATGAATTTCATAGTGTTCATCATATACTTGTGAATTGAAATTCTTAAACAACTATGAAAGTCTCATGTAAACATATATATATATATATATATATATATATATATACATACATACATACATATCCCATTCACATATAAAAATAAATAGCTTTCACTAAGAGACTTTCACATAGAGTTCTAAAACCAAGAAAATATAAAAGAATATGCTTTGAAAACTTGTTTTACAACAATTGTATTTTGAAAACCCTTTCATGGCATACAATTACATATGAAAATATATGAACACCATATATACATATAATTTCATGATTGAAAAAACCTAATTTGACAAAGAAGAAAACACAACACCTATGAATTAGTTCTAGGGTTAAGATTATAACCTTACTAGTTTTAGGTTAAGAGAGAGATGATGAAATTGGGGTTGCTTTGCCTTCTTCTTCTTCTTCTTCTTCTCTGAGAATTCTCTCTAACCCTCTTCTTCTTTTCTTTCTTTGTTTTGTAAAACTAACGTAACTTTTTGTTTTTAACTGACATATATAATATTATACATATACATATATAATATATGTAACTTATAAATAATAAATATAATACTTATAACCATAATAAGTATTATTAATTACATAGGTTATAGAATTTGAAAAGTCCAAGGCCATGTTTGGCAACCTCTTAGAAAAATAGGTTTTTAGTGCTAAGGCCTTGTTTGGGTAAAATAAGATTAAACAAGTACAAGGGCCTTGTTTGGCAAAACACTTTAAAATCCTTTTCTAGTTTTTTTTAATAACTCTTTAAATCCATAGATTAAATATTACACTTATTTAATTAAATTACAACACTCTAATTCAATTAAATAAACTAACATTCACATAATACCAAATTGTCACACAATTGAATTTCCTTTATTAAACATAATTCGTGTACAAATTATTATCACTTAGCACATAACATTAAATCTAATTAAATCATTCTTAATTAAATTAAAATTATGCTACACCATTGCTAACATATCAATTTAATTAATCATATAGCACTTAATTAAATTGTCCACAACACTCGCACACTTTATTTATTTATCTTCACAATTAAATTCCATAAAATATTTATTTACTTCAATAAATATTTACAATTAACATATAAAATTCTCAATCGTTACATGTGAGATGTACGCATCGTTTTAAACGCGATTGTCATGGGATTGCTCCTTTTGATGCTAATCAAACTAGAACGAAGTTATAGGACTCCTAATCACCTCTTTCTTTGACAATTTTAGAGCACCAATGAAATAATAAAATGGTCTCCCTAAATGAAGACTTGTGTGAGATGTACACATGGTTTTGAACGAGATAGTCATGGGTTTCTCCTTTTGACGCTAATCAAAGTAGAACGAAGTAATACAACTCTTAATCACCTCTTTCTTTGTAAATTTGAAACAACCAATGGAACAATATGAAGGTCTCTCTAAATGAAGATTTGTGTGAGATCTACGCATCGTTTTGGACGTGATAGTGATGGGATTGCTCATATTGATTCTAATTTTAACTAGAACGAAGTAATAGGACTCATAATCACCTATATTTTTATAATTTGAGAGAACAAATGAAACAATAAGAAGGTCTTCCTAAATGAAGACTTATGTGAGATATACGGATCGTTTTGAAGGCACTAGTGATAGAATTGCTCCTTTTGATGCAAATCATAAAAACCTCTCTCATAAAAACCTCTTTCATTGACAAATTGAGAAAACCAATGAAGCAATAAGAAGGTCTTCCAAAATTTGTGTGAGATGTACTACGCATCATTTTTAATGCGATAGTCATGGGATTGCTCCTTTTGATGCTAATCATATTAGAACGAAGTAATAGAACTCCTAATTACCTCTTTCTTTGATAATTTTAGAGAACCAATGAAACAATAAGAAGGTCTCCTTAAATGAAGACTTGTGTGAGATGTACGCATGGTTTTGAACGCGATAGTCATGGAATTTCTCCTTTTGATGTTAATCAAAAAACAACGAAGTTATAGGACTCCTAATCACCTTTTTCTTTGACAATTTTAGAACTACAATGAAACAATAAGGTCTCCCTAAATGAAGACTTGGGTGAGATGTACGCATGGTTTTGAACGTCACAGATGAGGGTTTCTCCTTTTAACGCTAATCAAAGTAGAATGAAATTATACAACTCTCAATCTCCTATTTCTTTGTAAATTAGATACAACCATTGAAACAATATGAAGGTCTCCCTAAATGAAGACTTGTGTGAGATCTACGCATCGTTTTGGACGCGATATTGATTGGATTGCTCCTTTTGATACTAATTTCAACTAGAACGAAGTAATATGAATCATAATCACCTATATTTTGACAATTTATGAGAACTAATGAAACAACAAGAAGGTCACCCTAAATGAAGAATTGTGTGAGATGTACGGACCGTTTTGAAGGCGCTAGTGATAGGATTGCTCCATTTAATGCTAATCTAAATAGAAAGAAGTCATAGGACTCATAATCACCTCTTTCTTTGATAATTTGAGGGAACCAATGAAACAATAAGAAGTTCTCCCCTAAATCAAGACTTGTGTGAGATATACACATTATTTTTAATGCGATAATCATGGAATGCTCCTTTTGATGCTAATCAAATTAGAACAAAGTAATAGGACTCATAATCATCTCTTTCTTTGATAATTTTAGAGAACCAATGAAACTATAAGACATTCTCTTTAAATAAAGACTTGTGTGAGATGCACGCATCGTTTTGAACGCGATAGTCATGGAATTGCTCCTTTTGATGTTAATCAAACAACAACGAAGTTATAGGACTCCTAATCACCTTTTTCTTTGACAATTTTAGAACTCCAATGAAACAATAAGGTCTCCCTAAATGAAGACTTTTGTGAGATGTACGCATGGTTTTGAACGCCACAGATGAGGGTTTCTCCTTTTAACGCTAATCAAAGTAGAACGAAATAATACAACTCTCAATCTCCTATTTCTTTGTAAATTTTATACAACCATTGAAACAATATGAAGGTCTCCCAAAATGAAGACTTGTGTGAGACCTACGCATCGTTTTGGACGCGATATTGATTGGATTGCTCCTTTTGATACTAATTTCAACTAGAACGAAGTAATATGAATCATAATCACCTATATTTTGACAATTTATGTGAACTAATGAAACGACAAGAAGGTCACCCTAAATGAAGAATTGTGTGAGATGTACGGACCGTTTTAAAGGCGCTAGTGATAGGATTGCTCCATTTAATGCTAATCTAAATAGAAAGAAGTCATAGGACTCATAATCACCTCTTTCTTTGATAATTTGAGGGAACCAATGAAACAATAAGAAGTTCTCCCCTAAATCAAGACTTGTGTGAGATGTACACATTATTTTTAATGCGATAATCATGGAATGCTCTTTTGATACTAATCAAATTAGAACAAAGTAATAGGACTCATAATCATCTCTTTCTTTGATAATTTTAGAGAACCAATGAAACTATAAGAAATTCTCTTTAAATAAAGACTTGTGTGAGATGCACGCATCGTTTTGAACGCGATAGTCATGGAATTGCTCTTTTTGATGCTAATCAAACTAGAACGAAGTTATAAGACTCCTAATCACCTCTTTCTTTGACAATTTTAGAGCACCAATGAAATAATAAGAAGGTCTCTCTAAATGAAGACTTGTGTGAGATGTACGCATGGTTTTGACTGTGATAGTCATGGGTTTCTCCTTTTGACGCTAATCAAAGTAGAACGAAATAATACAACTCTTAATCACCTCTTTCTTTGTAAATTTGATACAACCAATGGAACAATATGAAGGTCTCCCTAAATTAAGATTTGTGTGAGATCTACGCATCGTTTTGGATACGATAGTGATGGGATTGCTCATTTTGATTCTAATTTCAACTAGAACGAAGTAATAGGACTCATAATCACCCATATTTTTATAATTTGAGAGAACTAATGAAACAATAAGAAGGTCTTCCTAAATGAAGACTTGTCTGAGATGTACGGATCGTTTTGAAGGTACTAGTGATACGATTGCTCCTTTTGATGTAAATCAAACTAGAACGAAGTCATAGGACTCATAAAAACCTCTTTCATTGACAATTTGAGAAAACTAATGAAGCAATAAGAAGGTCTTCCTAAATCAAGACTTCTGTGAGATGTACTACGCATCCTTTTTAACGCGACAGTCATGGGATTGCACCTTTTGATGCTAATCATATTAGAACGAAGTAATAGAACTCCTAATCACCTATTTCTTTGACAATTTTAGAGAACCAATGAAACAATAAGAAGGTCTCCTTAAATGAAGACTTGTGTGAGATGTACGCGTGGTTTTGAATGCGATAGTCATGGAATTTCTCCTTTTGATGCTAATCAAACAAGAACGAAATTATAGGACACCTAATCACCTCTTTCTTTGACTATTTTAGAACACCAATGAAACAATAAGGTCTCCCTAAATGAAGACTTGTTTGAGATGTACGCATGGTTTTAAACGCCACAGATGAGGGTTTCTCCTTTTAACGCTAATCAAAGAAGAACGAAATAATACAACTCTTAATCTCCTATTTCTTTGAAAATTTGATACAACCAATGAAACAATATGAAGGTCTCCCAAAATGAAGACTTGTGTGAGATCTACGCATCATTTTGGACGCGATATTGATTGGATTGCTCCTTTTGATGCTAATTTCAACTAGAACGAAGTAATATGTCTCATATTCACCAATATTTTGACAATTTATGAGAACTAATGAAACAACAAGAAGGTCTCCCTAAATGAAGACTTGTGTGAGTTGTACGGATCGTTTTGAAGGCGCCAGTGATAGGATTGCTCCATTTAATGCTAATCTAAATAGAAAGAAGTCATAGGACTCATAATCACCTCTTTCTTTGATAATTTGAGGGAACCAATGAAACAATAAGAAGTTCTCCCATAAATCAAGACTTGTGTGAGATGTACACATCGTTTTTAATGCGATAATCATGGAATGCTCCTTTTGATGCTAATCAAATTAGAATGAAGTAATAGGACTCATAATCATCACTTTTTCTGATAATTTTTGAGAAAACCAATGAAACAACAAGAAAGTCTCTTTAAATAAAGACTTGTGTGGGATATACGCATTATTTTGAACGCGATAGTCATGGAATTGCTCCTTTTGATGCTAATCAACCTAGAACGCAGTTATAGGACTCCTAATCACCTCTTTCTTTGACAACTTCAGAGCACCAATGAAATAATAAGAAGGTCTCCCTAAATGAAGACTTGTGTGAGAGGTACGCATGGTTTTGAACGTGATAGTCATGGGTTTCTCTTTTTGACGCTAATCATAGTAGAAGGAAGTAATACAACTCTTAATCACCTCTTTCTTTGTAAATTCGAAACAACCAATGGAACAATATGAAGGTCTCCCTAAATGAAGATTTGTGTGAGATCTACGAATCATTTTGGACGCAATAGTGATGGGATTGCTCATTTTGATTCTAATTTCAACTAAAACGAAGTAATAGGACTCATAATCACCTATATTTTTACAATTTAGGAGAACTAATGAAACAATAAGAAGGTCTTCCTAAATGAAGACTTGTGTGAGATGTACGGATCGTTTTGAAGCAGTAGTGATAGGATTGCTCCTTTTGATGCAAATCAAACTAGAACGAAGTCATAAGACTCATAAAAACCTCTTTCATTAACAATTTGAGAAAACTAATGAAGCAATAAGAAGGTCTTCCTAAATCAAGACTTGTGTGAGATGTAGTTCGTTTTTAATGCGATAGTCATGGGATTGCTCCTTTTGATGCTAATCATATTAGAACGAAGTAATAAAACTCCTAATCACCTCTTTCTTTGACAATTTTAGAGAACCAATGAAACAATAAGGTCTCCTTAAATGAAAACTTGTGTGAGATGTATGAATGGTTTTGAACGCGACCGTCATGGAATTGCTCCTTTTGATGCTAATCAAACAAGAACGAAGTTATATGACTCCTAATCACCCACTTCTTTGACAATTTTAGAACACCAATAAAACAATAAGGTCTCCCTAAATGTAGACTTGTGTGAGATGTACGCATGGTTTTGAACGTGATAGTCATGGGTTTCTCCTATTGACGCTAATCAAAGTAGAACAAAGTAATACAACTCTTAATCACCTCTTTCTTTGTAAATTTGAAACAACCAATGGAACAATATGAAGGTCTCCCTAAATGAAGATTTGTGTGAGATCTACGCATCGTTTTGGACGCGATAGTGATGGGATTGCTCATTTTGATTATAATTTAAACTAGAACAAAGTTATATAGGACTCATAATCACCTGTATTTTTATAATTTGAGAGAACTAATGAATCAATAAGAAGGTATTCCTAAATGAAGACTTGTGTGAGATGTACGGATTGTTTTGAAGGCACTGGTGATAGGATTGCTACTTTTGATGCAAATTAAACTAGAACGAAGTCATAAGACTCATAAAAACATCTTTCATTGACAATTTGAGAAAACCAATGAAGCAATAAGAAGGTCTTCCTAAAGCAAGACTTGTGTGAGATGTACTACGCATCGTTTTTAATGCGATAGTTATGGGATTGCTCCTTTTGATGCTAATCAAACTAGAACGAAGTTATAGGACTCCTAATCACCTCTTTCTTTGACAATTTTAGAGCACCAATGAAATAAGAAGAAGGTCTCCCTAAATGAAGACTTGTGTGAGATCTACGCATCGTTTTGGACGCAATATTTATTGGATTGCTCCTTTTGATGCTAATTTCAACTAGAATGAAGTAATATGACTCATAATCACCTATATTTTAACAATTTGTGAGAACTAATGAAACAACAAGAAGGTCTCCCTAAATGAAGACTTGTGTGAGATGTACGCATCGTTTTGAAGGCGTTAGTGATAGGATTGCTCCATTTAATACTAATCCAAATAGAAAGAAGTCATAGGACTCATAATCATCTCTTTTTTTGATAATTTGAGGGAACCAATGAAACAATAAGAAGTTCTCCCCTAAATCAAGACTTGTGTGAGATGTACACATCGTTTTTAACGCGATAGTCATGGAATGCTCCTTTTGATGCTAATCAAATTTGAACGAAGTAATTGGACTCATAATCATCTCTTTCTTTGATAATTCTAAAGAACCAATGAAACTATAAGAAATTCTCTTTAAATAAAGACTTGTGTGAGATGTACGCATCGTTTTGAACGCGATAGTCGTGGGATTGCTCCTTTTGATGCTAATCAAACTAGAACGAAGTTATAGGACTCCTAATCACCTCTTTCTTTGACAATTTTAGAGCACCAATAAAATAATAAGAAGGTCTTCCTAAATGAAGACTTGTGTGAGATGTACGCATGGTTTTGAACTTGATAGTTGTGACACCCCCAAATCCGGGTACTTCAATTCCACGGGACTTGGTGTTCACTGTACGAATATCATCTATCTATCTACCCATAGTAAATGCAAACCATGCAATAAATAGAATTAAATCCTCCCCTTATGGGGTTACAACATCTAAGTAATAAATAAAATAAATCTCAGGTCATACTAACCTTAAACATCTATGCGGAACATAAATAAATAAATAAGTCTTAAACAACTCTAATATAAGTCTGAAACATAAACACATAAAATAAACAACAAGTCTTCATCACTTGTTGACCTTGCCCTTACCTTTGCCCTTACCTTTGCTAGTAGAAGGCTCGTTGGACCTTTCGTTCTTAACTGCAATGTTATTATTACGCAAGAGTGAGCACGATTGCCCACAAGTATAATAATATGACAATAATATAATAACATGCGAGTGAATCAAAGACATCTGAATAAAGAAACTCAACTTTTGACTCAAGAATGAATAACAGGAATCAAAAGAACGTCTGAGGGTCATAAGACCTTGAACTATGTCCTAGGTTGTAAAGTTTTTATGCTTTAAACCTTTAACAGTCATAAGACTATGGACTCTACTTCTCGTACTTAGGGGGATCAGCCCTTAGTACCATACTGTGCACAATATCTCAACGCTAAAGCGTAAATAATCCCCTTTTACAGGGTTGTTCATCTCAGTTTTGACATCAGAGTCCGTACCAAAGGAAGTTTGGTTTAGATAAGCTCAATAAGTATTTTGGAATTTAGAACGTTCATCAACTATGGACTAGTCGAATCAATAAGGGTTCACTAGTCCTATAAGGTTCAACAATAACATCGATATTCAACTTGAATAATAAATTTCAAGAGTATACAATCGAATAAGTATTGTATAACTGAATCATGCTTTTAAAAGAGTTACAATATGTAATATGAATTTTGAACTGGAACAATTAAGAACACGAGCTTACTCGATATAGAAACACAAGTCTAACACTTAATAAATGAATAAATTAGAATTTAGGGAACTTACTAAATCAATAAGTTAGGGATAGGATACTTGCCTCTTGCACAAGCTACAAATATAATTACAATTCACTTCCTCAACGTCCTACACATTACATTATGTATACGACATCGATTAGTGTTCACAATTACCATGTTTAACTGTTGAACTATTCACTTAAGTTCGACTTACAACTTGGTTTATAATATTACACAACATGCATATCACACATGTATAGCCCTTTAAATAATCATAATCAAGTTTTACAATTACGATATTCAAGTTCGCACTTAGTTTGTTAACTTGAACCTTCACATTATCTTATATATGTCAATAACGTAATTTATTAATCATGAACTTCAAATCATATAATATTCATGTATGTAACTTAAAACAACATCTTTTATTATCGAGAACACTACACTTGTGTGCGTGCATGTCCGAAGCCCTCCGATTGCCTCCGAATACGCATCAGTCACAAAGATGGCAATTGTTACCCATTTTAACGATTTCAAATTGAAAAACTTAAAGAATAAAAGTTGTAAGTCTATTCGTTATCTTTCCGAATCATCTTGAATCGCCTTAATCGGAGTTCGTATGAAAAAATATGCTTATTTTACTACAGGAGGTCAAAACAGTCTCGAAAATAAAAAAATAAAGGCTCCCGGACAGCCCTTATACCCGCTGGGGCGGGTCCTAATGCCCATGAACACCCAGAGCAACCCAAATAAATTCAAATTAAACTAACGTAATGAATTTTAAAGCTACCCATAATGTAAAAACTTCACAGAAACGCTATACAACATTTCTAGCATGATCTTGTCAATTAAAATCATGTAATCACACAATCCAAGACATCTAATTTCACTGTTTTCATACTTTATCATGTTTTGAAGGAAAATCAAAAAATTCAACGTTACGGATTCGTTATAACACCGAATCCGTTCGTTTAACTTCTGTTTTGTTCGTATAGACGTGTATAATCATATGCAAATGTTAATTCAAAGTTAAACCATCGATTCATGGTATAAAATTTGTACGTAAGGGCCGTAAGGGCCGTATGGCCATATATACGACTCTGTAATTTTTGAAAACCCAATTTAAACAAAATTCGATCACTGCAAGTTATGCATATATGGCATATAATATGTTATAAACACATATGAACACACATATAGTCATATAATGAACAATTATTAATTTTCCCATTCACAGAGAATTTTTAAAGCACGTAAATGGAAAAAGTAAAATTTTGAAAACCCAATTAAGGCGTAATTACATGAATTCGATTATTTTAATTCATTCATACCAAATACAAAATATGTTATAATGATATAATAACACATATATAAGCATATAATCAAAAATTGCTAATTTTTTCCATACACAGAGAACTCAGAATATATGTTCATGAAGGAAACATAACTTTGTAACTTCACAAGAATTCAATTAATACATATTTATATGAAATTAACTGTTTTAAAACATGAATATACGATAGAAAACATGTTATATCTAATTAGTAACACTTATATCATCACTTTATGAAGTAATCACAAACTCTGTTTTTACAGAGAACTCAAAAATATGTTAATGGAAAAACATGGAATTAAACTTAAAGATGAAAGAATTACCCTTGCTAGTTTGTGATGATGATGAACTCTCTTTTGATTTCTACAATCCTTGATCTCTTCAACTCTTTCTCAAAGTTCTCTCAATTCTTCTCTCAACTTTTTCTAAGTTTGTTTCTTCTGGTATGAATATCAAATAGAACTAGTGTATATAATGTTTACATGAAAAGAATTCGTGAATACATGGGTCGTCAGTTAACTCCCACTATGGGTTAACTGACCAACCTCCTATAAGGCCATGTTTGGCTATCCTAAAGAGTCCATTTCCCATTTAATCTAATAACTTACTATTATATAGTTTAATTGTAACACTTCTAATTAATCAATTAATCTTATTTAAATCAATTAAATAAAATAGCATGATTCCACAATAAATCACATAGTCACATAATTAAAATTCTTATTTATTAATTATGTAAAATCATTAAATCTCTAATTAATTATTAAATTAATTAGAATAACATTATGCTTATTAATTAATTCATTAAATCAAATAAGCTCAATTAAATACATCATTGAATATAAAATTCACCACATTAATTTAACTAATGTGACACATATAATTAAATTAATCTACCACAATTTCATCAATTAATTATTTAACTCAATAATTAAATCATCAAAAAATATTTATTTAATTCAATAAATATTCAAATTAAATTAAATTTGGAGACACTATCTCTATGGGGAGAAGTGTGAAATATATACAGACCACAAGAGTCTGAAATATATTTTTACACAGAAGGACTTGAATATGCGCCAGAGAAGGTGGCTGGAGTTAATTAAGGACTATGACTGTGAAATCTTATACCATCCGGGTAAGGCTAATGTGGTTGCCGACGCCTTAAGCAGAAAGGGTCGGGAGAAATTGATGATGTTGACTACTCAGGAGGAGCTAATTTCAGCAACGGAAAAGCTGGAATTGGAAGTGAAGTATCCGATGGAGATTGACGAGAAGTTATTTCAGATGCAAGCTGCTACAACCCTATTGGATAAAGTTAAGGAATCTCAACTTCAGGACGAAGAATGTGAGAAGGTTAAGAAAAAGATATCTGAAGGAACCGAACCGAGATTCAAGATAGACAGTGAGGGACTACTGAGATTTGAGAACAGAGTGTGGGTACCGTCAGTGCCAGAGATTAAGGAGGACATTTTGAGCGAGGCTCATAGCTCACGGTATTCGATTCACCCCGGTAGTACCAAGATGTACCAGGATCTTCGACAGCACTTCTGGTGGCCGAATTTGAAAAGAGATGTTGTTGAGTGTGTTGCAAAGTGTCTGACCTGTCAAAAAGTGAAAGCAGAACATCAGAGATCGAGTGGTTTGCTACAACCCCTGTAAATCCCAGAATGGAAATGGGAACACATTACGATGGATTTCGTGGTCGGCCTTTCGACGACTCAGAAAGGCTACGACGCAGTATGGGTTATCGTTGACCGACTGACGAAATTAGCACACTTCCTTCCGATCAAAATCAGATTCAACTTAGATCAGTTGGCAAGGTTATATGTGAAAGAGATTGTTTCGAGGCACGGAGTTCCGGTGTTAATTGTTTTCGACAGAGATCCGCGCTTCACATCAAACTTTTGGAAGTGACTACAGGAATGCATGGGGACACAGTTGAGAATGAGTACGGCTTATCACCTTCAGACAGACGGGCAGAGTGAAAGAATGATCCAGACATTGGAAGATATGTTGAGAGCATGCATCATGGATTTTAAAAGAAATTGGGATGATCACCTACCGCTTATGGAATTCGGTTACAACAACAGTTACCATGCTAGTATTGGCATGTCGCCTTACTAAGCGTTGTACGGAAGAAAATGCAGAACTCCGCTATACTGGGATGAAGTTGGCCAGAGACAATTGCTAGGTCCAGAGTTGGTACAACAAACAGCAGAGATAGTCAAAGTGATCCGGACAAGACTGGTAACCGCTCAAGATAGGCAGAAGAAATACGCCGATCCTGTTGGGTTTGTACGTAACGCAATCATGCAATCAAATCACATAAATAGGGCGGAAGCGTAAGAAACTAGGTTTTCAAAAATTTATACAAACCCATTACCATGATCATTCTTGTGCATCAATTATCAGTGAACGAAAAAAGGAGAAAAACAGAATTATACCATTGAAGATCCAAGTTTCCTCAGGTACAAGTTCTACTCCTTTGATTCCTTTGATTCCTCTGTAGTGGCTAAGCCCTTGATCAATGTCAGCCACCCAAATGTTTGGCCTCTAACGGTGATCCACCAAGGAAGATGAAGAACTCAGTAAGATGGGTTATTGGCTTAACCCTTGTTTCTATCTCTATAGAATATGTGTACTCCCAACTCTTGAAAAATTCACGTACCTTATTTCTGATATAAGACTCTCTTATATAGATATTAGGTTAACCCTCCTAATCCAATTAGAATAGGGTTTTATTTAATTAATTAATTAAATACTTTAAATTAATTTATATCCTAATCTTTATTAGGATTGAGAGAGAGTACTGATATTATATTAATTCCTAAACTCCTTTATAATTAAAATAATAATAATAACAATATTAATAAGACTCCTCTTATTAATTTATATTTAATATTTCTAAAATATTAAATAATAAACATTAAGCTATTTAATTTATTCTATCATCATAGATTAAATTAATTATACTTAATGCATTATTACTATCATGCCATTTTCTTCTTAAATAATTCTTCTTCCTTTTATGGTGTGACCCTTTAGGTTCTCCATATTAAACCGGTTGTGAATAAATCAATTAGAACAATTCTAATCTTATTTAAATAAACAAATTAAACTAATAATCTATTTAAATAAATAACATTTATTCTACAATAGGGATAAGCCTCCCTAGCGATCAACGACTTTTCAGATAATATAGATTTCAACATTAATCATAAAAGAACCTGTGAGTTAATAGTTACCGTACAATTCAATCCTTCCACCATACAATGTCCCAATTAAATATAAGACATGGATTTACTGTCAAGTCTTAATTTATTTAATCATATGTATTTCGATTAGAAAATGCATAACTCCAAATAATGCAAATTAGAAACCTCTTTCTAATTTCATTCTACCTTGGCCAAGGATTCCTGGGTTGTCATTTAACGAATCACATAGGACATATCTCCTCTTTTACTAGAGGTGGTAGATTCTTTATTGATCATTCATTATCTCCATATGTAACTCATTATACCCAAGCATACCCTATATATGCCTTAAAAAGCCTTAAGGAATTAGTCAAAGTATAAGTTGTTACATACAAGATACTATGATGATCTCAAGTCCAAGGATCACATGTACTAGTATCACATTAGGAATTCCTATTGACAGGCAAGTAAAACTCCATTAGGTATTCCATAGCGAGTCACGTTCAGTGAACTTATTCTCCAATAAGCACCTACATACTTGCTTTAGTGTCTCCACATAAATGACCATGAGATCAGTCATCCTCATCCAATGAGCAAGCAACATATGTACCAATCTATCCGGATTTACTAATCCCCATTTTAGTAATCCCACAATTGGGAACTATTTTAGTTTTTAAGCTTTCTAAGAATTTAGATATCATTATCATGATCTCATCATGATTCTAAAAGCATTGCTTAAAACTATGGGTTATTTACATATTATAAAAACAGCACCATGTAGATAATTATATGCCTTAAATGAATATTTTATTAATAAATAAATAAGATTGTTTACAAAGTATGTGCTTTGTCATCATACATGATTGGCTTGTATGCACATTACTATCAATCTCCCACTTGCACTAAAGCTAATCGCCATGGTATCTCATACCCATCTTCTCTAAGTGACGATCAAACTGCTGTTGTGTTAAAGCTTTAGTGAATGGATCTGCAATGTTGTCTTGAGAGTCTACACGCTCCAAGGTGACGTCTCCTCTTTCAATGATCTCCCTGATCAAGTGAAATCGCCGCAACACGTGTTTAGATTTCTGATGAGACCTGGGTTCCTTAGCCTGTGCAACCGCTCCGGTGTTGTCACAGTATACGGGAACTGCTTCTCCAATGCTAGGAACCACACCAAGTTCAGTTATGAACTTCTTCATCCAAACAGCTTCCTTTGCATCTTCACTTGCAGCTATATACTCTGCCTCTGTCACTGAATCAGCAACCGTTTGCTGCTTGGAACTCTTCCAACTCACTGCACCTCCGTTCAAGGTAAACACATACCCTGAAACAGATTTACTGTCATCTTGGTCTGTTTGAAAACTTGAGTCCGTGAATCCCTCGAGTCCTTCATGGAGAAGTTTTTAGATAACCAGATTTTAATGGATTGTAACATAGGAATGTCATTCCCTATCAGTAATATATCATCAACATATAATACAAGAAATGATACTGCGCTCCCACTAACCTTCTTGTATACACATGGTTCAACCTCGTTTTTGATAAAATCAAACTCTTTGATTGTCTCATCAAAACGAATGTTCCATCTACGAGAAGCTTGCTTCAACCCATAAATGGATCGTTGTAGCTTACAGACTTGATTTGTTCCAACTTTTGAAATAAATCCCTCTGGCTGTGTCATATACACATCCTCCTCAAGTTTCCCATTGAGGAAGGCCGTTTTCACGTCCATCTGCCAGATCTCATAGTCGTTGTAAGCTGCAGTCGCAAGCAAAATCCGAATGGACTTGAGCATGGCTACTGGTGAGAAGGTTTCATCATAGTCAACTCCTTGTCTTTGTTTGAAACCTTTTGCAACCAGTCGGGCCTTATAGGTCTCTACCTTTCCGTCTGCTCCAGTCTTTTTCTTAAAAACCCATTTACACCCAATAGGTTTAATACCTTTAGGTGGTGAAACCAAAGACCATACTTTGTTTTCATACATGGAATCCATTTCGGATTTCATGGCTTCAAGCCATTTCCCTGAGTCTTTATTACTCATAGCCTGTTCGTAATTCAATGGATCATCATCATTCATGATGTGTACCTCATCGTCATCCTCTATAACGAATCCATACCTCTCAGGTATCTTCGGTACTCTTCCAGATTTACGAACAGGGTGTGGTACAGTAGGTTCTTCTACTTGGTTAGGTACCTGACTTTGGTCCGTGGTAACTTGTGGTTCTTGAACTTCTTCAAGATATATCTTGCTCCCACTGACCCCTTCATGGATAAACTCTTTCTCCAAGAAGGTAGCATGTTTCGCAACAAACACCTTTTGATCAGTTGGATGATAGAAATAATACCCTACGGTTTCTTTAGGGTATCCCACAAATTTACACTTATCGGATTTAGTCTGTAGCTTATCATTTTCAAACTTTTTGACATAAGCTGGACAATCCCAAGTCTTAACATGCTTAAGATTTGGTTTCCTCCCTTTCCACATCTCATATGGAGTCTTTGGGGCGAATTTGGTAGGTACCTTGTTAAGTTGGTATGCAGCCGTTTCTAGGGCATATCCCCAGAAGGAAATTGGAAGGTCGGTAAAACTCATCATGGATCGAACCATGTCCAACAGTGTTCGATTTCTCCTTTCAGATACTCCATTTAACTGTGGTGTACCTGGAGGAGTCCATTGTGAGATTATACCATTTTCTCTGAGACAATTGAGAAACTCTCTGCTTAAGTATTCTCCACCTCGATCTGATCGAAGTATCTTAATACTCTTGCCCGTTTGTTTCTCTACTTCACTTCTGAACTCTTTGAACTTTTCAAATGATTCTGATTTGTATTTCATTAAATACACATATCCAAATCTTGAGTGATCATCAATGAAAGTAATAAAATAAGAATACCCACCCCGTGCACTTGTTGTCATAGGTCCACAAACGTCTGTGTGAATCAATGCCAACAACTCTGTAACTCTCTCTCCTTTTCCACTAAAAGGAGATTTAGTCATTTTACCCATGAGACAAGATTCACAAGTTGGATATGATTCATAATCAGATAGCTCGAGGAGCCCATCTTTATGCAACTTGGATAATCTTGTTTCATTGATATGACCGAGTCTACAGTGCCACATATAGGTATAATTAATATCATCTCTTTTCCTTTTCTTAATTTGTTCAATTTGAAATATATTTTCTTGTAAGTCAAGTGTATAAAGTCCATTTCGCAAATTTCCAATACCATATAAAACATCGTCTTTATAAATAGAACAACCATTGTTCTTTATAATAACGTCAAAACCTTCCATATCCAATACAGAAATTAAAATAATGTTTTTAATAATATTCGGAACATAATAACAATTATTAAGATAAATGGATTTGCTCGAAGGCATTGCTAAACAATAAGTTCCTACAGCTAATGCAGCAACTTTTGCTCCATTTCCCACTCGTAGGATCACCTCATCTTTGTTCAGCTTTCTACTTCTGACCAGTCCCTGCACAGTATTACATATGTGAGAACCACAGCCGGTATCCAATACCCAAGTAGAATTATGACTTTCAGAAAAATTAATTTCAATCATAAACAAACCTTGATTGGAAGTCGAAGCTTCTCCAAGCTTCTTCTCTGCTAGAAACTTCTTGCAGTTCCTCTTCCAATGTCCCGGCTCATTGCAATGAAAGCACATTCCTTTAGCTGGTTCAGGTTTCTTTTGCTCCTTTTCTTTCCCTTTTCCCTTAGCCTTCTTAGATTTCTTCTTTTCAGAAGACACCTTGGGCCTCTTCCTTTTATTGGAAGAATCCACCATCAAGACATGGTTCTTCTTGGATGAGAAGTGACCTTCTGCAGTTTTCAGCATGTTAAGCAGCTCAGGTAAGCTGATATCTAGCTTATTCATGTGAAAATTAACCACAAACTGCGAGAAGGTCTCAGGGAGTGACTGCAAGACCAAGTCTTGACTCAACTCCGCATCCATGACGAACCCAAGCTGTCCAAGGCGTTCAATCAAATTGATTACCTTCAGAACATGAGTCTCGACAGCAGTGCCCTCGATCATCCGAGATCGGAAGAGCTCCTTAGATATCTCATATCTAGCAGTCCTACTCTGTTCACCATACAACTCCTTGAGGTGAAGCAGCATAGCAGGAGCATCCATTTTTTCGTGCTGACGCTGAAGCTCGTTATTCATGGATGCGAGCATGATGCATTGAGCCACAGATGCATCATCTTGCCACTTTTTGAAAGTGGCAATCTCTTCCTCAGAGGCTGTTTCTGAAACAGATTCAGGGATAGTGGAATTTAGGACATAAGAAATCTTTTCAGCAGTGAGAACAATTCTCAGATTTCTTAGCCAGTCCTCATAATTCGGGCCGGTAAGTTTATTTGCATCAAGTATGCTTCGTAGTGAGATTAGTGATTTTGACATTTTTAAAATTCTGCATGTGAAAAGACAACATTTTAGCAAACATTCATTTTATTAACTTTGCATACCAAAATAAATTTAGGTCTTTATTTTAAATTGGTATCTCCCACTATTTTCATCAAACTATATTACCCTCACTCATATAGTTCGGCAACATCTAATTAAATATTTGCTAGTGAGATTAAGGATCCCATTTCAAATGTATATAACCTTGTGGATAGCACAACAAGCGATATACAAATAAATAGGTAGACAACTCTTGTCAATTACATCACCATGTAACTCCTTTTATTTTGCCTCTTAAATCATAATGGTCATGTGTGTGCACATCCGAACTAAAATGATTTAAGTTAAGCCCAGCCTAGCACTTCCATAAATTCAAAAAAGAAAAATTTTCGTCCTTGTGGATAGCACAACAAGACTAGATCGTTCAATTTTCTTGATAAGCATCAAATGTGATTAATTAACATCTTAAATATTCAATACTCGCCTTGTGGATAGCACAACAAACTCATATTAAATATTTAATACTCTATTAACTAATCATGCTAGAAGGCGACGTTCGATATTCCAAATATCATTTGAATGCTTCAGACTTAATAATATTTCTTTGAGGGGTTTGTTATTATTTGTCTCATCTTTTTAAGCGCGCATGCACATATATATATAAAATACGCGTTATTTTATTAAACATGCAAAGCATGTTTGTATAAAATATAATATATATAATATTTAGCATGCAATATAGAATACTATATTCTACCCGGATTGATTATGGACTTTTATTCTAGTTTGGTTCACTAGAGCCACCAAGTGAACCAAAAGGTCAAACATAGGAGTGCAAGAATTTAAATTTAAATATAACTATTACATTTAAACCCTGGCTCCATACAAATGAGTCTTCACGCGTTCCTTGCTCCTTGGTCTCCAATTTTTTCAAAATAATTCTAACTATCTCTATTACATTAACTATTTAAAATTAAATAGAAACCTTGATCAGCAGTCAAGGGGAAGTACATAGAAAGGAGATAGAATTTATATCGAGAATAAAACTAGAGAAGACGAGGTACGCAGACCCCATTTTATAAAACCCATTCATTCAAGCATTCAACCAAAATAAAATCCAATCACATTGGTCATAGTCCATAATTAATCCCTTTTATTACCATACATATCATCATACGTATCAATAAAACTTATTCATCTCATGAAAATAAATTCATTCCATATATGTATTAATATCAGTTAATGGGCAAAAGTTTGCTAAACTTTGTTTCTGGAAAAATAAACTCCTTTATTTCATTCAAAAACAATTCCAAATTAAACTCTTTAATTTTAGCAATTCTGAAATCTCATTTCATATAAAATAAACATCTTTATTTTAAACCTTTATTAATTAAATAAACCATTCATTTAATTAAATAAAACAAAAAAAAAATTTGTTCCTGTCAAGTGGCGCAGCTGCGCCAAGAATGTAAAGGGAACCGGCGCAGCATGAAAACCAGGAACAGCACCCGGCGCAGCTGCGCAGCAATATTGCCTTGTACCGGCGCAACTGCGCAGCTTTGCAGAATCTGAAAAATTTTTGTTGCCCAGAACTCGATCCAATCGCATATCATACATGTATGGAATCACATAGACTGATAATTAGCACAAGATTGGCTCTGATACCACTGTTGAGTTTGTACGTAATGCAATCATGCAATCAAATCACATAAATAGGGCGAAAGCGTAAGAAACTAGGTTTTCAAAAATTTATACAAACCCATTACCATGATCATTCTTGTGCATCAATTATCAATGAATGAAAAAAGGAGAAAAATAGAATTATACCTTTGAAGATCCAAGCTTCCTCAGGTACAAGTTCTACTCCTTTGATTCCTTTGATTCCTCTGTAGTGGCTCCTTCCCTTGATCAATGTCAGCCACCCAAATGTTTGGCCTCTAACGGTGATCCACCAAGGAAGATGAAGAACTCAGTAAGATGGGTTATTGGCTTAACCCTTGTTTCTATCTCTATAGAATATGTGTACTCCCAACTCTTGAAAAATTCACGTACCTTATTTCTGATATAAGACTCTCTTATATAGATATTAGGTTAACCCTCCTAATCCAATTAGAATAGGGTTTTATTTAATTAATTAATTAAATACTTTAAATTAATTTATATCCTAATCTTTATTAGGATTGAGAGAGAGTACTGATATTATATTAATTCCTAAACTCCTTTAGAATTAAAATAATAATAATAATAATATTAATAAGACTCCTCTTATTAATTTATATTTAATATTTCTAAAATATTAAATAATAAACATTAAGCTATTTAATTTATTCTATCATCATAGATTAAATTAATTATACTTAATGCATTATTACTATCATGCCATTTTCTTCTTAAATAATTCTTCTTCCTTTTATGGTGTGACCCTTTAGGTTCTCCATATTAAACCGGTTGTGAATAAATCAATTAGAACAATTCTAATCTTATTTAAATAAACAAATTAAACTAATAATCTATTTAAATAAATAACATTTATTCTACAATAGGGATAAGCCTCCCTAGCGATCAACGACTTTTCAGATAATATAGATTTCAACATTAATCATAAAAGAACCTGTGAGTTAATAGTTACCGTACAATTCAATCCTTCCACCATACAATGTCCCAATTAAATATAAGACATGGATTTACTGTCAAGTCTTAATTTATTTAATCATATGTATTTCGATTAGAAAATGCATAACTCCAAATAATGCAAATTAGAAACCTCTTTCTAATTTCATTCTACCTTGGCCAAGGATTCCTGGGTTGTCATTTAACGAATCACATAGGACATATCTCCTCTTTTACTAGAGGTGGTAGATTCTTTATTGATCATTCATTATCTCCATATGTAACTCATTATACCCAAGCATACCCTATATATGCCTTAAAAGGCCTTAAGGAATTAGTCAAAGTATAATTTGTTACATACAAGATACTATGATGATCTCAAGTCCAAGGATCACATGTACTACTATCACATTAGGAATTCCTATTGACAGGCGAGTAAAACTCCATTAGGTATTCCATAGCGAGTCACGTTCAGTGAACTTATTCTCCAATAAGCACCTACATACTTGCTTTAGTGTCTCCACATAAATGACCATGAGATCAGTCATCCTCATCCAATGAGCAAGCAACATATGTACCAATCTATCTGGATTTACTAATCCCTATTGTAGTAATCCCACAATTGGGAACTATTTTAGTTTTTAAGCTTTCTAAGAATTTAGATTTCATTATCATGATCTCATCATGATTCTAAAAGCATTGCTTAAAACTATGGGTTATTTACATATTATAAAAACAGCATCATGTAGATAATTATATGCCTTAAATGAATATTTTATTAATAAATAAATAAGATTGTTTACAAAGTATGTGCTTTGTCATCATACATGATTGGCTTGTATGCACACTACTATCAGATCCACACCGTAAGAATGTTGACTTTGAATCGGGTAGCTTTGTATTTTTGAAAGTCTCTCCCTGGAAGGGAAAGATCAGATTCAGTAAGAAGGAAAAATTGAGCCCAAGGTTCATTGGACCTTTTGAAGTACTGCGAAGGATTGGGGAAGTTGCGTATGAGGTAGCCTTACCTCCGGCACTTGAGAATGTCCACAACGTCTTTCATGTTTCAGTTTTGCGCCCCTACAAACCCGATTACAAACATATGATTGAATATGAATCCTACATTTTGAAAAAGACTTATCCTATGAAGAAATTCCATTTCAGATTGTTGACAGGAAAGAGCAACTCCTCAGAAACAAAGTTATACATTCTGTTAAGGTAATTTGGAGGAACCACAATGCTGAAGAAGCTACGTGGGAACTCGAAGAGCATATGATGAAGAATTACCCAGATTTATTTACTTCATTTTTGTATATATGTGATTCTGGAGACAGAATTTTTGTAAGGGGGGAGAATGTAACGGGGCGAATTTTTAATTGAACCGTAATTCTGGGGACAGAATCCTTTTAAGGGAGGAAAGATGTGACGAACAAGATTTTTGTAATTTAATTTGAATATTTATTGAATTAAATAAATATTTTTTGATGATTTAATTATTGAGTTAAATAATTAATTGATGAAATTGTGGTAGATTAATTTAATTATATGTGTCACATTAGTTAAATTAATGTGGTGAATTTTATATTCAATGATGTATTTAATTGAGCCTATTTGATTTAATGAATTCATTAATAAGCATAATGTTATTCTAATTAATTTAATAATTAATTAGAGATTTAATGATTTAACATAATTAATAAATAAGAATTTTAATTATGTGACTATGTGATTTATTGTGGAATCATGCTATTTTATTTAATTGATTTAAATAAGATTAATTGATTAATTAGGAGTGTTACAATTAAATTATATAATAGTAAGTTATTAGATTAAATGGGAAATGGACTCTTTAGGCTAGCCAAACATGGCCTTATAGGAGGTTGGTCAGTTAACCCATAGTGGGAGTTAACTGACGACCCATGTATTCACGAATTCTTTTCACGTAAACATTATATATACTAGTTCTATTTGATATTCATATCAGAAGAAACAAACTTAGAAAAAGTTGAGAGAAAAATTAAGAGAACTTTGAGAAAGAGTTGAAGAGATCAAGGATTGTAGAAATCAAAAAGAGAGTTCATCATCATCACAAACTAGCAAGGGTAATTCCTTCATCTTTAAGTTTAATTCCATGTTTTTCCATTAACGTATTTTTGAGTTCTCTATAAAAATAGAGTTTGTGATTACTACATAAAGTGATGATATAAGTGTTACTAATTAGACATAACATGTTTTTTATCGTATATTCATGTTTTAAAACAGTCAATTTCATATAAATATGTATTAATTGAATTCTTGTGAAGTTACAGAGTTATGTTTCCTTCACGAACATATATTCTAAGTTTTCTGTGTATGGAAAAAATTAGCAATTTTTGATTATATGCTTATATATGTGTTATTATATCATTATAACATGTTTTGTATTTGGTATGAATGAATTAAAATAATCGAATTCATGTAATTACGCCTTAATTGGGTTTTCAAAATTTTACTTTTTCCATTTACGTGCTTTAAAAATTCTCAGTGAATGGGAAAATTAATAATTGTTCATTATATGGCTATATGTGTGTTCATATGTGTTTATAACATATTATATGCCATATATGCATAACTTGCAGTGATCGAATTTTGTTTAAATTGGGTTTTCAAAAATTACAGAGTCGTATATATGGCAATACGGCCCTTACGTACAAATTTTATACCATGAATCGATGGTTTAACTTTGAATTAACATTTGCATATGATTGTACACGTCTATACGAACAAAATAGAAGTTAAACGAACGGATTCGGTGTTATAACGAATCTGTAACGTTGAATTTCTTGATTTTCCTTCAAAACATGATAAAGTATGAAAACAGTGAAATTAGATACCTTGGATTGTGTGATTACATGATTTTAATTGACAAGATCATGCTAGAAATGTTGTATAGCGTTTCTGTGAAGTTTTTACATTATGGGTAACCTTAAAATTCATTACGTTAGTTTAATTTGAATTTATTTAGGTTGCTCTGGGTGTTCATGGGCATTAGGACCCGCCCCAGCGGGTATAAGGGCTGTCCGGGAGCCTTTGTTTTTTTATTTTCAAGACTGTTTTGACCTCCTATAGTAAAATAAGCATAATTTTTTCATACAAACTCCAATTAAGGCGATTCAAAATGATTCGGAAAGATAATGAGTAGACCTACAACTTTCATTCTTTAAGTTTTTCAATTTGAAATCGTTAAAATGGGTAACAATGGCCATCATTGTGACTGATGCGTATTCGGAGGCAATCGAAGGGCTTCGAACATGCACGCACACAAGTGTAGTGTTCTCGATAATAAAAGATGTTGTTTTAAGTTACATACATGAATATTATATGATTTGAAGTTCATTATTAATAAATTAAGTTATTGACATGTATAAGATAATATGAAGGTTCAAGTTAACAAACTAAGTGCGAACTTGAATATCGTAATTGTAAAACTTGATTATGATTGTTTAAAGGGCTATACATGTGTGATATGCATGTTGTTAGTTTACATTCATATTATGTGGTTAGCCATTGAGTAATATTATAAACCAAGTTGTAAGTCGAACTTAAGTGAATAGTTCAACAGTTAAACATAGTAGTTATGAACACTAATCGATGTCGTATACATAATGTAATGTGTAGGACGTTGAGGAAGTGAATTGTAATTATATTTGTAGCTTGTGCAAGAGGCAAGTATCCTATCCCTAACTTATTGATTTAGCAAGTTCCCTAAATTCTAATTTATTCATTTATTAAGTCTTAGACTTGTGTTTCTATATCGAGTAAGCTCGTGTTCTTAATTGTTCCAGTTCAAAATTCATATTACATATTGTAACTCTTTTAAAAGCATGATTCAGTTATACAATACTTATTCGATTGTATACTCTTGAAATTTATTATTCAAGTTGAATATCGATGTTATTGTTGAACCTTATAGGACTAGTGAACCCTTATTGATTCGACTAGTCCATAGTTGATGAACGTTCTAAATTCCAAAATACTTATTGAGCTTATCCAAACCAAACTTCCTTTGGTGCGGACTCTGATGTCAAAACTGAGATGAACAACCCTGTAAAAGGGGATTATTTACGCTTTAGCGTTGAGATATTGTACATAGTATGGTACTAAGGGCTGATCCCCCTAAGTACGAGAAGTAGAGTCCATAGTCTTATGACTGTTAAAGGTTTAAAGCATAAAAACTTTACAACCTAGGACATAGTTCAAGGTCTTATGACCCTCAGACGTTCTTTTGATTCCTGTTATTCATTCTTGAGTTAAAAGTTGAGTTTCTTTATTCAGATGTCTTTGATTCACTCGCATGTTATTATATTGTTGTCATATTATTATACTTGTGGGCAATCGTGCTCACTCTTGCATAATAATAATATTGCAGTTAAAAACGAAAGGTCCAACGAGCCTTCTACTAGCAAAGGCAAGGGCAAGGTCAACAAGTGATGAAGACTTGTTGTTTATTTTATGTGTTTATGTTTCAGACTTATATTAGAGTTGTGTAAGACTTATTTATTTGTTTATGTTCCGCACAGATGTTTAAGGTTAGTATGACCTGGGATTTATTTTATTTATTACTCAGATGTTGTAACCCCATAAGGGGAGGATTTAATTCTATTTATTGCATGGTTTGCATTTACTATGGGTAGATAGATAGATGATATTCGTACAGTGAACACCAAGTCACGTGGAATTGAAGTACCCGGATTTGGGGGTGTCACAATAGTCATGAGTTTCTCCGACGATAATCAAAGTAGAACGAAGTAATACAACTCTTAATCACCTCTTTCTTTATAAATTTGAAACAACCAATGGAACAATATGAAGGTCTCCCTAAATGAAGATTTGTGTGAGATTTACGCATCGTTTTGGACGCGATAGTGATGGGATTGCTCATTTTGATTTTAATTTCAACTAGAACGAAGTAATAGGCCTCATAATCACCCATATTTTTATAATTTGAGTGAACTAATGAAATAATAAGGTCTTCCTAAATGAAGACTTGTGTGAGATGTATTTGATCATTTTGAATGCACTAGTGATAGGATTGCTCCTTTTGATGCAAATCAAACTAGAACGAAGTCATAGGACTCATAAAAACCTCTTTCATTGACAATTTGAGAAAACCAATGAAATACTAAGAAGGTCATTCTAATTCAAGAATTGTGTGAGATGTACTACTCATCGTTTTTAACGCGATAATCATGGGATTGCTCCTTTTGATGCTAATCATATTAGAACGAAGTAATAGAACTCCTAATCACCTCTTTCTTTGACAATTTTAGAGAACCAATGAAACAATAAGAAGGTCTCCTTAAATGAAGACTTGTGTGAGATGTACGCATGGTTTTGAACGCGATAGTCATGGAATTGCTCCTTTTGATGCTAATCAAACAAGAACGAAGTTATAGGACTCATAATCACCTCTTTCTTTGACAATTTTAGAACACCAATAAAATAATAAGGTCTCCCTAAATGAAGACTTGTGTGAGATGTACGAATGGTTTTGAATGCCACAGATGAGGGTTTCTCCTTTAAACGCTAATCAAAGTAGAACGAAATAATACAACTCTTAATCTCCTATTTCGTTGTAAATTTGATTCAATCAATGAAACAATATGAAGGTCTCCCTAAATGAAGACTTGTGTGAGATCTACGCATCGTTTTGGATGCGATATTGATTGGATTGCTCCTTTTGATGCTAATTTCAGCTAGAACGAAGTAATATGACTTATAATCACCTATATTTTGACAATTTGTGAGAACTAATAAAACAACAAGAATGTCTCCCTAAATGAGGACTTGTGTGAGATGTACGGATCGTTTTAAAGCCCCGAGTGATAGGATTGCTCCATTTAATGCTAATCTAAATATAAAGAAGTCATAGGACTCATAATCACCTCTTTCTTTGATAATTTGAAAGAACCAATGAAACAATAAGAAGTTCTCCCCTAAATCAAGACTTGTGTGAGATGTGCACATGGTTTTTAATGCGATAGTCATGGAATGCTCCTTTTGATGCTAATCAAATTAGAATGAAGTAATAGAACTCATAATCATCTATTTCTTTGATAATTTTGGAGAACCAATGAAACTATAAGAAATTCTCTTTAAAGAAAGATTTGTGTGAGATGTAAGCATCATTTTGAATGCGATAGTCATGGGATTGCTCTTTTTGATGCTAATCAAACTAGAACGAAGTTATAGGACTCCTAATCACCTCTTTCTTTAACAATTTTAGAGCACCAATGAAATAATAAGAAGGTCTCCCTAAATGAAGACTTGTGTGAGATGTACGCATGGTTTTGAACGTGATAGTCATGGGTTTCTCCTTTTGACGCTAATCAAAGTAGAACGAAGTAATACAACTCTTAATCACCTCTTTCTTTATAAATTTGAAACAACCAATGGAACAATATGAAGGTCTCCCTAAATGAAGACTTGTGTGAGATCTACGCATCGTTTTGGATGCGATATTGATTGGATTGCTCCTTTTGATGCTAATTTCAGCTAGAACGAAGTAATATGACTCATAATCACCTATATTTTAACAATTTGTGAGAACTAATAAAACAACAAGAAGGTCTCCCTAAATGAAGACTTGTGTGAGATGTACGGATCGTTTTGAAGCCCCGAGTGATAGGATTGCTCCATTTAATTCTAATCTAAATAGAAAGAAGTCATAGGACTCATAATCACCTCTTTCTTTAATAATTTGAGGGAACCAATGAAATAATAAGGAGTTCTCCCCTAAATCAAGACTTGTGTGAGATGTGCACTTCATTTTTAACGCAATAGTCATGGAATGCTTTTTTTGATTCTAATCAAATTAGAACGAAGTAATAGAACTCATAATCATCTCTTTCTTTGATAATTTTGGAGAACCAATGAAACTATAAAAATTCTCTTTATATAAAGACTTGTGTGAGATGTACGCATCGTTTTGAATGCGATATTATTGGGATTGCTCGTTTTGATGCTAATCAAACTAGAACGAAGTAATAGGACTCTTAATCACCTCTTTCTTTGACAATTTAAGAGCACCAATGAAATATTAAGAAGGTCTCCCTAAATGAAGACTTGTGTGAGATGTACGCATGGTTTTGAACGTGATAGTCATGGGTTTCTCCTTTTGACGCTAATCAATGTAGAATGAAGTAATACAACTCTTAATCACCTCTTTCTTTGTAAATTTGAAACAACCAATGGAACAATATGAAGGTCTCCCTAAATAAAGATTTGTGTGAGATCTACGCATCGTTTTGGACGCGATAGTGATGGGATTGCTCATTTTGATTCTAATTTTAACTAGAACGAAGTAATAGGACTCATAATCACCTATATTTTTATAATTTGAGAGAACTAATGAAACAATAAGAAGGTCTTCCTAAATGAAGACTTGTGTGAGATGTACGGATCGTTTTGAAGGCACTAGTGATAGAATTTCTCCCTTTGATGCAAATTAAACTAGAACGAAGTCATAGGACTCATAAAAACCTCTTTCATTGACAATTTGAGAAAACCAATGAAGCAATAAGAAGGTCTTCTTAAATCAAGACTTGTGTGAGATGTACTACACATCGTTTTTAACGCGATAGTCATGGGATTTCTCCTTTTGATGCTAATCATATTAGAACGAAGTAATAGAACTCATAATCACCTCTTTCTTTGATAATTTTAGAGAACCAATGAAACAATAAGGTCTCCTTAAATGAAGACTTGTGTAAAATATACTCATGGTTTTGAACGCGATAGTCATGGAATTGCTCATTTTGATGCTAATCAAACTAGAACGAAGTTATAGGACTCCTAATCACCCCTTTCTTTGACAATTTTAAAGCACCAATGAAATAAGAAGAAGGTCTCCCTAAATAAAGACTTGTGTCAGATCTACTTATCGTTTTGGACGCAAAATTGATTGGATTGCTCTTTTTGATGCTAATTACAACTAGAACGAAGTAATATGACTCATAATCACCTATATTTTAACAATTTGTGAGAACTAATGAAACAACAAGAAGGTCTCCTTAAATGAAGATTTGTGTGAGATGTACGGATCGTTTTGAAGGCGCTAGTGATAGGATTGCTCCATTTAATGCCAATCTAAATACAAAGAAGTCATAAGATTCATAATCACCTCTTTCTTTGATAATTTGAGGGAACTAATAAAACAATAAGAAGTTCTCCCCTAAATCAAGACTTGTGTGAGATGTACACATCGTTTTTATCGCGATAGTCATGGAATGCTCCTTTTGATGCTAATTAAATTAGAACGAAGTACTAGGACTCATAATCATCTGTTTCTTTGATAATTTTAGAGAACCAATGAAACTATAAGAAATTCTCTTTAAATAAAGACTTGTGTGAGATGTACGCGTCGTTTTGAACGCGATAGTCATGGGATTGCTCCTTTTGATGCTAATCAAACTAGAACGAAGTTATAGGACTCCTAATCACCTCTTTCTTTGACAATTTTAGAGCACCAATGAAAAATAAGAAGGTCTCCCTAAATGAAGACTTGCGTGAGATGTACGCATGATTTTGAATGTGATAGTCATGGGTTTCTCCTTTTGACGCTAATCAAAGCAGAACGAAGTAATAGAACTCTTAATCAGCTCTTTCTTTGAAAATTTAAAACAACCAATGGAATAATATGAAGGTCTCCCTAAATGAAGATTTGTGTGAGATCTATGAAAGTAGTATGCATACAAGCCAATCATGTATGATGATAAAGCATATACTTTGGAGGTAATCTTATTTATTTATTAATAAAAATATTCATTTATTAAAGGCATTTAATTATCTACATGGTGCTGTTTTTATAATATGTAAATAACCCATAGTTTTAAGCAATGCTTTTAGAATCATGATGATGATCATGCCAATGAGATCTAAATTCTTATAAAGCTCTAAAACTAAAATAGTTCCTAATCATGGGATTACTAAAAAGGGGATTAGTAAATCCGGATAGATTAGTACATATGTTGCTTGCTCATTAGATGAGGATGATTGATCTCATAATCATTTGTGTGGAGACACTAAAGCAAGTATGTAGGTGCTTATTGGAGAATAAGTTCACTGAACGTGACTCGCTATGGAATACCTAATGGAGTTTTACTCGCCTGTCAATAAGAATTCCTAATGTGATAGTAGTACAAGTGATCCTTGGACTTGAGATCATCATAGTATCTTGTATGTAATGAATTATACTTTGACTTATTCCTTAAAGCCCTTTAGGGTATATAAAAGGGTATGCTTGGGTATAATGAGTTACATATGGAGACAATGAATGATCAATAAAGAATCTACCACCTCTAGTAAAAGAGGAAATATGTCCTATGTGATTCGTTAAATGACAACCCAGGAATCCTTGGCCAAGGTAAAATGAAATTAGAAAGGAGTTTCTAATTTGCATTATTTGGAGTTGTGCATTTTCTAATCGAAATACATATAATTAAATAAAATAAGACTTGACAGTAAATTCATGTCTTATATTTAATTGGGACATTGTATGGTGGAAGGATTGAATTGTATAGTAACTATTTACTCACAGGTTCTTTTATGATTAATGTTGAAATTTATATTATCTGGAAAGTCGTTGATCGCTAGGGAGGCTTATCCCTATTGTAGAATAAATATTATTTATTTAAATAGATTATTAGTTTAATTTATTTATTTAAATAAGATTAGAATTGTTCTAATTGATTTATTCACAACCGGTTTAATATGGAGAACCTAAAGGGTCACACCATAAAAGGAAGAATAATTATTTAAGAAGGTAATGGCATAATCGTAATAACGCATTAAGTGAAATTAATTTAATCTATGGTGATAAAATAAATTAAATAGCTGAATATTTATTATTTAATATTTTAGAAA
Organism: Panax stipuleanatus; assembly: GCA_020205555.1. Classification (NCBI taxonomy): domain Eukaryota; kingdom Viridiplantae; phylum Streptophyta; class Magnoliopsida; order Apiales; family Araliaceae; genus Panax; species Panax stipuleanatus. The sequence goes on along the minus strand of CM035118.1, from coordinate 47,996,402 downwards.
TATTAAATATAAATTAATAAGAGGAGTCTTATTAATATTATTACAATTATTATTATTTTAATTTCTAAAGGAGTTTAGTAATTAATTTAATATTAGTACTCTCATTTATTCCTAATAAGATTTGGAGATAAATTAATTAAATGAATTTAATTAATTATTCCCATGTGGTGGGAAGCCTAAATTAATTAAAGGAGTTTAATTAATTAAAAGAAATCCCATGTCTAAAAGGATTAGAAGGGTTGACCAATATTTATATAAGAGGAGTCTTATAATAGATATTGATTTGAGGCAATTTCAATTGTTGGAGAGTACTCCTTTTCTATAGAGGATAGAAAACTAAGCCAACCACCCTCCTTCTTGATAATTCATCTTCCTTGGTGGATTACCTCTAGAGGCCAAACACTTGGGTGGCTAACGTTGATCAAAGGAAGGAATCTAACCCGGAAATTTAAGGAGATCACGAAGAACAAGGAGTTGAACTCGTACCTGTGGAAGCTTCGTTTTACAAGGGTATGATTTCATAACTTCTTATTTATCGTTTTAAATTAATAATTTGCATAAAGGATGATCCGGGTAATGGTTTTGTAGAAATTTTTTTAAACTTTGATATACCATGCTTCCGCTAATTTTTGCAATTTGATTGCATCACGATTTCGTACAAACCCAACAATCTACGCATCGTGTTGGACGCGATAGTGATGGGATTGCTCATTTTGATTCTACTTTCAACTAGAACGAAGTAATAGGACTCATAATCACCTATATTTTTACAATTTGAGAGAACTAATGAAACAATAAGAAGGTCTTCCTAAATGAAGACTTGTCTGAGATGTACGGATCGTTTTGAAGGTACTAGTGATACGATTGCTCCTTTTGATGTAAATCAAACTAGAACGAAGTCATAGGACTCATAAAAACCTCTTTCATTGACAATTTGAGAAAACTAATGAAGCAATAAGAAGGTCTTCCTAAATCAAGACTTCTGTGAGATGTACTACGCATCCTTTTTAACGCGACAGTCATGGGATTGCACCTTTTGATACTAATCATATTAGAACGAAGTAATAGAACTCCTAATCACCTATTTCTTTGACAATTTTAGAGAACCAATGAAACAATAAGAAGGTCTCCTTAAATGAAGACTTGTGTGAGATGTACGCGTGGTTTTGAATGCGATAGTCATGGAATTGCTCCTTTTGATGCTAATCAAACAAGAACGAAATTATAGGACACCTAATCACCTCTTTCTTTGACAATTTTAGAACACCAACGAAACAATAAGGTCTCCCTAAATGAAGACTTGTTTGAGATGTACGAATGGTTTTGAATGCCACAGATGAGGGTTTCTCCTTTAAACGCTAATCAAAGTAGAACGAAATAATACAACTCTTAATCTCCTATTTCGTTGTAAATTTGATACAATCAATGAAACAATATGAAGGTCTCCCTAAATGAAGACTTGTGTGAGATCTACGCATCAGTTTTGGATGCGATATTGATTGGATTGCTCCTTTTGATGCTAATTTCAGCTAGAACGAAGTAATATGACTTATAATCACCTATATTTTGACAATTTATGAGAACTAATGAAACAACAAGAAGGTCTCCCTAAATGAGGACTTGTGTGAGATGTACGGATCGTTTTGAAGGCCCCGAGTGATAGGATTGCTCCATTTAATGCTAATCTAAATATAAAGAAGTCATAGGACTCATAATCACCTCTTTCTTTGATAATTTGAAAGAACCAATGAAACAATAAGAAGTTCTCCCCTAAATCAAGACTTGTGTGAGATGTGCACATGGTTTTTAATGCGATAGTCATGGAATGCTCCTTTTGATGCTAATCAAATTAGAACGAAGTAATAGGACTCACAATTATCTCTTTCTTTGATAATTTTAGAGAACGAATGAAACTATAAGAAATTCTCTTTAAATAAAGATTTGTGTGAGATGTACGCATCGTTTTGAACGCGATAGTAATGGGATTGCTCCTTTTGATGCTAATCAAACTAGAACGAAGTTATAGGACTCCTAATTACCTCTTTCTTTGACAATTTTAGAGCACCAATGAAATAATAAGAAGGTCTCCCTAAATGAAGACTTGTGTGAGATGTACGCATGGTTTTGAACGTGATAGTCATGGGTTTCTCCTTTTGACGCTAATCAAAGTAGAACTAAGTAATACAACTCTTAATCAACTCTTTCTTTGTAAATTTGAAACAACCAATGGAACAATATGAAAGTCTCCCTAAATGAAGATTTGTGTGAGATCTACGCATCGTTTTAGACGCGATAGTGATGGGACTGATCATTTTGATTCTGATTTCAACTAAAACGAAGTAATAGGACTCATAATCACCTATATTTTTATAATTTTAGAGAACTAATAAAACAATAAGAAGGCCTTCCTAATTGAAGACTTGTGTTAGATGTACGGATCGTTTTGAAGGCACTAGTGATAGGATTGCTCCCTTTGATGCAAATCAAACTAGAACGAAGTCATAGGACTCATAAAAACCTCTTTCATTGACAATTTTAGAAAACCAATGAAACAAAAAAAAGGTCTTCCTAAATCAATACTTGTGTGAGATGTACTACGCATCATTTTTAATGCGATAGTCATGGGATTGCTCCTTTTGATGCTAATCATATTAGAACGAAATAATAGAACTCCTAATCACCTCTTTCTTTGACAATTTTAGAGAACCAATGAAACAATAAGAAGGTCTCCTTAAATGAATACTTGTGTGAGATGTACGCATGATTTTGAACGCGATAGTCATGGAATTGCTCCTTTGGATGCTAATCAAAGAAGAACAAAGTTATAGGACTCCTAAATACCTCTTTCTTTGACAATTTTAGAACACCAATGAAACAATAAGGTCTCCTTAAATGAAGACTTGTGTGAGATGTACACATGGTTTTGAAAGCCACAGTCATGAGTTTCTCTTTTTAACGCTAATCAAAGTAGAACGAAATAATACAACTCTTAATCTCCTATTTCTTTGTAAATTTGATACAACCAATGAAACAATATGAAGGTCTCCCTAATTGAAGACTTGTGTGAGATCTACGCATCGTTTTGGACACGATTTTGATTGGATTGCTCCTTCTGATGCTAATTTCAACTAGAACGAAGTAATATGACTCATAATCACCTATATTTTGACAATTTGTGAGAACTAATGAAACAACAAGAAGGTCTGCCTAAATGAAGACTTGTGTGAGATGTAGGGATAGTTTTGAAGGCGCTAGTGATAGGATTGCTCCATTTAATGCTAATCTAAATAGAAAGAAGTCATAGGACTCATAATCACCTGTTTCTTTGATAATTTGAGGGAACCAATGAAACCATAAGAAGTTCTCTCCTAAATCAAGACTTGTGTGAGATTAGCACATCGTTTTTAACGCGATAGTCATGGAATGCTCCTTTTGATGCTAATCAAATTCGAACAAAGTAATAGGACTCATAATCATCGCTTTCTTTGTTAATTTTAGAGAACCAATGAAACTATAAGAAATTCTCTTTAAATAAAGACTTGTGTGAGATGTACGACATTGTTTTAAACGCGATTGTCATGGGATTGCTCCTTGTGATGCTAATCAAACTAGAACGAAGTTATAGGACTCCTATTCACCTCTTTCTTTGACAATTTTAGAGCACCAATGAAATAATAAAAAGGTCTCCCTAAATGAAGACTTGTGTGAGATGTACACATGGTTTTGAACGTGATAGTCATGGGTTTCTCCTTTTGACGTTAATCAATGTAGAACGAAGTAATACAACTCTTAATCACCTCTTTCTTTGTAAATTTGAAACAACCAATGGAACAATATGAAGGTCTCCCTATATGAAGATTTGTGTGAGATCTACGCATCGTTTTGGATGCGATAGTGATGGGATTGCCCGTTTTGATTCTACATTCAACTAGAACAAAGTAATAGGACTCATAATCACTTATATTTTTATAATTTGAGAGAACTAATGAAACAATAAGAAGGTCTTCCTAAATGAAGACTTGTGTGCAAAATCTGAATGGAATTGAGCATAGCTACTGTAGAGAAGGTTCATCATAGTCAATTCCTTGCCTTTGCTTGATACCTTTTGCCACAAGTCTGGCCTTATAGGTCTCTACCTTGCCATCCGCTCCAGTCTTTCTTTTAAAGACCCATTTACACCCAATAGGCTTAATGCCCTCAGGTGTTGAAACCAAAGTCCATACTTGGTTTTCATACATGGAGTCCATCTCGAATTTTATGGCTTCTTACCATTTCTCTGAGTCTTTACTACTCATAGCCTGTTCGTAATTCAATGGATCATCATCATTCATGATGCGTACCTCATTGTCATCCTCTATGACGAATCCATACCTTTCAGGTATCTTTGATATTCTTCTAGATTTACGAATAGGGTGTTGTACAATAGGTTCTTCTACTTGGTCAGGTACCTGACTTTGATCCGTTGTAATTTGTAGGTCTTGAACTTCTTCAAGAAATATCTTACTCCCACTGATCCCTTCAAGGATAAACTCCTTTTCCAAGAAGGCATCATGTTTCGCAATAAACACCTTTTGATCATTAGGATGATAGAAGTAATACCCTGAAGTTTCTTTAGGGTATCCCACAAATCTACTTTTTTCAGATCTAGTCTTCAACTTATCATTTTCAAACTTTTTAACATAAGCTAGACAACCCCAAGTCTTAACATGCTTAATATTTGGTTCCCTCCATGTCCATAACTCATATTGAGTCTTTGGGACGGATTTGGTAGGTACCTTGTTAAGTAGGTATGCAGCCGCTTCTAGGGCAAAGCCCCAGAATGATACTGGAAGATCGATAAAACTCATCATGGAACGAACCTTGTCCAATAATATTCGATTTCTCCTTTCAGATACACCATTCAACTGTGGTGTTCCTAGTGGAGTCCATTGTGAGATTATACCATTTTATTTGAGACAATTGAAAAAATTACCGCTTAAGTATTCACCACCTCGATCCGATCGAAGAATCTTAATACTCTTGCCGGTTTCTTTCTCTACTTCATTTCTGAATTCTTTGAACTTTTCACACGATTCGGATTTGTATTTTATTAAATACACATATCCAAATCTTCAATGATCATCAGTGAAAGTAATGAAATAAGAATACCCTCCTCGTGCATTCATTGTCATAGGTCCACATACGTCTGTGTGTACCAACGCTAACAACTTTGTAACTCTTTCGACTTTTCCACTAAAAGGGGATTTAGTCATTTTACCCATGAGACAAGATTCACAAGTTGGATATGATTCATAATCAGATAGCTCTAAGAGCCCATCCTTATGCAACTTGGATAATCTTATTTCATTGATATGTCCGAGTCTACAGTGCCACATAAAGGTATAATTAAAATCGTCACTTTTTCTTTTATTAGTTTGTTCAATTGTGTGAGATGTACGCATGGTTTTGAACGCGATAGTCATGGAATTGCTCCTTTCGATGCTAATCAAACAAGAACGAAGTTATAGAACACCTAATCACCTCTTTCTTTGACAATTTTAGAACACCAATGAAACAATAAGGTCTCCCTAAATGAAGACTTGTGTGAGATGTACGCATGGTTTTGAACGCCACATCTGAGGGTTTCTCCTTTTAACGCTAATCAAAGTAGAACGAAATAATACAACTCTTAATCTCCTATTTCTTTGTAAATTTGATGCGACCAATGAAACAATATGAAGGTCTCCCTAAATGAAAACTTGTGTGAGATCTACGCATCGTTTTGAATGCGATATTGATTGGATTGCTCTTTTTGATGCTAATTTCATCTAGAACGAAGTAATATGACTCATAATCACCTATATTTTGACAATTTGTGAGAACTAATAAAATAACAAGAAGGTCTCCCTAAATGAAGACTTGTGTGAGATGTAGGGATCGTTTTGAAGGCGCTAGTGATAGGATTGCTCCATTTAATGTTATTCTAAATAGAAAGAAGTCATAGGACTCATAATCACCTCTTTCTTTGATAATTTGAGGGAACCAATGAAACAATAAGAAGTTCTCCCCTAAATCAAGACTTGTGTGAGATGTGCACATCGTTTTTAACGCGATAGTCATGGAATGCTCCTTTTGATGCTAATCAAATTAGAACGAAGTAATAGGACTCATAATCATCTCTTTCTTTGATAATTTTAGAGAACCAATGAAACTATAAGAAATTCTCTTTAAATAAAGACTTGTGTGAGATGTATGCATCATTTTGAACGCGATAGTCATGGGATTGCTCTTTTTGATGCTAATCAAACTAGAACGAAGTTATAGGACTCCTAATCACCTCTTTCTTTGACAATTTTAGAGCACCAATGAAATAATAAGAAGGTCTCCCTAAATGAAGACTTGTGTGAGATGTACGCATGGTTTTGAACGTGATAGTCATGGGTTTCTCCTTTTGAGTCTAATCAAAGTAGAACTAAGTAATACAACTCTTAATCACCTCTTTCTTTGTAAATTTGAAACAACCAATGGAACAATATGAAGGTCTCCCTAAATGAAGATTTGTGTGAGATCTACGCATCGTTTTGGACGCGATAGTGATGGGACTGATCATTTTGATTCTGATTTCAACTAGAACGAAGTAATAGGACTCATAATCACCTATATTTTTATAATTTGAGAGAACTAATAAAACAATAAGAAGGTCTTCCTAATTGAAGACTTGTGTGAGATGTACGGATCATTTTGAAGGCACTAGTGATAGGATTGCTCCCTTTGATGCAAATCAAACTAGAACGAAGTCATAGGACTCATAAAAACCACTTTCATTGACAATTTGAGAAAACCAATGAAACAAAAAAAAAGGTCTTCCTAAATCAAGACTGGTGTGAGATGTACTACGCATCGTTTTTAACGCGATAGTCATGGGATTGCTCCTTTTGATACTAATCATATTAAAACGAAATAATAGAACTCCTAATCACCTCTTTCTTTGACAATTTTAGAGAACCAATGAAACAATAGGAAGGTCTCCTTAAATGAAGACTTGTGTGAGATGCACGCATGGTTTTGAATGCGATAGTAATGGGATTGCTCCTTTTGATGCTAATCAAACTAGAACGAAGTTATAGGACTCCTAATTACCTCTTTCTTTGACAATTTTAGAGCACCAATGAAATAATAAGAAGGTCTCCCTAAATAAAGACTTGTGTGAGATGTACGCATGGTTTTGAACGTGATAGTCATGGGTTTCACCTTTTGACGCTAATCAATGTAGAACGAAGTAATACAACTCTTAATCACCTCTTTCTTTGTAAATTTTAAACAACCAATGGAACAATATGAAGGTCTCCCTAAATGAAGATTTGTGTGAGATCTACGCATCGTTTTGGACGCGATAGTGATGGGATTGCCCATTTTGATTCTACATTCAACTAGAACAAAGTAATAGGACACATAATCACCTATATTTTTATAATTTGAGAGAACTAATGAAACAAGAAGAAGGTCTTCCTAAATTAAGACTTGTGTGAGATGTACGGATCGTTTTGAAGGCACTAGTGATAGGATTTCTCCCTTTGATGCAAATCAAACTAGAACGAAGTTATAAGACTCGTAAAAACCACTTTCATTGACAATTTGAGAAAACCAATGAAGCAATAAGAAGGTCTACCTAAATCAAGACTTGTGTGAGATGTACTACGCATCGTTTTTAAAGCGATAGTCATGGGATTGCTCCTTTTGATGCTAATCATATTAGATCGAAGTAATAGAACTCCTAATCACCTCTTTCTCTGACTAATTTTAGAGAACCAATGAAACAATAAGAAGGTCTCCTTAAATGAAGACTTGCGTGAGATGTACGCATAGATTTGAACGCGATAGTTATGGAATTGCTCCTTTTGATGCTAATCAAACAAGAAAGAAGTTATAAGACTCCTAATCACCTCTTTTTTTGACAATTTTAGAACACCAATGAAACAATAAGGTCTCCCTAAATGAAGACTTGTGTGAGATGTACGCATGATTTTGAATGCCACAGTCATGGGTTTCTCCTTTTAACGCTAATCAAAGTAGAACGAAATAATACAACTCTTAATCACCTATTTCTTTGTAAATTTGATACAACCAATGAAACAATATGAAGGTCTCCCTAAACGAAGACTTGTGTGAAATCTACGCATTGTTTTGGACGTGATATTGATTTGATTGCTCCTTTTGATGCTAATTTCAACTAGAACGATGTAATATGACTCATAACGACCTATATTTTGACAATTTTTGAGAACTAATGAAACAATAAGAAGGTCTTCCTAAATGAAGACTTTTGTGAGATGTAGGGATCGTTTTAAAGGCGCTAGTGATAGGATTGCTCCATTTAATGCTAATCTAAATAGAAAGAAGTCATAGGACTCATAATCACCTCTTTCTTTGATAATTTGAGAGAACCAATGAAACAATAAGAAGTTCTCCCCTAAATCAAGACTTGTGTGAGATGTGCACATCGTTTTTAACGCGATAGTCATGGAATGCTCCTTTTAATGCTAATCAAATTAGAATGAAGTAATAGGACTCATAATCATCTCTTTCTTTGATAATTTTAGAGAACCAATGAAACTATAAGAAATTCTCTTTAAATAAAGACTTGTGTGAGATGTACGCATCGTTTTGAATGCGATAGTAATGAGATTGCTCCTTTTGATGCTAATCAAACTAGAACGAAGTTATAGGACTCCTAATCACCTCTTTCTTTGACAATTTTAGAGCACCAATGAAATAATAAGAAGGTCTCCCTAAATGAAGACTTGTGCGAGAGGTATGCATGATTTTGAACGTGATAGTCATGGGTTTCTCCTTTTGACGCTAATCAATGTAGAACGAAGTAATACAACTCTTAATCACCTATTTCTTTGTAAATTTGGAACAACCAATGGAACAATATGAATGTCTCCCTAAATGAAGATTTGTGTGAGATCTACGCATCGTTTTGGAGACGATAGTGATGGGATTGCCCATTTTGATTCTACATTCAACTAGAACAAAGTAATAGGACTCGTAATCACCTATATATTTATAATTTGAGAGAACTAATGAACTAATAAGAAGGTCTTCCTAAATTAAGACTTGTGTGAGATGTACGGATCGTTTTGAAGGCACTAGTGATAGGATTGCTCCCTTTGATGCAAATCAAACTAGAACGAAGTCATAGGACTCATAAAAACCTCTTTCATTGACAATTTGAGAAAACCAATGAAGCAATAAGAAGGTCTTCCTAAATTAAGACTTGTGTGAGATGTACTACGCATCGTTTTTAACGCGATAGTCATGGGATTGCTTTTTTTGATGCTAATCATATTAGATCGAAGTAATAGAACTCCTAATCACCTCTTTCTTTGACAATTTTAGAGATCCAATGAAACAATAAGATTGTCTCCTTAAATGAAGACTTGCGTGACATGTACGCATAGTTTTGAACGCGATAGTTACGGAATTGCTCCTTTTGATGCTAATCAAACAAGAACGAAGTTATAGGACTCCTTATCACCTCTTTCTTTGACAATTTTAGAACACCAATGAAATAATAAGGTCTCCCTAAATGAAGACTTGTGTGAGATGTACACATGGTTTTGAATGCCATAGTCATGGGTTTCTCCTTTTAACGCTTATCAAAGTAGAACGAAATAATACAACTCTTAATCACCTATTTCTTTGTAAATTTGATACAACTAATGAAACAATATGAAGGTCTCCCAAAATGAAGACTTGTGTGAGATCTACGCATCGTTTTGGACGCGATATTGATTGGATTGCTCCTTTTGATGCTAATTTCAACTAGAACGAAGTAATATGACTCATAATGACCTACATTTTGACAATTTGTGAGAACTAATGAAACAACAAGAAGGTCTCCCTAAATGAAGACTTCTGTGAGATGTAGGGATCGTTTTAAAGGCGCTAGTGATAGGATTGCTCCATTTAATGCTAATCTAAATAGAAAGAAGTCATAGGACTCATAATCACCTCTTTCTTTGATAATTTGAGGGAAGCAATGAAACAATAAGAAGTTCTCCCGTAAATGAAGACTTGTGTGAGATGTGCACATCGTTTTTAACGCGATAGTCATGGAATGCTCCTTTTGATGCTAACCTAATTAGAATGAAGTAATAGGACTCATAATCATCGCTTTCTTTGATAATTTTAGAGAACCAATGAAACTATAAGAAATTCTCTTTAAATAAAGACTTGTGTGAGATGTACGCATCGTTTTGAATGCGATAGTAATGAGATTGCTCCTTTTGATGCTAATCAAACTAGAACGAAGTTATAGGACTCCTAATCACCTCTTTCTTTGACAATTTTAGAGCACCAATGAAATAATAAGGTCTCCCTAAATGAAGACTTGTGTGAGATGTACGCATGGTTTTTGTGACGAACGAGAATTTTGTAATGTTATTTGAATATTTATGGAGATAAATAAATATTTTTAATGATTTAATTATTGAATTAAATAATTAATTCATGAATTTATGGTAGATTAATTTAATTATATGTGTGACATTAATTAAATTAATATGTAGTAATTTAATAGTTCAAAGAATATATTTAATGGAGTTTATTTGATTAATTGAATTAATTAAATAAGCATATGTTACTTTAATTAATTTAATAATTAATTAAAAAATTAATGAATTGACATAATTAATAAATATAAATATTAATTATGTGACAATATGATTTAATGTAAAATTTATTATATTATATTTAATTAATTTAAATAAAATTGATTGATTAATAAAAGTGTTACAATTAATTATATACTAAACTAGTTAATTAAAATAAATGAAAAAGGAATTAAGTGTGTAGCCAAAGAAGGCCTTAAGGGGAGTTAGTCCGTTTGTGATACAACGGATATATTATATATACGTATATTATTCTGTTAAACGAAATTGTTTTCATTTTGTTCAAAGTCAGAGAAAGAAAAAAAAACTTAGAAATTTTCAGAGAGAAGAAGAAGAAGAGAGAAAGAGATTTGAGGAATCCTGAGTGTTGTATTAGATTTATCTTCATACTAACAAAGGGTAATCTTCTTTCAAAGTTTTTAAAATTAAGTTTTTCCAAAGTTTTTCATATACGTATTCTAAGTCTGTGAAAATTGGGTTTCCCAATTGGGTTATGATATGACTTTATCTGTATGGGTATGTGATTATAACATGTTTTCTAACGTATAAACATGTTTTAAAGTAATCAATTTTATATAATTTGGCCTTAATTGGTTTTTCGAAAAGTTACAGAGTTTTCTACGATGTTGTAAAATTTCTCCGTCAGTACTTATTTTTGGGAAATTAAAGTGTGAGGTTATTATATATGTGACCGTATATGTTAGTATTATGTGTTGGATCATGTATCCATGATTTACACTGATCACACCAAATAATTTTGTTAATAGATGGGTTTTAAATAAGACAGAGTCTTGAATATGGGTTAGTAACCCATATGGGTGAAATACATGTTGTAATCATATGTTTTAATTAAAATTGACACATGATTATGATTGTATGTGTTAAAATAAAGAAAATAAAATTGGAATGAGTGGATTCGGTGTAGTAACGAATCCGCAATGAGAAATTTTATATTTTTCTTTAAAGTTTGCAAAATGTTGAAGAACAGTGAAATTAAAAGTGTTAGATTGTGTAATTATGTGATTATGATTGTTAAGAACATGATATAAGTATTGTATAATGTTTTTATGAAGTTTATACTTCATGGGTAACGTTATTAATCAGTGTAATGATGTGAATTGGGAGAAAATAGGAGAAAATATGTGTTCGTTCGTGAACTTCAGATTCTGAAATTCCACAGTCGCGCGGCAGCGCCGGCTGCAAGGCAAAATGGCCCGCGGCCTCGCCTGTCCGAAAATTTTGAAAAAATTGCTAAGTGTTGGAAATTTGTGAAATGTGTTTTGAGTCTAATGAACATGAACACATGTTGTATAAATATAATAAAATATTGATATGAGTTTAATAATTTATGTTATGTGATTAATTAATAAATTAATTACGTGATTTAAATTATTATTTGTAAAGGTTAAATAATGTGTTATAAACATTAAGACATTATTTTAAATCTAATTAACATGATGACATGTTATGTATGTAATGAGTTATTAATACAAGTTAATAACTTAAGTTACGTGATTAATTAACAAGTTAATTAATCAACGTAAACCATTATTTGAAAACCTAATAATGAGTTTGAAGAATACTATTGTAAATCAATAATCATATCGAACTTGTGATTAATTGATATTGTGAATGTATTGATAGGTAAGAGTAATTAAAGAAGTGAGTAATAACTGTAGCTTGCGCACGAGGCAAGTTTTCTATCCCTAACTTATTATTATTGTTGGGCAAGTTTCCTAAACTAAACTCTTTAAATTAAGCAATTGCTATGCTTAATTACTATTGTTGAGTAAATTTTTACTCTTGAATATCCAAGTTTAGAATTTTACATGAGATGCCATGATTCTTTTAAAAGTATCATTTAAGTGTACAATACTTATTCGATTGTATACCTTGAGAAGTTAATATTCAATTTGAATATCATTTATTGAGTTATCCAAACCAACTTTATTTGGTGCGGATTCTGATGTCAAACTGAGATGAACAACCCTAATATAGGAGATTAATGAAGATGCTTTAAGCGTTAAGATAATGTGCACAGTATCAGTACGAAGGGCTAATCTCCCTAAGTACGAGAAGTAAAGTCTATAGTCTTATGACTGTTAAAGGTTGGAAAGGTTAATATACTTGACAACCTAAGACTCGGTTCAAGGTCTTAATGACCCTCAGAAGTAATTTGACTCTCGATTAATATTCTTGATTCAAAAGTTGAGAAGTAATTTGACTCTTGATTAATATTCTTGATTCAAATGTTGAGCTTTCTGTTATTCAGAATTCTTTCACTCGCATGTTATTATTCTGTTATATTTTTATACTTGCGGGCATTCGTGCTCACTCTTGTATAATAACATTGCAGCTAATAACGAACGAAGTGATGTACCTTCTAGTAGCAAGGGCAAAGGAAAAGCTAACAAGTGTTGAGGACTTGTGTTGATGTTAAGAATGTTAAAGTTCAAGATTTATGTGTGATGACTTAAAACTTATTTATTTACGTTTCCGCAACAGAGATTTAAGGTTAAGTCTAAGTTGAGATTTATGAGGTATTATTATTTCAGATGATGTAAGATGATGATTTATTTATCTAATAATTGAATTTCATTATTTATGGGTAGATAGTTGTATGATATTGGAACAGTGAACACCAAATCCTGTGGAAATTAAGATACCGGATTTGGGGGTGTCACAGTTTTGAACGCCACAGATGAGGGTTTCTCCTTTTAACGCTAATCAAAGTAGAATGAAATAATACAACTGTTAATCTCCTATTTCTTTGTCAATTTGATACAACCAATGAAACTATATGAAAGTCTCCCTAAATGAAGAAATGTGTGAGATCTACGCATTGTTTTGGACGCGATATTGATTGGATTGTTCCTTTTGATGCTAATTTCAACTAGAACGAAGTAATATGACTCATAATCACCTATATTTTGACAATTTGTGAGAACTAATAAAATAACAAGAAGGTCTCCCTAAATGAAGACTTGTGTGAGATGTAGGGTCGTTTTGAAGGCGCTAGTGATAGGATTGCTCCATTTAATGCTAATCTAAATAGAAAGAAGTCATAGGACTCATAATCACCTCTTTCTTTGATAATTTGAGGGAACTAATGAAACAATAAGAAGTTCTCCCGTAAATCAAGACTTGTGTGAGATGTGCACATCGTTTTTAACGCGATAGTCAAGGAATGCTCCTTTTGATGCTAATCAAATTAGAACGAAGTAATAGGACTCATAATCATCTCGTTCTTTGATAATTTTAGAGAACCAATGAAACTATAAGAAATTCTCTTTAAATAAAGACTTGTGTGAGATGTACGCATCGTTTTGAACGCGATAGTAATGGGATTACTTTTTTTGATGCTAATCAAAGTAGAACGAAGTTATAGGACTCCTAATCACCTATTTCTTTGACAATTTTAGAGCACCAATGAAATAATAAGAAGGTCTCCCTAAATGAAGACTTGTGTGAGATGTACGCATAGTTTTGAACGTGATTGTCATGGGTTTCTCCTTTTGACGCTAATCAAAGTAGAATTAAGTAATACAACTCTTAATCACCTCTTTCTTTGTAAATTTGAAACAACCAATGAAACAATATGAAGGTCTCCCTAAATGAAGATTTGTGTGAGATATACGCATCGTTTTGGACGCGATAGTGATGGGATTGCTCATTTTAATTCTAATTTCAACTAGAACGAAGTAATAGGACTCATAATCATCTATATTTTTTTAATTTGAGAGAGCTAATGAAACAATAAGAAGGTCTTGCTAAATAAAGACTTGTGTGAGATGTACGAATCGTTTTGAAGGCACTAGTGATAGAATTGCTCCCTTTGATGCAAATCAAACTAGAACGAAGTCATAGGACTCATAAAAACCTCTTTCATTGACAATTTGAGAAAACCAATGAAATAATAAGCAGGTCTTCCTAAATCAAGACTTGTGTGTGAGATGTACTACGCATCGTTTTTAACGCGATAGTCATGGGATTGCTCCTTTTGATGCTAATCATATTAGAACGAAATAATAGAACTCCTAATCACCTCTTTCTTTGACAATTTTAGAGAACCAATGAAACAAGAAGAAGGTCTCCTTAAATGAAGACTTGTGTGAGATGTACGCATGGTTTTGAACGCGATAGTCATGGAATTGCTCCTTTTGATGCTAATCAAACAAGAACGAAGTTATAGGACTCCGAATCACCTCTTTCTTTGACAATTTTAGAACACCAATGAAACAATAAGGTCTCCCTAAATGAAAACTTGTGTGAGATGTACGCATGGTTTTGAACGCCACAGTCATCAGTTTCTCCTTTTAACGCTAATCAAAGTAGAACGAAATAATACAACTCTTAATAAACTATTTCTTTGTAAATTTGATACAACCAATGAAACAATATGAAGGTCTCCCTAAATGAAGATTTGTGTGAGATCTACGCATCGTTTTGGATGCAATATTGATTGGATTGCTCCTTTTGATGCTAATTTCAACTAGAACAAAGTAATATGACTCATAATGACCCATATTTTGATAATTTGTGAGAACTAATGAAACAACAAGAAGGTCTCCCTAAATGAAGACTTCTGTGAGATGTAGGGATCATTTTGAAGGCACTAGTGATAGGATTGCTCCATTTAATGCTAATCTAAATAAAAAGAAGTCATAGGACTCATAATCACCTCTTTCTTTGATAATTTGAGGGAACAAACGAAACAATAAGAAGTTCTCCCCTAAATCAAGACTTGTGTGAGATGTGTACATCGTTTTTAACGCGATAGTCATGGAATGCTCCTTTTGATGCTAATCAAATTAGAAAGAAGTAATATGACTCATAATCATCTCTTTCTTTGATAATTTTAGAGAACCAATGAAATTATAAGAAATTCTCTTTAAATAAAGACTTGTGTGAGATGTACGCATCGTTTTGAACGTGATAGTAATGGGATTGCTCCTTTTGATGCTAATCAAACTAGAACGAAGTTATAGAACTCCTAATCACCTCTTTCTTAGATAATTTTAGAGCACCAATGAAATAATAAGAAGGTCTCCCTAAATGAAGACTTGTGTGAGGTGTACGCTGTGTTTTGAACATGATGGTCATGGGTTTCTCCTTTTGACGCTAATCAAAGTAGAACGAAGTAATAAAACTCTTAATCACCTCTTTCTTTATAAATTTGAAACAACCAATGAAACAATATGAAGGTCTACCTAAATGAAGATTTGTGTGAGATCTACGCATCGTTTTGGACGCGATAGTGATGGGATTGCTCATTTTGATTCTAATTTCAACTAGAACGAAGTAATCGGACTCATAATCACCTATATTTATACAATTTGAGAGAACTAATGAAACGATAATAAGGTCTTCCTAAATGAAGACTTGTGTGAGATCTACGGATTGTTTTGAAGGCACTAGTGATAGGATTGCTCCTTTTGATGCAAATTACACTAGAACGAAGTCATATGACTCATAAAAACCTCTTTCATTGACAATTTGAGAAAACCAATGAAGCAATAAGAAGGTCTCCTAAATCAAGACTTGTGTGAGATGTACTGCGCATCGTTTTTAACGCGATAGTCATGGGATTCCTCCTTTTGATGCTAATCGTTTTAGAACGTAGTAATAGAACTCCTAATCACCTCTTTCTTTGACAATTTTAGAGAACCAATGAAACAATAAGAAGGTCTCCTTAAATGAAGACTTGTGTGAGATGTACGCATTATTTTGAACGCGATAGTCATGGATTACTCATTTTGATGCTAATCAAACTAGAACGAAGTTATAGGACTCCTAATCACCTCTTTCTTTGACACTTTTAGAGCACCAACGAAATAAGAAGAAGGTCTCCCTAAATGAAGACTTGTGTCAGATCTACGCACCTTTTTTGGACGCGATATTAATTGGATTGCTCATTTTGATGCTAATTTCAACTAGAACGAAGTAATACGACTCATAATCACCTATATTTTGACAATTTGTAAGAACTAATAAAATAACAAGAAAGTCTCCTTAAATGAAGACTTCTGTGAGATGTAGGGATCGTTTTGAAGGCACTAGTGATAGGATTAATCCATTTAATGCTAATCTAAATAGAAAGAAGTCATAGGACTCATAATCACCTCTTTATTTGATAATTCGAGGGAACCAATGAAACAATAAGAAGTTCTCCCCTAAATCAAGACTTGTGTGAGATGTGCACATCGTTTTTAACGCGATAGTCATGGAATGCTCCTTTTGATGCTAATCAAATTAGAACGAAGTAATAGGACTCATAATCATCTCTTTCTTTGATAATTTTATAGAATCAATGAAATAATAAGAAATTCTCATTAAATAAAGACTTGTGTGAGATGTACGCATCGTTTTGAATGCGATAGTAATGAGATTGCTCCTTTTGATGCTAATCAAACTAGAACGAAGTTATAGGACTCCTAATCACCTCTTTCTTTGAGAAAACCAATGAAGCAATAAGAATGTCTTCCTAAATCGAGAATTGTGTGAGATGTACTACGCATCGTTTTTAATGCGATAGTCATGGGATTGCTCCTTTTGATGCTAATCGTATTAAAACGAAGTAGTAGAACTCCTAATCACCCCTTTCTTTGACAATTTTAGAGAACCAATGAAACAATAAGAAATCTCCTTAAATGAAGACTTGTGTTAGATGTACGCATCGTTTTGAACGCGATAGTAATGGGATTGCTCCTTTTGATGCTAACCAAACTAGAACGAAGTTAGAGAACTCCTAATCACCTCTTTCTTTGACAATTTTAGAGTACCAACGAAATAATAAGAAGGTTTCCCTAAATGAAGACTTGTGTGAGATGTACGCATGGTTTTGAACGTGATAGTCACGGGTTTCTCCTTTTGATGCTAATCAAAGTAGAACGAAGTAATACAACTCTTAATCACCTCTTTCTTTGTAAATTTGAAACAACCAATGGAACAATATGAAGGTCTCCCTAAATGAAGATTTATGTGAGATCTACGCATCGTTTTGGACGCGATGGTGATGGGATTGCTCATTTTGATTCTAATTTCAACTAGAACAAAGTAATAGGACTCATAATCACCTATATTTTTACAATTTGAGAGAACTAATGAAACAATAAGAAGGTCTTCCTAAATGAAGACTTGTGTGAGATGTACGGATCGTTTTGAAGGCACTAGTGATAGGATAGCTCCCTTTAATGAAAATCAAACTAGAACGAAGTCATAGGACTCATAAAAACCTCTTTCATTGACAATTTGAGAAACCAATGAAGCAATAAGGTCTTCCTAAATTAAGACTTGTGTGAGATGTACTACACAGCTTTTTTAATGCGATAGTCATGGGATTGCTCCTTTTGATGTTAATCATATTAGAACGAAGTAATAGAACTCCTAATCACCTCTTTCTTTGACAATTTTAGAGAACCAATGAAACAATAAGAAGGTCTCCTTAAATGAAGACTTGTGTGAGATGTACGCATGGTTTTGAATGCGAGAGTCATGGAATTGCTCCTTTTGACGCTAATCAAAGAAGAACAAAGTTATAGGACTTCTAATCACCTCTTTCTTTGATAATTTTAGAACACCAATGAAACAATAAGGTCTCCCTAAATGAAGACTTGTGTGAGATGTACGCATGATTTTGAACGCCACAGTCATGGGTTTCTCCTTTTAACGCTAATCAAAGCATAACGAAATAATGACTCTTAATCTCCTATTTCTTTGTAAATTTGATACAACCAATGAAACAATATGAAGGTCTCCCTAAATGAAGACTTGTGTGAGATCTACGCATCGTTTTGGACGCGATATTGACTGGATTGCTCCTTTTGATGCTAATTTCAACTAGAACGAAGTAATATGACTCATAATCACCTATATTTTGACAATTTGTGAGAACTAATGAAACAATAAGAAGGTCTCCCAAAATGAAGACTAGTGTGAGATGTAGGGATCGTTTTGAAGGCGCTAGTGATAGGATTGCTCCATTTAATGCTAATCTAAATAAAAAGAAGTTATAGGACTCATAATCACCTCTTTCTTTGATAATTTGATGGAACCAATGAAACAGTAAGAAGTTCTCCCCTAAATCAAGACTTGTGTGAGCTGTACATATCGTTTTTAACGCGATAGTCATGGAATGCTCCTTTTGATGCTAATCAAATTAGAACGAAGTAATAGGACTCATAATCATCTCTTTCTTTGATAATTTTAGAGAACCAATGAAACAATAAGAAATTCTCTTTAAATAAAGACTTGGGTGAGATGCACGCATCGTTCGAACGGGATAGTCACGGGATTGCTCCTTTTGATGCTAATTAAACTAGAACGAAGTTATAAAACTCCTAATCACCTCTTTCTTTGACAATTTTAGAGCATCAATGAAATAATAAGAAGGTCTCCCTAAATGAAGACTTGTGTGAGATGTACTCATAGTTTTGATCGTGATTGTCATGGGTTTCTCCTTTTGACGCTAATCAAAGTAGAATTAAGTAATACAACTCTTAATCACCTCTTTCTTTGTAAATTTAAAACAACCAATGAAACAATATGAAGGTCTACCTAAATGAATATTTGTGTGATCTACGCATCGTTTTGGACGCGATAGTGATGGGATTGCTCATTTTGATTCGAATTTCAAATAGAACGAAGTAATATGACTCATAATCACCTGTATTTTTACAATTTGAAAGAACTAATGAAACAATAGAAAGGTCTTCCTAAATGAAGACTTGTGTGAGATGTACGGATCGTTTTGAAGGTACTAGTGATAGGATTGCTCCTTTTGATGCAAATTACCCTAAAACGAAGTCATAGGACTCATAAAAATCTCTTTCATTGACAATTTGAGAAAACCAATGAAGCAATAAGAAGGTCTTCCTAAATCAAGACTTGCGTGAGATGTACTACGCATCGTTTTTAACGCAATAGTCATGGAATTGCTCCTTTTAATGCTAATCGTATTAGAACGAAGTAATAGAACTCCTAATCACCTCTTTCTTTGACAATTTTAGAGAACCAATGAAACAATAAGAAGGTCTCCTTAAATGAAGACTTGTGTTAGATGTACGCATTGTTTTGAACGCAATAGTCATGGATTGCCCATTTTGATGCTAATCAAACTTGAACGAAGTTATAGGACTCCTAATCACCTCTTTCTTTGACAATTTTAGAGCACCAATGAAATAAGAAGAAGGTCTCCCTAAATGAAGACTTGTGTCAGATCTACGCATCGTTTTTGTACGCGATATTGATTGGATTGCTCCTTATGATGCTAATTTCAACTAGAACGAAGTAATATGACTCATAATCACCTATATTTTGACAATTTGTGAGAACTAATGAAACAACAAGAAGGTCTCCCTAAATGAAGACTTCTTTGAGATGTAGGGATCGTTTTGAAGGCGCTAGTGATAGGATTGCTCCATTTAATGCTAATCTAAATAGAAAGAAGTCATAGGACTCATAATCACCTCTTTCTTTGATAATTTGAGGGAACCAATGAAACAATAAGAAGTTCTCCCCTAAATCAAGACTTGTGTGAGTTGTACACATCGTTTTTAACGCGATAGTCATGGAATGCTCCTTTTAATGCTAATCAATTTAGAACAAATTAATAGGACTCATAATCATTTCTTTCTTTGATAATTTTAGAGAACCAATGAAACTATAAGAAATTCTCTTTAAATAAAGACTTGTGTGAGATGTACGCATCGTTTTGAACGCGATAGTAATGGAATTGCTCCTTTTGATGCTAATCAAACTAGAACAAAGTTATAGAACTCCTAATCACCTCTTTCTTTGACAATTTTAGAGTACCAATGAAATAATAAGAAGGTCTCCCAAAATGAAGACTTGTGTGAGTTGTACGTATGGTTTTGAACGTGATAGTCATGGGTTTCTTCTTTTGACGCTAATCAATGTAGAACGATGTAATACAACTCTTAATCACCTCTTTCTTTGTAAATTTGAAACAACCAATGGAACAATATGAAGGTCTCCCGAAATGAGGATTTGTGTGAGATCTACGCATCGTTTTGGACGCGATAGTGATGGGATTGCTCATTTTGATTCTAATTTCAACTAGAACAAAGTAATAGGACTCATAATCACCTATATTTTTACAATTTTAGAGAACTAATGAAACAATAAGAAGGTCTTGCTAAATGAAGACTTGTGTGAGATGTACGGATCGTTTTGAAGGCACTAGTGATAGGATTGCTCCCTTTTGATGCAAATCAAACTAGAACGAAGTCATAGGACTCATAAAAATCTCTTTCATTGACAATTTGAGAAACCAATGAAGCAATAAGGTCTTCCTAAATCAAAACTTGTGTGAGATGTACTATGCATCTTTTTTAACGCGATAGTCATGGGATTGCTCCTTTTGATGCTAACCATATAAGAACGAAGTAATAGAACTCCTAATCACCTTTTTCTTTGATAATTTTAGAACACAAATGAAACAATAAGGTTTCCCTAAATGAAGACTTGTGTGAGATGTACGCATAATTTTGAACGCCACAGTCATGGGTTTCTCCTTTTAACGCTAATCAAAGTAGAACGAAATAATGACTCTTAATCTCCTATTTCTTTGTAAATTTGATACAACCAATGAAACAATATGAAAGTCTCCCAAAATGAAGACTTGTGTGAGATCTACGCATCGTTTTGGACGCGATATTGATTGGATTGCTCCTTTTGATGCTAATTTCAACTAAAACGAAGTAATATGACTTATAATCACCTATATTTTGACAATTTGTGAGAACTAATGAAACAATAAGAAGGTCTCCCTAAATGAAGACTAGTGTGAGATGTAGGGATCGTTTTGAAGGCGCTAGTGATAGGATTGCTCCATTTAATGCTAATCTAAATAAATAAAAAGTCATAGGACTCTTAATCACCTCTTTCTTTGATAATTTGATGGACCCAATGAAACAGTAAGAAGTTCTCCCCTAAATCAAGACTTGTGTGAGATGTACACATCGTTTTTAACGTGATAGTCATGGAATGCTCCTTTTGATGCTAATCAAATTAGAACGAAGTAATAGGACTCATAATCATCTCTTTCTATGATAATTTTATAGAATCAATGAAATAATAAGAAATTCTCTTTAAATAAAGACTTGTGTGAGATGTACGCATCGTTTTGAATGCGATAGTAATGAGATTGCTCCTTTTGATGCTAATCAAACTAGAACGAAGTTATAGGACTCCTAATCACCTCTTTCTTTGAGAAAACCAATGAAGCAATAAGAAGGTCTTCCTAAATCAAGACTTGTGTGAGATGTAGTACGCATCGTTTTTAATGCGATAGTCATGGAATTGCTCCTTTTGATGCTAATCGTATTAAAACGAAGTAATAGAACTTCTAATCACCTCTTTCTTTGACAGTTTTAGAGAACCAATGAAACAATAAGAAATCTCCTTAAATGAAGACTTGTGTTAGATGTACGCATTATTTTGAACGCAATAGTCATGGATTGCTCATTTTGATGCTAATCAAACTAGAACAAAGCTATAGGACTCCTAATCACCTCTTTCTTTAACAATTTTAGAGCACCATTGAAATAAGAAGAAGGTCTCCCTAAATGAAGACTTGTGTCAGATCTACGGCATCGTTTTTGGACGCGATATTGATTGGATTGCTCTCTATGATGCTAATTTCAACTAGAACGAAGTAATATGACTCATAATCACCTATATTTTGATAATTTGTGAGAACTAATGAAACAACAAGAAGGTCTCCCTAAATGAAGACTTCTGTGAGATGTAGGGATCGTTTTGAAGGCGCTAGTGATAGGATTGTTCCATTTAATGCTAATCTAAATAGAAAGAAGTCATAGGACTCATAATCACCTCTTTCTTTGATAATTTGAGGGAACCAATGAAACAATAAGAAGTTCTCCCCTAAATCAAGACTTGTGTGAGATGTGCACATCGTTTTTAACGCGATAGTCATGGAATGCTCCTATTAATGCTAATCAAATTAGAACGAAGTAATAGGACTCATAATCATCTCTTTCTTTGATAATGTTAGAGAACCAATGAAACTATAAGATATTCTCTTTAAATAAAGACTTGTGTGAGATGTACGCATCGTTTTGAACGCGATAGTAATGGGATTGCTCCTTTTGATGCTAATCAAACTAGAACGAAGTTATAGAACTCCTAATCACCTCTTTCTTTTAGAGTACCAATGAAATAATAAGAAGGTTTCCCTAAATGAAGACTTGTGTGAGATGTACGCATGGTTTTGAACGTGATAGTCACGGGTTTCTCCTTTTAACGCTAATCAAAGTAGAACGAAGTAATACAACTCTTAATCACCTCTTTCTTTGTAAATTTGAAACAACCAATGGAACAATATGAAGGTCTCCTTAAATGAAGATTTGTGTGAGATCTACGCATCGTTTTGGACGCGATAGTGATGGGTTTGCTCATTTTGATTCTAATTTCAACTAGAACAAAGTAATAGGACTCATAATCACCTATATTTTTACAATTTGAGAGAACTAATGAAACAATAAGAAGGTCTTCCTAAATGAAGACTTGTGTGAGATGTACGGATCGTTTTGAAGGCACTAGTGATAGGATAGCTCCCTTTAATGAAAATCAAACTAGAACGAAGTCATAGGACTCATAAAAACCTCTTTCATTGACAATTTGAGAAACCAATGAAGCAATAAGGTCTTCCTAAATCAAGACTTGTGTGAGATGTACTACGCAGCTTTTTTAACTGCGATAGTCATGGGATTGCTCCTTTTGATGTTAATCATATTAGAACGAAGTAATAGAACTCCTAATCAGCTCTTTCTTTGACAATTTTAGAGAACCAATGAAACAATAAGAAGGTCTCCTTAAATGAAGACTTGTGTGAGATGTACGCATGGTTTTGAATGCGATAGTCATGGAATTGCTCCTTTTGACGCTAATCAAAGAAGAACAAAGTTATAGGACTTCTAATCACCTCTTTCTTTGATAATTTTAGAACACCAATGAAACAATAAGGTCTCCCTAAATGAAGACTTGCGTGAGATGTACGCATGATTTTGAACGCCACAGTCATGGGTTTCTCCTTTTAACGCTGATCAAAGTAGAACGAAATAATGACTCTTAATCTCCTATTTCTTTGTAAATTTGATACATCCAATGAAACAATATGAAGGTCTCCCTAAATGAAGACTTGTGTGAGATCTACGCATCGTTTTGGACGCGATATTGATTAGATTGCTCCTTTTGATACTAATTTTAACTAGAACGAAGTAATATGACTAATAAGCACCTATATTTTGACAATTTGTGAGAACTAATGAAACAATAAGAAGGTCTCCCCCAATGAAGACTAGTGTGAGATGTACGGATCGTTTTGAAGGCGCTAGTGATAGGATTGCTCCATTTCATGCTAATCTAAATAAAAAGAAGTCAAAGGACTGACTCATAATCACCTCTTTCTTTGATAATTTGATGGAACCAATGAAATAATAAGTTCTCCCCTAAATCAAGACTTGTGTGAGATGTACACATCGTTTTTAATGCGATTAGTCATGGAATGCTCCTTTCGATGCTAATCAAATTAGAACGAAGCAATAGGACTCATAATCATCTCTTTCTTTGATAATTTTAGAGAACCAATGAAACAATAAAAAATTCTCTTTAAATAAAGACTTGGGTAAGATGTACGCATCATTTCGAACGCGATAGTCACGGAATTGCTCTTTTTGATGCTAATCAAACTAGAAAGAAGTTATAAAACACCTAATCACCTCTTTCTTTGACAATTTTAGAGCACCAATGAAATAATAAGAAGGTCTCCCTAAATGAAGACTTGTGTGAGATGTACGCATGGTTTTGAACGTGATGGTCATGGATTTCTCCTTTTTGACGCTAATCAAAGTAGAACGAAGTAATACAACTCTTAATCACCTCTTTCTTTATAAATTTGAAACAACCAATGAAACAATATGAAGGTCTACCTAAATGAAGATTTGTGTGAGATCTACGTATTATTTTGGACGCGATAGTGATGGAATTGCTCATTTTGATTCTAATTTCAACTAGAACGAAGTAATAGGACTCATAATCACCTGTATTTTTATAATTTGAGAGAACTAATGAAAGAATAAGAAGGTCTTCCTAAATAAAGACTTGTGTGAGATGTATGGATCGTTTTGAAGGCACTGGTGATAGGATTGCTGCTTTTGATGCAAATTACACTAGAACGAAGTCATAGGACTCATAAAACCTCTTTCATTGATAATTTGAGAAAACCAATGAAGCAATAAGAAGGTCTTCCTAAATCAAGACTTGTGCGAGATGTACTACGCATCATTTTTAGCGCGATAGTCATGGGATTGCTCCTTTTGATGCTAATCATATTAGAACGAAGTAATCGAACTCCTAATCACCTCTTTCTTTGACAATTTTAGAGAACCAATGAAATAATAAGAAGGTCTCCTTAAATGAAGACTTGTGTGAGATGTACGCATTGTTTTGAACGCGATAGTAATGGATTGCTCATTTTGATGCTAATTAAACTAGAACGAAGTTATAGGACTCCTAATCACCTCTTTCTTTGACAATTTTAGAGCACCACTGAAATAAGAAGAAGGTCTCCCTAAATGAAGACTTGTGTCAGATCTACGCATCGTTTTTGGATGCGATATTGATTGGATTGCTCCTTTTGATTCTAATTTCAACTAGAATGAAGTAATATGACTCATAATCACCTATATTTTAACAATTTGTGAGAATTAATGAAATAACAAGAAGGTCTTCTTAAATGAAGACTTGTGTGAGATGTAAGGATCGTTTTGAAGGCGCTAGTGATAGGATTGCTCCATTTAATGCTAATCTAAATAGAAAGAAGTCATAAGACTCATAATCACCTCTTTCTTTGATAATTTGAGGGAACCAATAAAACAATAAGAAGTTCTCTCCTAAATCAAGACTTGTGTGAGATGTACACATCGTTTTTAACGCGATAGTCATGGAATGCTCCTTTTGATGCTAATCAAATTAGAACGAATTAATAGGACTCATAATCATCTCTTTCTTTGTTAATTTTAGAGAACCAATGAAACTATAAGAAATTCTCTTTAAATAAAGACTTGTGTGAGATGTACGCATCGTTTTGAACGCAATAGTAATGGGATTGCTCCTTTTGATGCTAATCAAACTAGAACGAAGTTATAGGACTCCTAATCACCTCTTTCTTTTATAATTTTAGATTACCAATGTAATAATAAGAAGGTCTCCCTAAATGAAGACTTGTGTGAGATGTACGCATGGTTTTGAACGTGATAGTCATGGGTTTCTCTTTTTGAAGCTAATCAAAGTAGAACGAAGTAATACAACTCTTAATCTCCTATTTCTTTGTAAATTTGAAACAACCAATGGAACAATATGAAGGTCTCCCTAAATGAAGATTTGTGTGAGATCTACGCATCGTTTTGGACACGATAGTGATGGGATTGCTCATTTTGATTCTAATTTCAACTAGAACAAAGTAATAGGACTCGTAATTACCTAAATTTTTACAATTTGAGAGAACTAATGAAACAATAAGAAGGTCTTCCTAAATGAAGACTTGTGTGAGATGTACGGATCGTTTTGAAGGCACTAGTGATAGGATTGCTCCTTTTGATGCAAATCAAACTAGAATGAAGTCGTAAGACTCATAAAAACATCTTTCATTGACAATTTGAGAAAACCAATGAAGCAATAAGAAGGTCTTTCTAAATCAAGACTTGTGTGAGATGTACTACGCATCGTTTTTAACGTGATAGTCATGGGATTGCTCCTTTTGATGCTAATCATATTAGAACGAAGTAATAGAACTCCTAATCACCTCTTTCTTTGACAATTTTAGAGAACCAATGAAACAATAAGAAGGTCTCCTTAAATGAAGACTTGTCTGAGATGTACGCATGGTTTTGAACGCGATAGTAATAGAATTGCTCCTTTTGATGCTATTCAAACAAGAACGAAGTTATAGGACTCCTAATCACCTCTTTCTTTAACAAATTTAGAACACCAATAAAACAATAAGGTCTCCCTAAATGAAGACTTGTGTGAGATGTACTCATGGTTTTGAATGCCACAGATGAGGGTTTCTTCTTTAACGCTAGTCAAAGTAGAACGAAATAATACAACTGTTAATCTCCAATTTCTTTGTAAATTTGATGCAACCAATGAAACAATATAAAGGTCTCCCGAAATGAAGACTTGTGTCAGATCAACGCATCATTTTTGGATGCGATATTGATTGGATTGCTCCTTTTGATTCTAATTTCAACTAGAATGAAGTAATATGACTCATACCTATATTTTAACAATTTGTGAGAACTAATGAAACAACAAGAAGGTCTTCTTAAATAAAGACTTGTGTGAGATGTACGGATCGTTTTGAAGGCGCTAGTGATAGGATTGCTCCATTTAATGCTAATCTAAATAGAAAGAAGTCATAGGACTCATAATCACCTCTTTCTTTGATAATTTGAGGGAACCAATGAAACAATAAGCAGTTCTCCCCTAAATCAAGACTTGTGTGAGATGTGCACATCGTTTTTAACGCGATAGTCATGGAATGCTCCTTTTAATGCTAATCAAATTAGAACAAAGTAATAGGACTCATAATCATCTCTTTCTTTGATAATTTTAGAGAACCAATGAAACTATAAGAAATTCTCTTTAAATAAAGACTTGTGTGAGATGTACGCATCGTTTTGAACGCGATAGTAATGGGATTGCTCCTTTTGATGCTAATCAAACTAGAACGAAGTTATAGAACTCCTAATCACCTCTTTCTTTGACAATTTTAGAGTACCAATGAAATAATAAAAAGGTTCCCCTAAATGAAGACTTGTGTGAGATGTACGCATGGTTTTGAACGTGATAGTCATGGGTTTCTTCTTTTAACGCTAATCAATGTAGAACGAAGTAATACAACTCTTAATCTCCTCTTTCTTTGTAAATTTGAAACAACCAATGGAACAATATGAAGGTCTCCCTAAATGAAGATTTGTGTGAGATCTACGCATCGTTTTGGACGCGATAGTGATTGGATTGCTCATTTTGATTCTAATTTCAAGTAGAACGAAGTAATAGGACTCATAATCACCTATATTTTTATAATTTGAGAGAACTAATGAAACAATAAGAAGGTCTTCCTAAATGAAGACTTGTGTGAGATGTACGGATCTTTTTGAAGGCACTAGTGATAGGATAGCTCCCTTTAATGAAAATCAAACTAGAACGAAGTCATAGGACTCATAAAAACCTCTTTCATTGACAATTTGAGAAAACCAATGAAGCAATAAGGTCTTCCTAAAACAAAACTTGTGTGAGATGTACTATGCATCTTTTTTAACGCGATAGTCATGGAATTGCTCCTTTTGATGCTAATCATATAAGAACGAAGTAATAGAACTCCTAATCACCTTTTTCTTTGATAATTTTAGAGAATCCAATGAAACAATAAGAAGGTCTCCTTAAATGAAGACGTGTGTGAGATGTACGCATAGTTTTGAACGCGATAGTCATGGAATTGTTCCTTTTGACGCTAATCAAAGAAGAACGAAGTTATAGGACTTCTAATCACCTCATTCTTTGATAATTTTAGAACACCAATGAAACAATAAGGTCTCCCTAAATGAAGACTTGTGTGAGATGTAAGCATAGTTTTGAACGCTACAGTCATGGGTTTCTCCTTTTAATGCTAATAAAAGTAGAACGAAATAATGACTCTTAATCTCCTATTTCTTTGTAAATTTGATACAACCAATGAAACAATATGAAGGTCTCCCTAGATGAAGAATTGTGTGAGATCTACGCATCGTTTTAGACGCGATATTGATTGGATTGCTCCTTTTGATACTAATTTCAACTAGAACGAAGTAATATGACTAATAAGCACCTATATTTTGACAATTTATGAGAACTAATGAAACAATAAGAAGGTCTCCCCCAATGAAAACTAGTGTGAGATGTACGGATCGTTTTGAAGGCGCTACTGATAGGATTGCTCCATTTCATGCTAATCTAAATAAAAAGAAGTCAAAGGACTGACTCATAATCACCTCTTTCTTTGATAATTTGATGGAACCAATGAAACAATAAGAAGTTCTCCCCTAAATCAAGACTTGTGTGAGATGTACACATCGTTTTTAATGCGATAGTCATGGAATGCTCCTTTTGATGCTAATCAAATTAGAACGAAGTAATAGGACTCATAATCATCTCTTTCTTTGATAATTTTAGAGAACCAATGAAACAATAAAAAATTCTCTTTAAATAAAGACTTGGGTAAGATGTACGCATCATTTCGAACGCGATAGTCACGGGATTGCTCTTTTTGATGCTAATCAAACTAGAAAGAAGTTATAAAACTCCTAATCACTTCTTTCTTTGACAATTTTAGAGCACCAATGAAATAATAAAAAGTTCTCCCTAAAAGAAGACTTGTGTGAGATGTACGCATGGTTTTGAACGTGATGGTCACGGATTTCTCCTTTTGACGCTAATCAAAGTAGAACGAAGTAATACAACTCTTAATCACCTCTTTCTTTATAAATTTGAAACAACCAATGAAACAATATGAAGGTCTACCTAAATGAAGATTTGTGTGAGATCTACGCATTGTTTTGGACGCGATAGTGATGGGATTGCTCATTTTGATTCTAATTTAAACTAGAACGAAGTAATAGGACTCATAATCACCTGTATTTTTATAATTTGAGAGAACTAATGAAACAATAAGAAGGTCTTCCTAAATGAAGACTTGTGTGAGATGTACGAATCGCTTTGAAGGCACTAGTGATAGGATTGCTCCTTTTGATGCAAATTACACTAGAACGAAGTCATAGGACTCATAAAAACCTCTTTCATTGACAATTTGAGAAAACCAATGAAGCAATAAGAAGGTCTTCCTAAATCAAGACTGGTGTGAGATGTACTACGCATCGTTTTTAACGCGATAGTCATGGGATTGCTCCTTTTGATGCTAATCGTATTAGAACGAAGTAATCGAACTCCTAATCACCTCTTTCTTTGACAATTTTAGAGAACCAATGAAACAATAAAAAGGTCTCCTTAAATGAAGACTTGTGTGAGATGTACGCATTGTTTTGAACGTGATAGTAATGGATTGCTCATTTTGATGCTAATTAAACTATAACGAAGTTATAGGACTCCTAATCACCTCTTTCTTTGACAATTTTAGAGCACCAATGAAATAAGAAGAAGGTCTCCCTAAATAAAGACTTGTGTCAGATCTACGCATCGTTTTTGGATGCGATATTGATTGGATTGCTCCTTTTGATTCTAATTTCAACTAGAATGAAGTAATATGACTCATAATCACCTATATTTTAACAATTTGTGAGAACTAATGAAACAACAAGAAGGTCTTCTTAAATGAAGACTTGTGTGAGATGTACGGATCGTTTTGAAGGCGCTAGTGATAGGATTGCTCCATTTAATGCTAATCTAAATAGAAAGAAGTCATAAGACTCATAATCACCTATTTCTTTGATAATTTGAGGCAACCAATAAAATAATAAGAAGTTCTCCCCTAAATCAAGACTTGTGTGAGATGTACACATCGTTTTTAACGCGATAGTCATGGAATGCTCCTTTCGATGCTAATCAAATTAGAACGAAGTAATAGGACTCATAATCATCTCTTTCTTTGATAATTTTAGAGAACCAATGAAACTATAAGAAATTCTCTTTAAATAAAGACTTGTGTGAGATGTACGCATCGTTTTGAACGCGATAGTCATGGGATTGCTCCTTTTGATGCAATCAAACTAGAACGAAGTTATAGGACTCCTAATCACCTCTATCTTTGACAATTTTATAGCACCAATGAAATAATAAGAAGGTCATCCTATATGAAGACTTGTGTGAGATGTACGCACGATTTTGAACGTGGTAGTCATGGGTTTCTCCTTTTGAAGCTAATCAAAGTAGAACGAAGTAATACAACTCTTAATCACCTCTTTCTTTGTAAATGTGAAACAACCAATGGAATAATACGAAGGTCTCCCTAAATGAAGATTTGTGTGAGATCTACGCATCGTTTTGGACACGATAGTGATGGGATTGCTCATTTTGATTCTAATTTCAACTAGAACGAAGTAATAGGACTCATAATCACCTATATTTTTATAATTTGAGAGAACTAATGAAACAGTAAGAAGGTCTTCCTAAATGAAGACTTGTGTGAGATGTACGGATCGTTTTGAAGGTACTAGTGATAGGATTGCTCCTTTTGATGCAAATCAAACTAGAACGAAGTCATAAGACTCATAAAAACATCTTTCATTGACAATTTGAGAAAACCAATGAAGCAATAAGAAGGTCTTCCTAAATCAAGACTTGTGTGAGATGTACTACGCATCATTTTTAACGTGATAGTCATGGAATTGCTCCTTTTGATGCTAATCATATTAGAACGAAGTAATAGAACTCCTAATCACCTCTTTCTTTGACAATTTTAGAGAACCAATGAAACAATAAGAAGGTCTCCTTAAATGAAGACTTGTCTGAGATGTACGCATGGTTTTGAACGCGATAGTCATAGAATTGCTCCTTTTGATGCTAATCAAACAAGAACGAAGTTATAGGACTCCTAATCACCTCTTTCTTTAACAAATTTAGAACACCAATGAAACAATAAGGTCTCCCTAAATGAAGACTTGTGTGAGATGTATGCATGGTTTTGAACGCCACAGATGAGGGTTTCTTCTTTAACGCTAATCAAAGTAGAACGAAATAATACAACTGTTAATCTCCTATTTCTTTGTAAATTTGATGCAACCAATGAAACAATATAAAGGTCTTTCTAAATGAAGACTTGTGTGAGATCTACGCATCGTTTTGGACGCGATATTGATTGCATTGCTCCTTTTAATGCTAATTTCAACTAGAACAAAGTAATATAACTCATAATCACCTATATTTTGATAATTTGTGAGAACTAATAAAATAACAAGAAGGTCTCCCTAAATGAAGACTTGTGTGAGATGTAGGGATCGTTTTGAAGGCGCTAGTGATAGGATTGCTTCATTTAATGCTAATCGAAATAGAAAGAAGTCATAGGACTCATAATCACCTCTTTCTTTGATAATTTGAGGGAACCAATGAAACAATAAGAAGTTCTCCCCTAAATCAAGACTTGTGTGAGATGTGCACATCGTTTTTAACGCGATAGTCATGGAATGCTCCTTTTGATGCTAATCAAATTAGAACGAAGTAATAGGACTCATAATCATCTCTTTCTTTGATAATTTTAGGGAACCAATGAAACAATAAGAAATTTTCTTTAAATAAAGACTTGTGTGAGATGTACGCACCGTTTTGAACGCGATAGTCATGGGATTGCTCCTTTTGATGCTAATCAAACTAGAACGAAGTTATAGGACTCCTAATCACCTCTTTCTTTGACAATTTTAGAGCACCAATGAAATAATAAGAAGGTCTCCCTCCTAGGTACTCATTCTTTTTGTGGCTCGCTTTTCAGAATGGTTTGCAAACGAAGGATAGGCTTGTTAATTACGGGCTTGACGTCGATCCTACTTGTTTACTATGCAATTCACATAATGAAACTTTCAATCACCTGTTCTTCAACTGCTCTTTGTCCTTCCACATTCTTATTTTTGTGATGCGTTACTGTGGTTGGAAGGGTAATCTAGAAACTGGGCCTCTATTTCCAATTTCATTATATCCCGCCCAAAGTCTCCCATGCATATTGGAATCCTTCATCTTGGATTTGCTGCTACATCCTATCATATCTGGCAGGAACGAAATGCCCGGATTCATGGTATTTGTCCTAAACTGGTCAGACTTATTGCTCATAGTGTTATACAGATTATCAAAAGTAAGCTCCACACTGTTAAAAAATTCCAGAAAGTCAAGGACAGGCCTTGCTTCTCTAGGCTTGACCTGTAATTTGTGTTTTTTTTGGGCTGATTTGCTGCTATTCTCTGGCCTGTTTGACTACTGCAAAAAGGGTTTGCTTCTGGTTTTGGGATTCTGGCCCTTTCTGACCCGATCGGGTCCAGCTGGTTTCCTCGCTCCGTGCGGTTGGATCCCCCCATGCTGCTTGCTTCTGAGATTAGCTTTTATGATTCTTGCTAGTCTTCACAACAAGCTGTTCTTGATTTTTCTGATTGTTTGCTGCTATCTGGGTTTACGGGCCTACTGTGCTGCTGTTTGGTTTTGGTCTGCTGTTGCTAGTTTCTATTTGCTAGTCTCCATTTGAATGCTGCAGTTTGCGGGGAGGTTTAGGTGTTTCGGCTCAACTGCCGGGTTGCTGCAGTGGCCTGTTTCGGCGCAACTGTCGGGTTTTGGTGTTCGTGGTCTGCCCTTGCCAGGCTGCGGGGCCCCAGCTTCCAGCATGTTGTTGGGTTTGGTTTTCGCCTTCCCTTTGGTTCGGCTGCTTTTGAAGTTATTGCTGTGATTCTTTTGTTGGTTGTGGTTTGGATCATGGTTTCCTGCCATGTTGACCTGCTGGGCCCTCTTGTGGGCTTATATTTATCCGGTTTATGGTCATATGTTGGTTTCGATTTTATTTGCTTTTGTTTAGCAAATTTGTTTGATGGGTCTCGCTTTAGGCTTCTCTCTTTGTCCTTTTTGCCAGCTACTGGCCTATGTCTCAAAGTTTAATAGTTTTGATTTTGTAGGGCATGTCCTATAAAGTCTTTCTATTCTAGTTTGGGTCTCCCTTGATTTTTCTAGCCTCCATCTTTTTTAATATAGTCTAACATTAACGAAATAAAAATAAAAATAAGAAGGTCTCCCTAAATGAAGATTTGTGTGAGATGTACGCATGGTTTTGAACGTGATAGTCATGGGTTTCTCCTTTTGATGCTAATCAAAGTAGAACGAAGTAATACAACTCTTAATCACCTCTTTCTTTGTAAATTTGAAACTACCAATGGAACAATATGAAGGTCTCCCTAAATGAAAATTTGTGTGAGATCTATGGGATTGCTCATTTTGATTCTAATTTCAACTAGAACGAAGTAATAGGACTCATAATCACCTATATTTTTATAATTTGAGAGAACTAATGAAACAATAAGAAGGTCTTCCTAAATGAAGACTTATGTGAGATGTACGGATCGTTTCGAAGGCACTAGTGATAGGATTGCTCCTTTTGATGCACATCAAACTAGAACGAAGTCATAGGACACAAAAAAACCTCTTTCATTGACAATTTGAGTAAACCAATGAAGCAATAAGAAGGCCTTTCTAAATCAAGACTTGTGTGAGATGTACTACGCATCGTTTTTAACGCGATAGTCATAGGATTGCTCCTTTTGATGCTAATCATATTAGAACGAAGTAATAGAACTCCTAATCACCTCTTTCTTTGACAATTTTAGAGAACCAATGAAATAATAAGAAGGTCTCCTTAAATGAAGACTTGTGTGATATGTACACATGGTTTTGAACGCGATAATCATAGAATTGCTCCTTTTGATTCTAATCAAATAAGAATGAAGTTATAGGACTCCTAATCAACTCTTTCTTTGACAATTTTAGAACACCAATGAAACAATAAGGTCTCCCTAAATGAAGACTTGTGTGAGACGTACACATGGTTTTGAATGCCACAATCATGCGTTTCTCCATTTAACACTAATCAAAGTAGAACGAACTAATACAACTCTTAATCTCCTATTTCTTTGTAAACTTGATACAACCAATGAAACAATATGAAGGTCTCCCTAAATGAAGACTTGTGTGAGATCTACGAATCGTTTTGGACGCGATATTGATTGAATTGCTCCTTTTGATGCTAGTTTCAACTAGAACGAAGTAATATGACTCATAATCACCTATATTTTGACAATTTGTGAGAACTAATGAAACAATAAGGTCTCCCTAAATGAAGACTAGTGTGAGATGTGCGGATCTTTTTGAAGGCGC
The DNA here is from genome assembly GCA_020205555.1 of Panax stipuleanatus. NCBI lineage: Eukaryota > Viridiplantae > Streptophyta > Magnoliopsida > Apiales > Araliaceae > Panax > Panax stipuleanatus. The sequence continues at coordinate 47,961,810 of CM035118.1, read as the reverse complement.
TAGTGATAGGATTGCTCCATTGAATGCTAATCTAAATAGAAAGAAGTCATAGGACTCATAATCACCTCATTCTTTGATAATTTGAGGGAACCAATGAAACAATAAGAAGTTCTCCCCTAAATCAAGACTAGTGTGACATGTACACATCGTTTTTAACGCGATAGTCATGGAATGCTCCTTTTGATGCTAATCAAAATAGAACGACATAATAGGACTCATAATTATCTCTTTCTTTGATAATTTTAGAGAACCAATGAAACAATAAGAAAATCTCTTTAAATAAAGACTTGTGTGAGATGTAAACGCGATAGTCATGGGATTGCTCCTTTTGATGCTAATCAAACTAGAACGAAGTTATAGGCCTCCTAATCACCTCTTTCTTTGACAATTGTAGAGCACTAATGAAATAATAAGAAGGTCTCCCTAAATGAAGACTTGTGTGAGATGTACGCATGGTTTTGAACGTGATAGTCATGAATTTCTCCTTTGGACGCTAATCAAAGTAGAACGAAGTAATACAACTCTTAAACATCTCTTTCTTCGGAAATTTGAAACAACCAATGGAATAATATGAAGGTCTCCCTAAATGAAGATTTGTGTGAGATCTACGCATCGTTTTGGACGCGATATTGATGGGATTGCCCATTTTGATTCTACATTCAACTAGAACAAAGTAATAGGACTCATAATCACCTATATTTTTACAATTTGAGAGAACTAATGAAACAATAAGAAGGTCTTCCTAAATGAAGACTTGTGTGAGATGTACGAATCGTTTTGAAGGCACTAGTGATAGGATTGCTCCTTTTGATGCAAATCAAACTAGAACGAAGTCATAGGACTCATAAAAACCTCTTTCATTGACAATTTGGGAAAACCACTGAAGCAATAAGAAGGTCTTCCTAAATGAAGACTTGTGTGAGATGTACGGATCGTTTTGAAGGCGCTAGTGATAGGATTGCTCCATTTAATGCTAATCTAAATAGAAAGAAGTCATAAGACTCATAATCACCTCTTTCTTTGATAATTTGATGAAACCAATGAAACAGTAAGAAGTTCTCCCCTAAATCAAGAGTTGTGTGAGATGTACACATCGTTTTTAACGCGATAGTCTTGGAATGCTCCTTTTGATGCTAAACAAATTAGAACGAAGTAATAGGACTCATAATCATCTCTTTCTTTGATAATTTTAGAGAACCAATGAAATAATAAGAATTTCTCTTTAAATAAAGACTTGTGAGAGATATACGCATTGTTTTGAACGCGATAGTCATTGGATTGCTCCTTTTGATGCTAATCAAACTAAAACGAAGTTATAGGACTCCTAATCACCTCTTTTTTTGACAATTTTAGAGCACCAATGAAATAATAAGAAGGTCTACCTAACTGAAGACTTGTGTGAGATGTACGCATAGTTTTGAACATGATAGTCATGGGTTTCTCCTTTTGACGCTAATCAAAGTAGAACGAAGTAATACAACTCTTAATAACCTCTTTCTTTGTAAATTTGAAACAACCAATGGAACAATATGAAGGTCTCCTTAAATAAAGATTTTTGTGAGATCTACGCATCTATTTGGACGCGATTGTAATGGGATTACTCGTTTTGATTCTAATTTCAACTAAAACAAAGTAATAGGACTTATAATCACCTATATTTTTATAATTTGAGAGAACTAATTAAACAATAAGAAGGTCTTCCAAAATGAAGACTTGTGTGAGATGTACGAATCGTTTTGAAGGCACTAGTGATAGGATTGCTCCTTTTGATACAAATCAAATTAGAACGAACTCATAAGACTCATAAAAACCTCTTTCATTGATAATTTGAAAAAACAACTTAAGCAATAGGAAGGTCTCCTAAATCAAGACTTGTGTGAGATGTACTACGCATCGTTTTTAACGCGATAGTCATGGGATTGCTCCTTTTGATGTTAATCATATTAAAACAAAGTAATAGAACTCTTAATCACCTCTTTTTTTTCACAATTTTAGAGAACCAATGAAACAATAAGAAGGTCTCCTTAAATAAAGACTTGTGTGAGATGTACGCATGGTTTTGAACGCGATAGTAATGGAATTGCTCCTTTTGATGTTAATCAAACAACAACGAAGTTATAGGACTTCTAATCACCTCTTTCTTTGATAATTTTAGAACACCAATGAAAGAATAAGGACACCCTAAATGAAGACTTGTGTGAGATCTACGCTTGGTTTTGAACGTTACAGTCATGGGTTTCTCCTTTTAACGCTAATCAAAGTAGAACGAAATAATACAACTCTTAATCTCCTATTTCTTTGTAAATTTAATACAACCAATGAAATAATATGAAGGTCTCCCTAAATGAAGACTTGTGTGAGATTTACGCATTGTTTTGGATGCGATATTGATTGGATTGCTCCTTTTGATGCTAATTTCAACTAGAACGAAGTAATAGGACTCATAATCACCTATATTTTTATAATTTCAGAGAACTAATGAAACAATAAGAAGGTCTTCCTAAATGAAGACTTGTGTGAGATGTACGGATCGTTTTGAAGGCACTAGTGATAGGATTGCTCCTTTTGATGCAAATCAAACTAGAACAAAGTCATAGGACTCATAAAAACCTTTTTCATTGACAATTTGAGAAAACCAATGAAATAAAAAAAAGGTCTTCCCAAAATCAAGACTTGTGTAAGATGTACTACGCATTGTTTTTAACGCGATAGTCATGGGATTGCTCCTTTTGATGCTAATCATATTAGAACGAAATAATAGAACTCCTAATCACCTCTTTCTTTGACAATTTTAGAGAACCAGTGAAACAATAAGAAGGTCTCCTTAAATGAAGACTTGTGTGAGATATACGCATGGTTTTGAACGCGATAGTTATGGAATTGCTCCTTTTGATGCTAATCAAACAACAGCGAAGTTATAGGACTTCTAATCACCTCTTTCTTTGACAATTTTAGAACACCAATGAAACAATAAGGTCTCCATAAATGAAGACTTGTGTGAGATGTACACATGGTTTTAAACGCCACAGTCATGTGTTTCTCCTTTTAACGCTACTCAAAGTAGAACGAAGACAACTCTTAATCTCATATTTCTTTGTAAATTTGATACAACCAATGAAATAATATGAAGGTCTCCCTAACTGAAGACATGTGTGAGATCTACGCATCGTTTTGGACGCGATATTGATTAGATTGCTCCTTTTGATGCTAATTTCAACTAGAACGAAGTAATATGACTCATAATCACCTATATTTTGACAGTTTGTGAGAACTAATGAAACAATAAGAAGGTCTCTCTAAATGAAGACTTGTGTGAGATTTACGGATCGTTTTGAAGGCGCTAGTGATAAGATTGCTCCATTTAATGCTATTCTAAATAAAAAGAAGTCAAAGGACTGATAATCACCTCTTTCTTTGATAATTTGAGGGAACCAATGAAACAATAAGAAGTTCTCCCCTAAATCAAGATTTGTGTGAGATGCACACATCGTTTTTAACGCGATAGTCATGGAATGCTCCTTTTGATGCTAATCAAATTAGAACGAAGTAATAGGACTCATAATCATCTTTTCTTTGATAGTTTTAGAGAACCAATGAAATAATAAGAAAGTCTCTTTAAATAAAGACTTGTGTGAGATGTACGCATCGTTTTGAATGCGATAGTCATGGGATAGCTCCTTTTGATGCTAATCAAACTAGAACGAAGTTATACGACTCCTAATCAACTCTTTTTCTGGCAATTTTTGAGCACCAATGAAATAATAAGAAGGTCTCCCTAAATGAAGACTTGTGTGAGATGTACGCATGGTTTTGAACATAATAGTTATGGGTTTCTCCTTTTGACGCTAATCAAATTAGAACAAAGTAATACAACTCTTAATCACCTATTTTTTGTAAATTTGAAACAACTAATGGAACAATATGAAAGTCTCCCTAAATGAAGACTTGTGTGAGATATACGCATCGTTTTGGACGCGATGGTGATGGGATTGCTAATTTTGATTCTAATTTTAACTACAACGAAGTAATAGGACTAATAATCACCTATATTTTTAAAATTTGAGAGAACTAATGAAATAATAAAGTTTTCTTAAATGAATACTTGTGTGAGATGTACTGATCGTTTTGAAGGCACTAGTGATAGGATTGCTCCTTTTGATGCAAATCAAACTAGAAGGAAATCATAGGACTCATCAAAACCTCTTTCATTGACAGTTTGAGAAAACAAATGAAACAATAAGAAGGTCTTCCTAAATCAAGACTTGTGTGAGATGTACTACGCATCGTTTTTAATGCGATAGTCATGAGATTGGTCCTTTTGATGCCAATCATATTAGAACTAAGTAATAGAACTCCTAATCACCTCTTTCTTTGACAATTTTAGAGAACCAATGAAACAATAAGAAGGTCTCCGTAAATGAAGACTTGTGTGTGATGTATGCATGGTTTTGAACGCGATAGTCATGGAATTGCACATTTTGATGCTAATCAAACAAGAACTAAGTTATAAGTGTGACGCCCCCAAATTCCAGGACCGCCACTTGGTTTTTCGAATTTGGTTCATCACGTGCTCATGGTAATACATCGTAATAATAATAACTAAATATCACACAATCACAGCGGAAAATCTATTCTAGAATAATTTACAATGATTTATTATAATTATTCCCCCAAGTCTCGCAACCTACAGTACTTAATAGATTACATAATAATATCTATTAACGACTTATTACATAACCTAACTTAAGCTTAAACATAATCAAAACCAGTCTTACTACATCATCTTAATACAACATTAAAATATTTAAAACATACAAGAGACAAGCTAATTGGTAGCCTTGCCCTTGCCCTTATCAATGCCCGAAGGTTCGCCCTGCTCTGCCTTAACTGAAATGTTTTAGGGAAGCAAGAATGAGCACAAATTGCCCAGCAAGTAATATACGACAAGGGTAAGTGATAAAATTCTCAATTCTCGAAAAGGTATAGAAAAGTTTGATAGTTCAAGGATAGCAAGAGTATCAACAGTCCTCAATAACAGTCGCTAAGGACAGAATAATATCAATATGATTCAATAATAATTCAATTCAAGATTTCAAGATAACTGAATACTGAGAAGTCACTAAGGACTATGAACTTCCACAGGATTTGACAGTAATAAACTGAAAATCCAACAAAAACAGATACAGCAGGTGATCAGCCTAAAGTACCCTCGTTATGCATAACAATCAATCATACTCAAGTACGCGCGTCGGTTCTCCGACAGTTATAGTTTGTTCTTCTCAGTCAAATACAAGATCCCGCACCAATCAATTAGTTTGGGTCGCTTTTCAATAATATAAGTCTAGCCGAATCAAATGGCATAGACACTTTCACAATATTCAAGAACAATACTAAGTTCAACATGTATAATAGCTTTAATGAATTAAGAGTTCAAGTATGCTAATTCAATTCAACGATTTAGTAAGTAACTAGTTCACAATATACAAGGATAGAATACTTGCACCGTAAAAGAGTGTAAGTTAGGAAACTTGCCTTTAGCGTAGTTTATCCACGTAAAGTAATTCAACACTTTTGAATCCTATTTATAGTGTATTATAAGTATAGGATTTTCATTAGTCATTTATGCTCACATATGATATGTAATTTTAAACGCACCCATAAACGTTTAACTTAGTTGCATACTATACACATACTTCATCATATACTTTTGCGTACATATAGCACATTTCAGTTTACAAGACATTATGAAGTCATCACATAGTTTTTAATCGTTGCTTTATAGTCCCCAAATACCTTTTGGACTTATCCTTGGGAAGTTTATAATCAAACATTCAATTTTATCACTTAGCATGCCTCTTAACACATTTCTTAGCATACTGGTCATATATTACAAGTTAAAGTAATCGCATAAGCTAACTGTCAAAAATCAGATCAACAACTGGCTCAATTCTGATTCCAGACTGGCGCAGCTGCGCCATGGCTAAGCCTAGGGCCGGCGCAGCTGTGCAGCCCTCTGGCTAAGCCAAGGCTGATATGTGCCTTGTGGTTTCTGTTCGGTCATGCAAGCTAACATTCACACCAGGTATACTGACATGTAAGTCCTTTCGTGTTTTCCCAAGGCAATCTAGGTTCCACTTTCCATAACATGATTCTAGACTTACATTTTAAACAATTCAAGTCCTTACAACATCATAAAATCATGCAAGCTATCATGCTCGTTAATTTTAAATATACGAGGTGATCATATAACTTGATTTAGGCATGCTCACAAGTAGTTATATCATACACGTATTCAAATCTAAATTTATCTTTAGATATTAGGGTCTTAGTGTAGGATTTCTAAGAGCTTAAGGCCAAATGTGGCCATGCAATCACAACGTATACAATTAAACCATAGATACATGCGAGAAGGTCATAAAAATTGTAATATACATGCTTGCGATTGTCCACATCATTTATTCATAACTAGCATTGTTTGTTACTTTAGAAACATGCGTAAACCCGTGCTTGGTTAACTTATTATTGAATTTTAACAAGCGAGTACACACGTATGGTATACTAGTGATGTTATATTCATTATTAAGCATGTTAAAAATATCAGAATATGGATTGTAATACAACATGTTAAGTCCATGTTCAAAGTCCATGTTTCGTTAGTAAGTTCTATTAACGAAGTCTAACATGTTCATGTTACCTTAAGATTCATATATACACAAGTTATCACATCCTTCATGAATCTCTAAACCATAATAACATGCATCGAAAGTCAGAATATAAGTATAACATATTCAAGTCTCTCTTTATAACTTTAAGTTCCTCTTTAAACATATACGTCGTTTCGTCAAAAAGGTATACCATCTTGGTTTAAACATGCTTACGTTAGGCCTATGTACTCATACATATGTTCTACTCAAGTTCACGTGCTTGCCTTATCTATACAAGTAACTACCACATAGCAGTTTTAGGAACAAAATTAGATTCTGGTTCCAGAGGCCGGCTGCGCCTCAGTAGTAAACCGGCGCAGCTGCGCCGTGCTTCGGCCAGCACCAGTGAGCTCCCTGCTTCGGCAGTTCCCAGCCCAAACATAAATTTACTTCACGAACTTGATTGTGATCAGTCACATTGGCTTATTAACACATGCATAAGACTATATAGCAACTAAACAATTGTTCTATACCCCAATTATAATCCAATTTGGCATAATCAAGAATTGAAATTTTTGACAGAAAATGAAAATGAAGAACATGAATCATGCAATTATACCTTTGCTACGAATTAAGCTTGCTGCTATCTCACAATGCTATTATACTGATATATGTATATGCTCTCAACTTATCAACTCAAACAAAATCTCAGCAAAAGAAATGTGAAGAAACATGGCTACTATTTATAGACGAATTATTACACAGACAATGCAATTATATTGCAATTCAAACTAACAGATGAATGGATTGCATGCTAGATAAGAAGGAGTTGGTAAATGGTTGGTAAATCTCATCATCAAAACCACTCCCCATTGATCATTGCTAGCTAAGCTTGGGAGAAGAATGGGGAGAATAGGCCTTAGCCTTTTCGCCATACACGTGAAGGAGAAGGAGAGTGACTATTATATTGGGACAAGGCCATATATCAGCATTCTAGAATTTGTATATATACACAACACTTATGCCAAAATATGTTACATGTATATATACTATATAATTAGGCCACAATTATAGTTACAATGTAATTCTAATGATACTAACATGGATTCACATAATGTAGTAAGTGTGAATTGTACACATATAATTCATGTACATTTTTATCATACTGGTATAATTTAATCGGATGTTATCACATTACATTATCTCATGTATTATTAAATTGTTCACCATATATTCATGATGTCTCACTTTATTAAAATTAATAGTTTACAATATGTTCATGATATATTATACAGTGTATACCCACATATTTATTGTCACATAAGTATTATCATGCATTCATAACATATAGTTTTAACATAATCACATTATGCTTCATGTAATATATGGTTTCTATGTGCAATATATTCGTATTGCATTATATAACATAGTTTATGTATATACATGCATGGTCACACTTAAGTGTCTCTCTATAATATAGTTGTATTCCATATACTTTATATATTCAAGTATTGCACTTTTGCACATATTAATTAATATAATCTTATTATATTAATCACTCACTTATTTGTTTTATTATTCATAAGGTCAAATAAATAGACTATTTATCTCGTTGATTAACAATAATATTAATTAATTTATTCCTCATTGATTATTAATTATACCAAATTAATAATCATAGGATTAATTATCACATTAACAAATATAAATCTCAGCACAATTATAAACAAGTGGTTTATTATTATTATATTTCTTGCAATAATAATAATCACATATTATTAATCAACCATAGTTAATATCCCACAACAATCAATTAATATTCTCTAATAACAATTAACAATTAATTAATTATTCACTTAAAAATTCTTCGTCAATTAATATAATTATTAATATTTCCCATCACTGTGCCACACTAGGCTCTTAACGAGTTTATCGTAAACTCCACATTTTTCTCAATTGTCATAGATATTCAATTTAATATAATTGAATTAATCATTCTCATAACACAAAATCATTTATATTCAAATAAATTCTCATTTCCATTAATATATTTACTTAATAATATTAGGAAATTCTCGGGTATTACAATAAGACTCCTAATCACCTCTTTCTTTGACAATTTTAGAACACCAATGAAACAATAAGGTCTCCCTAAATGAAGACTTGTGTGAGATGTACGGATCGTTTTGAAGGCGCTAGTGATAGGATTGCTCCATTTAATGCTAATCTAAATAGAAATAAGTCATAGGACTTAAGACTTGTGTGAGATGTACACAACGTTTTTAACGCGATAGTCATGGAATGCTCCTTTTGATCCTAATCAAATTAGAACGAAGTAATACGACTCATAATCATCTCCTTCTTTGATAATTTTAGAGAACCAATGAAACTATAAGATATTCTCTTTAAATAAAGACTTGTGTGAGATGTACGCATCGTTTTGAACGCGATAGTAATGGGATTGCTCCTTTTGATGCTAATCAAACTAGAACGAAGTTATAGAACTCCTAATCACCTCTTTCATTGACAATTTTAGAGCACCAATGAAATAATAAGAAGGTCTCCCTAAATGAAGACTTGTGTGAGATGTACGCATGGTTTTGAACGTGATAGTCATGGTTTTCTCCTTTTGACGCTAATCAAAGTAGAACGAAGTAATACAACTCTTAATCACCTCTTTCTTTGAAAATTTAAAACAACCAATGGAACAATATGAAGGTCTCCCTAAATGAAGATTTGTGTGAGATCTACGCATCGTTTTGGACGCGATAGTGATGGGATTGCTCATTTTAATTCTAATTTCAACTAGAACGAAGTAATAAGACTCATAATCGCCTATATTTTTACAATTTGAGAGAACTAATGAAACAATAAGAATGTCTTCTTAAATGAAGACTTGTGTGAGATGTACGGATCATTTTGAAGGCACTAGTGATAGGATTGCTCCTTTTGATGCAAATAAAACTAGAACGAAGTCATAGGACTCATAAAAACCTCTTTCAATGACAATTTGAGAAAACCAATGAAGCAATAAGAAGGTCTCCTAAATCAAGACTTGTGTGAGAGGTACTACGCATCGTTTCTAACGCGATAGTCATGGGATTGCTCCTTTTGATGCTAATCATATTAGAACAAAGTAATAGAACTCCTAATCACCTCTTTCTTTGACAATTTTAGAGAACCAATGAAACAAAAAGATGGTCTCCTTAAATGAAGACTTGTGTGAGATGTACGCATGGTTTTGAACGCGATAATCATGGAATTGCTCCTTTTGATGCTAATCAAACAACAACGAAGTTATAGGACTTCTAATCACCTCTTTCTTTGACAATTTTAGAACACCAATGAAATAATAAGGTCTCCCTAAATGAAGACTTGTATGAGATGTACGCATGGTTTTGAACGCCACAGTCATGGGTTTCTCCTTTTAACGCTAATCAAAGTAGAACGAAAACAACTCTTAATCTCATATTTCTTTTTAAATTTGATACAACCAATGAAACAATATGAAGGTCTCCCTAACTGAAGACATGTGTGAGATCTACGCATCGTTTTGGACGCGATATTGATTGGATTGCTCATTTTGATGCTAATTTCAACTAGAACGAAGTAATATGACTCATAGTCACCTATATTTTGACAGCTTGTGAGAACTAATGAAACAATAAGAAGGTCTCCCTAAATGAAGACTTGTGTGAGATTTACGGATCGTTTTGAAGGCGCTAGTGATAAGATTGCTCCATTTAATGCTAATCTAAATAGAAAGAAGTCATAGGACTCATAATCACCTCTTTCTTTGATAATTTGAGGGAACCAATGAAACAATAAGAAGTTCTCCCCTAAATCAATACTTGTGTGAAATGTACACATCGTTTTTAACGCGATAGTCATGGAATGCTCCTTTTGATGCTAATAAAATTAGAACGAAGTAATAGGACTCATAATCATCTTTTCTTTAATAGTTTTAGAGAACCAATGAAATAATAAGAAATTCTCTTTAAATAAAGACTTGTGTGAGATGTACGCATCGTTTTGAATGCGATAGTCATGGGATAGCTCCTTTTGATGCTAATCAAACTAGAACGAAGTTATACGACTCCTAATCAACTCTTTTGTTGACAATTTCTGAGCACCAATGAAATAATAAGAAGGTCTCCATAAATGAAGACTTGTGTGAGATGTACGCATGGTTTTGAACATGATAGTCATGGGTTTCTCTTTTTGACGCTAATCAAATTAGAACGAAGTAATACAACTCTTAATCACCTCTTTCTTTGTAAATTTGAAACAACTAATGGAACAATATGAAAGTCTCCCTAAATGAAGACTTGTGTGAGATATACGCATCGTTTTGGACGCGATAGTGATGAGATTGCTAATTTTAATTCTAATTTTAACAAGAACGAAGTAATAGGACTAATAATCACCTATATTTTTACAATTTGATAGAACTAATAAAACAATAAGGTCTTCTTAAATGAATACTTGTGTGATATGTACGGATCGTTTTGAAGGCACTAGTTATATGATTGCTCCTTCTGATGCAAATCAAACTAGAAGGAAATCATAGGACTCATCAAAACCTCTTTCATTGACAGTTTGAGAAAACAAATGAGACAATAAGAAGGTCTTCCTAAATCAAGACTTGTGTGAGATGTACTACGCATCGTTTTTAATGCGATAGTCATGAGATTGGTCCTTTTGATGCTAATCATATTAGAACGAAGTAATAGAACTCCTAATCACCTCTTTCTTTGATAATTTTAGAGAACCAATGAAACAATAAGAAGGTCTCCGTAAATGAAGACTTGTGTGTGATGTATGCATGATTTTGAACGCGATAGTCATGGAATTGCATATTTTGATGCTAATCAAACAAGAACTAAGTTATAGGACTCCTAATCACCTCTTTCTTTGACAATTTTAGAACACCAATGAAACAATAAGGTCTCCCTAAATGAAGACTTGTGTGAGATGTACGGATCGTTTTGAAGGCACTAGTGATAGGATTGCTCCATTTAATGCTAATCTGAATAGAAATAAGTCATAAGACTCAAGACTTGTGTGAGATGTACACATCGTTTTTAACGCGATAGTCATGGAATGCTCCTTTTAATGCTAATCAAATTAGAACGAAGTAATATGACTCATAATCATCTCTTTCTTTTATAATTTTAGAGAACCAATGAAACAATAAGTAATTCTCTTTAAATAAAGACTTGTGTGAGATGTACTCATCGTTTTGAACGCGATAGTCATGGGATTGCTCCTTTTGATGCTAATCAAACTAGAACGAAGTTATAGGACTCCTAATCACATTTTCTTTAACATTTTTAGAGCACCAATGAAATAATAAGAAGGTCTCCCTAAATGAAGACTTGTGTGAGATGTACGCATGGTTTTGAACGTGATAGTCATGAGTTTCTCCTTTTGACGCTAATCAAAGTAGAACGAAGTAATACAACTCTTAATCACCACTTTTTTTGTAAATTTGAAACAACCAATGGAACAATATGAAGGTCTCCCTAAATGAAGATTTGTGTGAGATCTACGCATCGTTTTGGACGCGATAGTGATGGGATTGCTCATTTTAATTCTAATTTCAACTAGAACGAAGTAATAAGACTCATAATCGCCTATATTTTTACAATTTGAGAGAACTAATGAAACAATAAGAATGTCTTCTTAAATAAAGACTTGTGTGAGATGTACGGATCATTTTGAAGGCACTAGTGATAGGATTGCTCCTTTTGATGCAAATCAAACTAGAACGAAGTCATAGGACTCATAAAAACCTCTTTCAATGACAATTTGAGAAAACCAATGAAGCAATAAGAAGGTCTCCTAAATCAAGACTTGTGTGAGAGGTACTACGCATCGTTTCTAACGCGATAGTCATGGGATTGCTCCTTTTGATGCTAATCATATTAGAACGAAGTAATAGAACTCCTAATCACCTCTTTCTTTGACAATTTTAGAGAACCAATGAAACAAAAAGATGGTCTCCTTAAATGAAGACTTGTGTGAGATGTACGCATGGTTTTGAACGCGATAATCATGGAATTGCTCCTTTTGATGCTAATCAAACAACAACGAAGTTATAGGACTTCTAATCACCTCTTTCTTTGACAATTTTAGAACACCAATGAAATAATAAGGTCTCCCTAAATGAAGACTTGTATGAGATGTACGCATGGTTTTGAACGCCACAGTCATGGGTTTCTCCTTTTAACGCTAATCAAAGTAGAACGAAAACAACTCTTAATCTCATATTTCTTTTTAAATTTGATACAACCAATGAAACAATATGAAGGTCTCCCTAACTGAAGACATGTGTGAGATCTACGCATCGTTTTGGACGCGATATTGATTGGATTGCTCATTTTGATGCTAATTTCAACTAGAACGAAGTAATATGACTCATAGTCACCTATATTTTGACAGCTTGTGAGAACTAATGAAACAATAAGAAGGTCTCCCTAAATGAAGACTTGTGTGAGATTTACGGATCGTTTTGAAGGCGCTAGTGATAAGATTGCTCCATTTAATGCTAATCTAAATAGAAAGAAGTCATAGGACTCATAATCACCTCTTTCTTTGATAATTTGAGGGAACCAATGAAACAATAAGAAGTTCTCCCCTAAATCAATACTTGTGTGAAATGTACACATCGTTTTTAACGCGATAGTCATGGAATGCTCCTTTTGATGCTAATAAAATTAGAACGAAGTAATAGGACTCATAATCATCTTTTCTTTAATAGTTTTAGAGAACCAATGAAATAATAAGAAATTCTCTTTAAATAAAGACTTGTGTGAGATGTACGCATCGTTTTGAATGCGATAGTCATGGGATAGCTCCTTTTGATGCTAATCAAACTAGAACGAAGTTATACGACTCCTAATCAACTCTTTTGTTGACAATTTCTGAGCACCAATGAAATAATAAGAAGGTCTCCATAAATGAAGACTTGTGTGAGATGTACGCATGGTTTTGAACATGATAGTCATGGGTTTCTCTTTTTGACGCTAATCAAATTAGAACGAAGTAATACAACTCTTAATCACCTCTTTCTTTGTAAATTTGAAACAACTAATGGAACAATATGAAAGTCTCCCTAAATGAAGACTTGTGTGAGATATACGCATCGTTTTGGACGCGATAGTGATGAGATTGCTAATTTTAATTCTAATTTTAACAAGAACGAAGTAATAGGACTAATAATCACCTATATTTTTACAATTTGATAGAACTAATAAAACAATAAGGTCTTCTTAAATGAATACTTGTGTGATATGTACGGATCGTTTTGAAGGCACTAGTTATATGATTGCTCCTTCTGATGCAAATCAAACTAGAAGGAAATCATAGGACTCATCAAAACCTCTTTCATTGACAGTTTGAGAAAACAAATGAGACAATAAGAAGGTCTTCCTAAATCAAGACTTGTGTGAGATGTACTACGCATCGTTTTTAATGCGATAGTCATGAGATTGGTCCTTTTGATGCTAATCATATTAGAACGAAGTAATAGAACTCCTAATCACCTCTTTCTTTGATAATTTTAGAGAACCAATGAAACAATAAGAAGGTCTCCGTAAATGAAGACTTGTGTGTGATGTATGCATGATTTTGAACGCGATAGTCATGGAATTGCATATTTTGATGCTAATCAAACAAGAACTAAGTTATAGGACTCCTAATCACCTCTTTCTTTGACAATTTTAGAACACCAATGAAACAATAAGGTCTCCCTAAATGAAGACTTGTGTGAGATGTACGGATCGTTTTGAAGGCACTAGTGATAGGATTGCTCCATTTAATGCTAATCTGAATAGAAATAAGTCATAAGACTCAAGACTTGTGTGAGATGTACACATCGTTTTTAACGCGATAGTCATGGAATGCTCCTTTTAATGCTAATCAAATTAGAACGAAGTAATATGACTCATAATCATCTCTTTCTTTTATAATTTTAGAGAACCAATGAAACAATAAGTAATTCTCTTTAAATAAAGACTTGTGTGAGATGTACTCATCGTTTTGAACGCGATAGTCATGGGATTGCTCCTTTTGATGCTAATCAAACTAGAACGAAGTTATAGGACTCCTAATCACATTTTCTTTAACATTTTTAGAGCACCAATGAAATAATAAGAAGGTCTCCCTAAATGAAGACTTGTGTGAGATGTACGCATGGTTTTGAACGTGATAGTCATGAGTTTCTCCTTTTGACGCTAATCAAAGTAGAACGAAGTAATACAACTCTTAATCACCACTTTTTTTGTAAATTTGAAACAACCAATGGAACAATATGAAGGTCTCCCTAAATGAAGATTTGTGTGAGATCTACGCATCGTTTTGGACGCGATAGTGATGGGATTGCTCATTTTAATTCTAATTTCAACTAGAACGAAGTAATAAGACTCATAATCGCCTATATTTTTACAATTTGAGAGAACTAATGAAACAATAAGAATGTCTTCTTAAATAAAGACTTGTGTGAGATGTACGGATCATTTTGAAGGCACTAGTGATAGGATTGCTCCTTTTGATGCAAATCAAACTAGAACGAAGTCATAGGACTCATAAAAACCTCTTTCAATGACAATTTGAGAAAACCAATGAAGCAATAAGAAGGTCTCCTAAATCAAGACTTGTGTGAGAGGTACTACGCATCGTTTCTAACGCGATAGTCATGGGATTGCTCCTTTTGATGCTAATCATATTAGAACGAAGTAATAGAACTCCTAATCACCTCTTTCTTTGACAATTTTAGAGAACCAATGAAACAAAAAGATGGTCTCCTTAAATGAAGACTTGTGTGAGATGTACGCATGGTTTTGAACGCGATAATCATGGAATTGCTCCTTTTGATGCTAATCAAACAACAACGAAGTTATAGGACTTCTAATCACCTCTTTCTTTGACAATTTTAGAACACCAATGAAATAATAAGGTCTCCCTAAATGAAGACTTGTATGAGATGTACGCATGGTTTTGAACGCCACAGTCATGGGTTTCTCCTTTTAACGCTAATCAAAGTAGAACGAAAACAACTCTTAATCTCATATTTCTTTTTAAATTTGATACAACCAATGAAACAATATGAAGGTCTCCCTAACTGAAGACATGTGTGAGATCTACGCATCGTTTTGGACGCGATATTGATTGGATTGCTCATTTTGATGCTAATTTCAACTAGAACGAAGTAATATGACTCATAGTCACCTATATTTTGACAGCTTGTGAGAACTAATGAAACAATAAGAAGGTCTCCCTAAATGAAGACTTGTGTGAGATTTACGGATCGTTTTGAAGGCGCTAGTGATAAGATTGCTCCATTTAATGCTAATCTAAATAGAAAGAAGTCATAGGACTCATAATCACCTCTTTCTTTGATAATTTGAGGGAACCAATGAAACAATAAGAAGTTCTCCCCTAAATCAATACTTGTGTGAAATGTACACATCGTTTTTAACGCGATAGTCATGGAATGCTCCTTTTGATGCTAATAAAATTAGAACGAAGTAATAGGACTCATAATCATCTTTTCTTTAATAGTTTTAGAGAACCAATGAAATAATAAGAAATTCTCTTTAAATAAAGACTTGTGTGAGATGTACGCATCGTTTTGAATGCGATAGTCATGGGATAGCTCCTTTTGATGCTAATCAAACTAGAACGAAGTTATACGACTCCTAATCAACTCTTTTGTTGACAATTTCTGAGCACCAATGAAATAATAAGAAGGTCTCCATAAATGAAGACTTGTGTGAGATGTACGCATGGTTTTGAACATGATAGTCATGGGTTTCTCTTTTTGACGCTAATCAAATTAGAACGAAGTAATACAACTCTTAATCACCTCTTTCTTTGTAAATTTGAAACAACTAATGGAACAATATGAAAGTCTCCCTAAATGAAGACTTGTGTGAGATATACGCATCGTTTTGGACGCGATAGTGATGAGATTGCTAATTTTAATTCTAATTTTAACAAGAACGAAGTAATAGGACTAATAATCACCTATATTTTTACAATTTGATAGAACTAATAAAACAATAAGGTCTTCTTAAATGAATACTTGTGTGATATGTACGGATCGTTTTGAAGGCACTAGTTATATGATTGCTCCTTCTGATGCAAATCAAACTAGAAGGAAATCATAGGACTCATCAAAACCTCTTTCATTGACAGTTTGAGAAAACAAATGAGACAATAAGAAGGTCTTCCTAAATCAAGACTTGTGTGAGATGTACTACGCATCGTTTTTAATGCGATAGTCATGAGATTGGTCCTTTTGATGCTAATCATATTAGAACGAAGTAATAGAACTCCTAATCACCTCTTTCTTTGATAATTTTAGAGAACCAATGAAACAATAAGAAGGTCTCCGTAAATGAAGACTTGTGTGTGATGTATGCATGATTTTGAACGCGATAGTCATGGAATTGCATATTTTGATGCTAATCAAACAGGAACTAAGTTATAGGACTCCTAATCACCTCTTTCTTTGACAATTTTAGAACACCAATGAAACAATAAGGTCTCCCTAAATGAAGACTTGTGTGAGATGTACGGATCGTTTTGAAGGCACTAGTGATAGGATTGCTCCATTTAATGCTAATCTGAATAGAAATAAGTCATAAGACTCAAGACTTGTGTGAGATGTACACATCGTTTTTAACGCGATAGTCATGGAATGCTCCTTTTAATGCTAATCAAATTAGAACGAAGTAATATGACTCATAATCATCTCTTTCTTTTATAATTTTAGAGAACCAATGAAACAATAAGTAATTCTCTTTAAATAAAGACTTGTGTGAGATGTACTCATCGTTTTGAACGCGATAGTCATGGGATTGCTCCTTTTGATGCTAATCAAACTAGAACGAAGTTATAGGACTCCTAATCACATTTTCTTTAACATTTTTAGAGCACCAATGAAATAATAAGAAGGTCTCCCTAAATGAAGACTTGTGTGAGATGTACGCATGGTTTTGAACGTGATAGTCATGAGTTTCTCCTTTTGACGCTAATCAAAGTAGAACGAAGTAATACAACTCTTAATCACCACTTTTTTTGTAAATTTGAAACAACCAATGGAACAATATGAAGGTCTCCCTAAATGAAGATTTGTGTGAGATCTACGCATCGTTTTGGACGCGATAGTGATGGGATTGCTCATTTTAATTCTAATTTCAACTAGAACGAAGTAATAAGACTCATAATCGCCTATATTTTTACAATTTGAGAGAACTAATGAAACAATAAGAAGGTCTTCTTAAATAAAGACTTGTGTGAGATGTACGGATCATTTTGAAGGCACTAGTGATAGGATTGCTCCTTTTGATGCAAATCAAACTAGAACGAAGTCATAGGACTCATAAAAACCTCTTTCAATGACAATTTGAGAAAACCAATGAAGCAATAAGAAGGTCTCCTAAATCAAGACTTGTGTGAGAGGTACTACGCATCGTTTCTAACGCGATAGTCATGGGATTGCTCCTTTTGATGCTAATCATATTAGAACGAAGTAATAGAACTCCTAATCACCTCTTTCTTTGACAATTTTAGAGAACCAATGAAACAAAAAGATGGTCTCCTTAAATGAAGACTTGTGTGAGATGTACGCATGGTTTTGAACGCGATAATCATGGAATTGCTCCTTTTGATGCTAATCAAACAACAACGAAGTTATAGGACTTCTAATCACCTCTTTCTTTGACAATTTTAGAACACCAATGAAATAATAAGGTCTCCCTAAATGAAGACTTGTATGAGATGTACGCATGGTTTTGAACGCCACAGTCATGGGTTTCTCCTTTTAACGCTAATCAAAGTAGAACGAAAACAACTCTTAATCTCATATTTCTTTTTAAATTTGATACAACCAATGAAACAATATGAAGGTCTCCCTAACTGAAGACATGTGTGAGATCTACGCATCGTTTTGGACGCGATATTGATTGGATTGCTCATTTTGATGCTAATTTCAACTAGAACGAAGTAATATGACTCATAGTCACCTATATTTTGACAGCTTGTGAGAACTAATGAAACAATAAGAAGGTCTCCCTAAATGAAGACTTGTGTGAGATTTACGGATCGTTTTGAAGGCGCTAGTGATAAGATTGCTCCATTTAATGCTAATCTAAATAGAAAGAAGTCATAGGACTCATAATCACCTCTTTCTTTGATAATTTGAGGGAACTAATGAAACAATAAGAAGTTCTCCCCTAAATCAATACTTGTGTGAAATGTACACATCGTTTTTAACGCGATAGTCATGGAATGCTCCTTTTGATGCTAATAAAATTAGAACGAAGTAATAGGACTCATAATCATCTTTTCTTTAATAGTTTTAGAGAACCAATGAAATAATAAGAAATTCTCTTTAAATAAAGACTTGTGTGAGATGTACGCATCGTTTTGAATGCGATAGTCATGGGATAGCTCCTTTTGATGCTAATCAAACTAGAACGAAGTTATACGACTCCTAATCAACTCTTTTGTTGACAATTTCTGAGCACCAATGAAATAATAAGAAGGTCTCCATAAATGAAGACTTGTGTGAGATGTACGCATGGTTTTGAACATGATAGTCATGGGTTTCTCTTTTTGACGCTAATCAAATTAGAACGAAGTAATACAACTCTTAATCACCTCTTTCTTTGTAAATTTGAAACAACTAATGGAACAATATGAAAGTCTCCCTAAATGAAGACTTGTGTGAGATATACGCATCGTTTTGGACGCGATAGTGATGAGATTGCTAATTTTAATTCTAATTTTAACAAGAACGAAGTAATAGGACTAATAATCACCTATATTTTTACAATTTGATAGAACTAATAAAACAATAAGGTCTTCTTAAATGAATACTTGTGTGATATGTACGGATCGTTTTGAAGGCACTAGTTATATGATTGCTCCTTCTGATGCAAATCAAACTAGAAGGAAATCATAGGACTCATCAAAACCTCTTTCATTGACAGTTTGAGAAAACAAATGAGACAATAAGAAGGTCTTCCTAAATCAAGACTTGTGTGAGATGTACTACGCATCGTTTTTAATGCGATAGTCATGAGATTGGTCCTTTTGATGCTAATCATATTAGAACGAAGTAATAGAACTCCTAATCACCTCTTTCTTTGATAATTTTAGAGAACCAATGAAACAATAAGAAGGTCTCCGTAAATGAAGACTTGTGTGTGATGTATGCATGATTTTGAACGCGATAGTCATGGAATTGCATATTTTGATGCTAATCAAACAGGAACTAAGTTATAGGACTCCTAATCACCTCTTTCTTTGACAATTTTAGAACACCAATGAAACAATAAGGTCTCCCTAAATGAAGACTTGTGTGAGATGTACGGATCGTTTTGAAGGCACTAGTGATAGGATTGCTCCATTTAATGCTAATCTGAATAGAAATAAGTCATAAGACTCAAGACTTGTGTGAGATGTACACATCGTTTTTAACGCGATAGTCATGGAATGCTCCTTTTAATGCTAATCAAATTAGAACGAAGTAATATGACTCATAATCATCTCTTTCTTTTATAATTTTAGAGAACCAATGAAACAATAAGTAATTCTCTTTAAATAAAGACTTGTGTGAGATGTACGCATCGTTTTGAACGCGATAGTCATGGGATTGCTCCTTTTGATGCTAATCAAACTAGAACGAAGTTATAGGACTCCTAATCACCTTTTCTTTAACATTTTTAGAGCACCAATGAAATAATAAGAAGGTCTCCCTAAATGAAGACTTGTGTGAGATGTACGCATGGTTTTGAACGTGATAGTCATGAGTTTCTCCTTTTGACGCTAATCAAAGTAGAACGAAGTAATACAACTCTTAATCACCACTTTTTTTGTAAATTTGAAACAACCAATGGAACAATATGAAGGTCTCCCTAAATGAAGATTTGTGTGAGATCTACGCATTGTTTTGGACGCGATAGTGATGGGATTGCTCATTTTGATTCTAATTTCAACTAGAACGAAGTAATAAGACTCATGATCGCCTATATTTTTATAATTTGAGAGAACTAATAAAACAATAAGAAGGTCTTCCTAAATGAAGACTTGTGTGAGATGTACGGATCGTTTTGAAGGTAATAGTGATAGGATTGCTCCTTTTGATGCAAATCAAACTAGAACGAAGTCATAAGACTCATAAAAACCTCTTTCATTGACAATTTGAGAAAACCAATGAAGCAATAAGAAGGTCTCTGTAACGATTGAGATTTCATATTAAATTTTAAATATTTATTGAGTTAAATAAATATTTTACGTGATTTATTTATTGAGTTAAATAAATAAATTATGTGATTTATGGAAGCGATTTAATTAAGTGTTATATATTAATTAAATAAATGTGTAATGTTTATTTAATTGATGTATATTTTATATTATAGTTCTAATTTAATTGAGAAAATTAAATTAGATGATTTATTGTGATAGTGTTACATGAATTATAATTAGCGAGTAATTATAATTATGTGACAAATTTTATGTGATCTATTGATGTTAGATTTTAATTGATTAAATTAGTGTTTAATATTTAATTAATTAAAATATGGCATTAAAGTATGCGTTAAATAATTTGTTAAAATAAAGAAAAGGATTTTTAAATAATTTTTACCAAACAAGGCCCTTGCTTTTGTTTTAAAAGACTGTTGCCAAACAGGGCCCTTACACTTGCTTAAACCTAATTTACCTAAACCATGCCTAAGTTAGTAAAACTAATTTCTAATTTTCTTGTAGCCAAACAAGCCAAGTTGGCTTTTGAATTTTGTAACTTACGTAATTAGTAGTAGTTAGTGTATAATTATGATATGGGAGTTACCTATTCTATTATATGTATATTGTATATACGTTAGTGTTATAATCCTAAGTCTAAACAAAGAAAAGAGAAGGAGAGAAAGAGCAGAGAATATCAGAGAAGAAAAAGAAGGAGAAAGAATTGGTAGAACGCAAGCTCATAATAATCTTTTCTTTACACTCATAGCTAGAAAGGTTAAAATTCCATATTCTTTATATTTTATTCTCTGTCAAAAATTTAGTTTTCATGAATTTTATATATATGATTGTGTTCATGTGTTATTGGTAGTAATTGTATGAAAGGATTTTCAGAAATCAAATTACTGTAGAAATATATTTTAACAAAGAATTTATATTTATATGAGTTCATATGGAATTTCATGAGTTTGGTTAAATTTAGTTGAGAAATTCATGCAACTGGTATGTGTTAGTATGCTTATTAAGTAATTACTTGGTGCTATCTTCAACTTAGTATGTAATGCATGTATATAAGTTCGAATTGATGGAGACAAATAGTTACAGTAGATTATTTTTGAGAAAATATGAGTTTTCATGAAAATGGCCAAATTGAATTTTTAAAACTTGTGATTATCATTGTTTAAATGGTTTTGTGTTGTGGAAGCATGTTATATATATGTATAATTGCATAGATATGATTTACAACGTTTAAGTTACTGTAAATATCCATTTGTTGGCTTGTATGGGTTAATCGGTGAAGCAGAGTAACGTGGCTGTCTGTGTCTGGCCGAGTTGCTGCACAGCTGCGCCGGCAGCAAGGCCAGGAGCAGCGCAGCTGCACCACTTGTCCTTCCCAGATCCTTACCCTGCGCAGCTGCGCCGGTGCCAAGGCATGTGGCTTCGCAGCTGCGCCGTGCACAGTGCAGTGACAGTGAGTTTTAGTCAAGTGTGTAGTGTGTTGTTATGTTTCCATTACATTATTGCTAAGATAATGAGCATGTATCTAGCTGCTATAACATGTGTTAACATGAAGTTGATAATTTCATAAATTGAGAAAAAGGAAGTTTTGAAAACCTTAATGTAGAATTATAAATTATAATTATTTAATTATAAAATAAGTTAATCAATTATAATTAAATTCAAAGTATAATTTTGTTAAATTATGATGAGTAGTAGTTGATTTATTTTAATCAATTAGATATTAATTAAAATTATAATCTATGTAATTATATTTTAATAAATGCATGTTTAATTATGGATTATAAATTGATAATTCATGATTTGTTATTAATTGTGTAATTATAATGCATGATATAGTTTAATTGATTATAAATTATAAATTATTTATAATTTAAAAGGTAATTATAATTTAAGTAATTATAATTTGATTAAGTGTTTGAATTATAATTGTTTAATTATAATTTAGTTAAATACATAATTAATTTAATTATGTAAGTAAATGTGTGATGTGATTAACTATGTGATAGTTAATTATTATTGTTTATTTAATTAGAGTGAGTTAACCATGAGGGTTAACCACTTACGAGAATTAGTTATGTGTTAACTGATTTAGATTATTATAATTGAATGTGTATAGGAAGTATTAAAGTACGTGAATTGAATTAAGTAGCTTGCGCTTGAGGCAAGTCTTCTAAACCCTAAACTCGTTAATTCTATGCAATTTCTTTGAGTTCATATATTCATTGTTGAGAATGTCCTTTCCATTTCTGTATTGGACAATTGTTTATTTAATTAAAATGATCTTAACTTATTGTTCAAGTAAGATCTATTTTATTATTTTAAATGCTTTAAGTTTACTTCTAAAGCATATGTTAATTCATAACTCTTTTATTTATGAATTATTGAAAGTCGATTCAACTAATCCTTAGTTGATGAACGTGAATTCTAAATCACCCTTGTAAGCTTATCCAAACCAAACTTTCTTTGGTGCGGACTCGAATTCAAATTACTGAGTTGAATAACCCTATTTACTAGGGGAGGTTACTACGCATAGCTTTAAGATATTTGTGCGTAATACATGGTACGAAGGGCTGATCCCCCTAAGTACGAGTTAAGGTCCATAGTCTCATTGACTGTTAAAGGTTTAAATAGAAATATTTATAACCTAGGACAAGAGTTCAAAGGTCTTATGACCCTCAGATAAATTCTATATTCGAATTTTAATGTTGATAGAGAATTATTATGCAATTCTTTATTATTGAAGCAAGCTAAGTTGTTCAGATTCTTTTAAATATATCCTTTCATGTCTATGTTATTGTTAAACTCCAGTGAGCTGTGGTTTGCTCACTCTTGCATTAAATAACAATTTCAGTTAAGGTTGATAACGCTGATGCTCCAGTCTACAAGTAAGGGCAAGGAAAAGCAAAGCAAGTGAAGACTTGTTTTTATTATATTGAGAATGATTGTAATAAGACTTGAATGTTACGTTTTTGTTTCCGCACTTTATTATATTTATGTCAGGGTTAGAGTAAATCGGAATTATCTTGAAAAGGTTGTAACCCTTGTTTTAAGGGAGATTTATCTATTCTAATTTAAGTTGTAGTTTATTTTACATTATTCATTGGGTAGATGTATGTTATATTAGAAAGTGAACACCAAATCATGGTGAAACGAAGTACCCGAATTTGGGGGTGTCACAGGTTGGTATCAAAGCTATAGGTTATGAAACCTTAGGTGGGGAAAAACCTTAGGTAGTAGCCTTATGGTAAGATCGAAAAGATAGTGATGCTAGGTAAAGATAATAAACTACCTTATGTGCCTATGTGTTTACATTATAGTATTCGAAGAGTGACGATTCGTTATCACGTAATAATGAACTTTAAAATTCTTTTGTCAGGATGTCGAACGTGGGAGAACCTAGACAGGCTAGAGAGGATGTACCTCAGGTGCCTAGAGAGGAGGAGCCCCGTGACATACATATTGTCTGGGAACAGCTGGTTAGGAGAGAGCCATCTCCAGTGATCACCGTATCTAGTCGGGAGCGTGAGCTGACACCTATTCCAGAGGATGAGAACGAGGACGAGTTTGAAGAGGAGGAAGAGGATCCCGAAGAGGAATTCCCACCTCACTCTACTAGTGCTGAGATGTACGAGGCAGTCTACGATAGCAATGTGGAGCTTCATGGACGCGTAGGAGATCTCGAGGAGACTATCCAGCAGCGAGACGAGACGATCAAGGAAATGGCAAGTGACGTAGGAGATGCACAGTGGAACCTGATACATATGGAGGTCGAAAGAGATGCTGTTCGTTTTGAATTGGCAAAGCTGAAGCAAGACATCCAGGAGGAGTCGAGGAAGCGTGCCAGAGCTGAGGAGTCAAGCTTGAGAGCTAATCAACGAGCCGATCGAGCTGAAGGTGAAGCTGAAGCCAAGAGGGCCAAGCTGAGGGAAACGGAATATGCTTTTCATACATCGATAGAGAGAGCTCAGGACCGTATTTTCTACTACCCAGCTCAGTTCCAAGGTTTACCGTGGTATGTGAGGACCGAAGAACGGCATTTTGGGTAATGGAAGAGGAATGCAGAGAGGTGGTGAGACGCATTAATATGCCTAGGCCATGGCAGTAGCAGTAGTAGCAGTAGTAGAGCTTTTATTTATGTGTTGTTTTTTGTAGTAAATAAAGTAAATTTCATAATTTGAGATAAGAATGGGATGAGTTAATAATGTAATCCTGTAACTTTTCCAGTTCAGGAAGGGTGATGTAAATGGCAGAAATGCTATCTAGTTGATGTTTTTAAACTACGACTAATGAATAAACGAAGTTTATTGATGTGCTATGTGTTCTATGTGAACTAAGTTATTCGAACGTTTAAGTATAAACTGGAGTACTTAATAATTGAATAAAGGGTCTAATAATAATATTTTCTTAACTAGAAAATGCCTCCTAGAAGAAGAGTAACACGTCAAAATCCTGAGGGTTCGACTAACAACAACAATAACGAGGGAACGAATCCCAATTCGGTTCAGCAGTTGGTGAATCTGTTGACAGGAGCTCTTGCGAATCAGCCGCAGGTGCAGGGTACTACTTTCAAGGAATTCAAGGCAGTAGGACCGCTTGAGTTCAAAGGATCCCTATCGAAGCTCAGACATGGGTTATGGAAATGGAGAAGGTATTTGACGTGGCTAGGGTAGGCGAAGACCAAAAGACAATGTTCGCGGCTTTCATGTTGAAGTCGGATGCTAGCTTTTGGTGGCAGGCTAACAAGACTCGAGAGGGAGAGGGAGTCATCACGTGGGAATGTTTCAAGGAAATGTTCTACGAGGTGTATTTTCCAGTGAGTTCCCAGGACCAAATGGAGGTCCAGTTCCTAGAACTTAAGCAGGGAGGGATGACGGTGTTCGAATATGCCGCCAAGTTTAACGAGTTGGCCAGGTTCGCTACATACTAGGTCAGCACTGACGCTAGGAAAGCGAGAAGGTTTGAGCGGGGACTGAAGCCCTGGCTCTACAGCAAGGTTTCCATGTTCCAGTTGAATACCTTTGCAGCGGTGTTGGAGAAAGCCATACTTGCTGAAGGAGGAAGCGACGCGGTGACGAAGTTCAACCAAGATAAGATGAAGAAGAATGAGGATAGAAACTAAGACTGGGGGTAGCAGCGCTGTGAACCAGAAGAGGAAGTGGTCTGATAATACCTCTGCTGGGAGTCAGCAAGGAAGCCAGCAGAAGAGGAAGTTCGAAGCATGTGCTACATGCGGTAAGAATCACACTGGCGTGTGCATGAAGGGGAAGCGGGTGTGCTTCAACTGTGGTCAAAAAGGCCACATCGCGCCTAATTACCCAAAACCGAAGAAGGAAGCTTGCTTTACATCTGGATCCAAAGATCACATGGCTCGCAACTGCCCGAAGAAGCTGATGGCAGGGTCAACAGGGAGCGGAGGGAATGGAAGCGGCAGTACCATTACTATCGCTGCACCATTGCAAGCTGTTCGACCCACTGCACCGACATTCAATATGACAGTGCAGGATGCTATGCAATCAAAAGATGTGGTGTCAGGTATTATTCCGGTCAATAGTATAAATGCATATGTATTATTTGATTCGGGTGCTACTTGCTCATTCATATCTGATGATTTTGCTAGAACCCTAGACTTACCTGTAAAGGAGTTAATTTACCCTTTGAACATAGAGATTGCGAATAGGGAGGTTATTCCTGTTAGGAGCGTTTATAAGAACTGTAGATTGGACATTAAGGGTCAGGAGCTTAGAGTAGATTTGATTCCGATAAAACTTGGGGAATTCGACGTCATACTAGGTATGGATTGGTTGTTCAACTATGGGGCGGTAATCGACTGTCAGAAGAAGTCGGTAAACCTTACGACTCCGTCGAAGTTGGTGTTCTATGGTAGCAAATCGCCTAGACAAGCGAGTTGTCTGACGGTTATGCAAGCCAAGAAACTTCTGACGCAAGGCTGTATAGGATATCTAGCCTATATAGTAGATTCGCGTAAGGAAAGCCCGAAGGTGGAGGAGATATCGGTAGTTAAGGAGTTTGTGGACGTTTTTCCAAGCGATTTGCCAGAACTTCCGCCAGATAGGGAGACAGAGTTCGTAATCGATCTAGCGCCGGGAACTGCTCCGATTTCGAAGGCTCCGTACCGAATGGCTCCAGTCGAGATGAAGGAACTAATGGTTCAACTGCAAAAACTGCTAGACAAGAAGTATATTCAACCGAGCGTTTCGTCGTGGGGAGCGCCTGTCTTATTTGTGAAGAAGAAGGATGGGTCGATGCGTCTTTGCATTGATTATAGAGAGTTAAAAAAGTTACGATCAAGAATAAGTATCCTTTACCTAGGATCGATGACTTATTTGATCAACTGAAGGGTGCGAAATACTTCTCGAAAATCAATTTGAGAAGCGGGTATCATCAGTTGAAGGTGAGGAAGGAAGATATACCGAAAACGGCTTTTAGAACTCGGTATGGTCATTACGAGTTCTTGGTGATGTCATTTGGTCTCACGAATGCCCCAGCTGCATTTATGTACTTAATGAACAGGGTGTTCGAGCCATTTCTAGACAAGTTCGTGGTAGTGTTCATAGATGACATCCTGGTTTATTCCAAGACCGAGGAGGAGCATGCTGAACACTTACGACTAACCTTAGAAGCCCTGAGACGAGAAAAGCTTTACGCTAAATTCTCGAAATGTGAATTCTGGTTGGAACGTGTGCAATTTCTTGGCCACGTGATCGACAAGGATGATATTTCGGTAGATCCGTCGAAAGTTGAGGCCGTAATTAGTTGGGAACAGCCGAAGACGCCGTCTGAAGTGAGAATTTTCTTAGGATTGGCTGGTTATTACCGAAGATTTATTTAAGACTTTTCTAGAATCGCAACTCCATTGACGAATTTGACTCGTAAAACAGTTAAGTTTGTTTGGACGGAGAAGTGTGAGGACAGTTTTCAAGAGCTGAAGAAGAGGTTGAGTGCTGCGCCTGTATTGTCTTTACCGGATAGTTCGGGAAATTTCGTAGTATATAGCGATGCCTCACATAAAGGATTAGGCTGTGTGTTGATGCAGAGCGGCAAAGTCATTGCCTATGCGTCACGTCAGCTGAAGGATTACGAGAAGGGGTATCCGACCCATGATCTAGAATTGGCGGCAGTAGTGTTTGCCCTAAAGATTTGGAGGCACTACTTATATGGAGAGAAGTGTGAAATATACACAGATCACAAGAGTCTGAAGTATATATTTACCCAGAAGGATTTGAACATGCGCCAAAGAAAATGGTTGGAACTGATTAAAGACTATGATTGTGAGATACTTTACCATCCGGATAAAGCTAACGTTGTTGCCGACGCTTTGAGCAGAAAAGGTCGAGAAAAGCTGAACGTGTTAACTGATCAGGATCGGTTAATAGAACAAATGGCTAGATTGGAGTTGGAAGTGAAGTTTTCGAAAGAATCGGATGAGATGTTATTTCAAGTAACCACTGGTTCTACTTTAATAGACAAAGTGAAAGAAGCACAACTTTATGACGAAGAATGTGACAAGATTTAGACGGGGTTAACTGATGGTGAAGAGTTCAAGTTCAAGGTCGATAATGAAGGACTGTTACGATTTGAAGGTAGAATCTGGGTACCGCCAGTACCAGAGGTCAAAGAGGAGATTTTGAGCGAAGCTCATAGTTCTAGATATTCTATTCACCCTGGGAGTACGAAGATGTACCAGGATCTCAGGCATCATTTCTGGTGGCCGAATATGAAGAGGGACGTGGCTGAATGCGTTGCGAAATGCTTAACGTGTCAGAAAGTCAAAGTAGAACACCAGAGACCAAGTGGTTTGCTGCAACCGTTAAAAATTCTAGAGTGGAAGTGGGAGCACATCACGATGGATTTTATGGTAGGACTTCAAACGACTCAGAAGGGATATGATGCGATATGGGTTATAGTGGATCGACTGACAAAGTCAGCCCACTTTCTGCCGATCAGGGTCAAGTACAACCTGGATAAACTAGCGAAGCTGTACGTGAAGGAAATTATTTCTCGACATGGTGTTCCGGTGTCGATTGTGTCCGACAGAGATCCACATTTCACGTCTAATTTCTGGAAGCGATTGCAAGAATGTATGGGAACACAATTGCGAATGAGTACAGCGTATCATCCTTAGACCGATGGCCAGAACGATAGAACGATTCAAACGCTTGAGGAAATGCTGAGAGCTTGTGTGATGGACTTCAAAGGAAGCTGGGAAGATCATCTACCATTGGTAGAGTTCGCGTACAACAATAGTCACCATGCAAGTATAGGCATGCCGCCTTACGAAGCATTATATGGCAGAAAATGCAAAACACCTTTGTGCTGGGATGAAGTCGGTGAACGTCAATTGTTGGGACCAGAATTGGTACAACAAACCGCCGAAATTGTAAAGCTGATCAGAACTGAGATTAGTTGCTGCTCAAGACAGACAGAAGAAGTATGCCAATTTACATCGACAGAACCGAGAATTCTTACCAGGAAGTTTCATTTTTCTGAAGGTATCTCCTTGGAAGGGGAAAATTCGATTCGGGAAGAAGGGAAAGCTGAGTCCCCGATTCATTGGACCTTTTGAGGTAATACGAAAGGTGGGCGAGGTTGCTTACGAGATTGCATTACCTCCGGAGCTCGAGAATATACATAATGTCTTCCATATTTCTGTGTTAAGACCTTACAAGCACGATTATAAACATATAATAGAATATGAACCTTTACAGTTTGATAAAGACTTAACATATGAAGAAGTGCCTGTTCAAATAATTGATAGAAAAGAACAAGTACTTAAGAATAAAGTGATACCTTCTGTTAAGGTAATCTGGAGGAACCACAGTGCTGAAGAAGCTACGTGGGAACTCGAAGATGTTATGATGAAGTCTTATCCGCATTTATTTGCTTAGTTATGTAACCCCTTATATACTGATTCTGGGGACAGAATCCTTTTAAGGAGGGAAGAATGTAATAGACGAGATTTTTTTTTAAATTTTTTTTATGTATGATTCTGGGGACAGAATCCTTTTAAGGAGGGAAGAATGTAATAGACGAGTTTTTTTTTTTATGTGTGATTCTGGGGACAGAATCCTTTTAAGGAGGGAAGATTGTAACGATTGAGATTTTATATTAAATTTTAAATATTTATTGAGTTAAATAAATATTTTACGTGATTTATTTATTGAGTTAAATAAATAAATTATGTGATTTATGGAAGCGATTTAATTAAGTGTTATATATTAATTAAATGAATGTGTAATGTTTATTTAATTGATGTATATTTTATATTATAGTTCTAATTTAATTGAGAGAATTAAATTAGATGATTTATTGTGTTAGTGTTACATGAATTATAATTAGCGAGTAATTATAATTATGTGACAAATTTTATGTGATCTATTGATGTTAGATTTTAATTGATTAAATTAGTGTTTAATATTTAATTAATTAAAATTTGGCATTAAAGTATGCGTTAAATAATTTGTTAAAATAAAGAAAAGGATTTTTAAATTATTTTTACCAAACAAGGCCCTTGCTTTTGTTTTAAAAGACTGTTGCCAAACAGAGCCCTTACACTAGCTTAAACCTAATTTACCTAAACCATGCCTAAGTTAGTAAAACTAGTTTCTAATTTTCTTATAGCCAAACAAGCCAAGTTGGCTTTTGAATTTTGTAACTTACGTAATTAGTAGTAGTTAGTGTATAATTATGATATGGGAGTTGTTGGGTTTGTACGTAACGCAATCATGCAATCAAATCACATAAATAGGGCGGAAGCGTAAAAAACTAGGTTTTCAAAAATTTATACAAACCCATTACCATGATCATTCTTGTGCATCAATTATCAGTGAATGAAAAAGGAGAAAAACAGAATTATACCTTTGAAGGTCCAAGCTTCCTCAGGTACAAGTTCTACTCCTTTGATTCCTTTGATTCCTCTGTAGTGGCTCCTTCCCTTGATCAATGTCGGCCACCCAAATGTTTGGCCTCTAACGGTGATCCACCAAGGAAGATGAAGAACTCAGTAAGATGGGTTATTGGCTTAACCCTTGTTTCTATCTCTATAGAATATGTGTACTCCCAACTCTTGAAAAATTCACGTACCTTATTTCTGATATAAGACTCTCTTATATAGATATTAGGTTAACCCTCCTAATCCAATTAGAATAGGGTTTTAATTAATTAATTAATTAATTACTTTTAATTAATTTATATCCTAATCTTTATAGGATTGAGAGAGAGTACTGATATTATATTAATTCCTCAACTCCTTTAGAATTAAAATAATAATAATATTAATAAGACTCCTCTTATTAATTTATACTTAATATTTCTAAAATATTAAATAATAAACATTAAGCTATTTAATTTATTCTATCATCATAGATTAAATTAATTATACTTAATGCATTATTACTATCATGCCATTTTCTTCTTAAATAATTCTTCTTCCTTTTATGGTGTGACCCTTTAGGTTCTCCATATTAAATCGGTTGTGAATAAATCAATTAGAACAATTCTAATCTTATTTAAATAAACAAATTAAACTAATAATCTATTTAAATAAATAACATTTATTCTACAATAGGGATAAGCCTCCCTAGCGATCAACGACTTTCCAGATAATATAGATTTCAACATTAATCATAAAAGAACCTGTGAGTTAATAGTTACCGTACAGTTCAATCCTCCCACCATACAATGTCCTAATTAAATATAAGACATGGATTTACTGTCAAGTCTTAATTTATTTAATTATATGTATTTCGATTAGAAAATGCACAACTCCAAATAATGCAAATTAGAAACCTATTTCTAATTTCATTCTACCTTGGCCAAGGATTCCTGGGTTGTCATTTAACGAATCACATAGGACATATCTTCTCTTTTACTAGAGGTGGTAGATTCTTTATTGATCATTCATTATCTCCATATGTAACTCATTACACCCAAGCATACCCTATATATGCCTTAAGGAATTAGTCAAAGTATAATTTGTTACATACAAGATACTATGATGATCTCAAGTCCAAGGATCACATGTACTACTATCACATTAGGAATTCCTATTGACAGGCGAGTAAAACTCCATTAGGTATTCCATAGCGAGTCACGTTCAGTGAACTTATTCTCCAATAAGCACCTACAAACTTGCTTTAATGTCTCCACACAAATGACCATGAGATCAGTCATCCTTATCCAATGAGCAAGCAACATATGTACCAATCTATCCGGATTTACTAATCCCCATTTTAGTAATCCCACAATTGGGAACTATTTTAGTTTTTAAGCTTTCTAAGAATTTAAATCTCATTATCATGATCTCATCATGATTCTAAAAGCATTGCTTAAAACTATGGGTTATTTACATATTATAAAAACAGCACCATGTAGATAATTATATGCCTTAAATGAATATTTTATTAATAAATAAATAAGATTGTTTACAAAGTATGTGCTTTGTCATCATACATGATTGGCTTGTATGCACACTACTATCAATCTCCCACTTGCACTAAAGCCAATCGCCATGGTATCTCATACCCATCTTATCTAAGTGATGATCAAACTGCTGTTGTGTTAAAGCTTTAGTAAATGGATCTGCAATGTTGTCTTGAGAGTCTACATGCTCCAAGGTGACGTCTCCTCTTTCAATGATCTCCCTGATCAAGTGAAATCGCCGCAACACGTGTTTAGATTTCTGATGAGACCTGGGTTCCTTAGCCTGTGCAACCGCTCCGGTGTTGTCATAGTATACGGGAACTGCTTCTCCAATGCTAGGAACCACACCAAGTTCAGTTATGAACTTCTTCATCCAAACAGCTTCCTTTGCAGCTTCACTTGCAGCTATATACTCTGCCTCTGTCACTGAATCAGCAACCGTTTGCTGCTTGGAACTCTTCCAACTCACTGCACCTCCGTTCAAGGTAAACACATACCCTGAAACAGATTTACTGTCATCTTGGTCTGTTTGAAAACTTGAGTCCGTGAATCCCTCGAGTTTTAATTCAGACCCACCGTAGACAAGAAAAATATCTTTAGTCCTTCTCAATTACTTTAGGATATTTTTCACTGTCTTCCATTGCTCTTCTCCTGGATTCGACTGGTATCTGCTTGTTACACTAAGTGCGTGAGCAACATCTAGTCTAGTACATATCATACCGTACATGATAGATCCTATTGCAGAAGCATAAGGGATCTTACTCGTACGGTCTCTCTCCTCAGGTGTCTTTGGGGCCTGTTTCTTGGAGAGATTTATTCCATGGCTCATCGGCATGAGACCTCTTTTGGAATCTTCCATGCTAAACCTCTTTAGCATCGTATCAATGTACGTTCCTTGGGATAAGCCGAGCATCCTTTTAGATCTATCTCTATAGATCTTTATCCCTAAAATATAGGATGCTTCACCCAAGTCCTTTATGGAGAAGTTTTTAGATAACCATATTTTAATGGATTGTAACATAAGAATGTCATTCCCTATCAGTAATATATCATCAACATATAATACAAGGAATGATACTACGCTCCCACTAACCTTCTTGTATACACATGGTTCATCCTCGTTTTTGATAAAATCAAACTCTTTGATTGTCTCATCAAAACGAATGTTCCATCTACGAGAAGCTTGCTTCAACCCATAAATGGATCGTTGTAGCTTACAGACTTGATTTGTTCCAACTTTTGAAATAAATCCCTCTGGCTGTGTCATATACACATCCTCCTCAAGTTTCCCATTGAGGAAGGCCGTTTTCACGTCCATCTGCCAGATCTCATAGTCGTTGTAAGCTGCAATCGCAAGCAAAATCCGAATGGACTTGAGCATGGCTACTGGTGAGAAGGTTTCATCATAGTCAACTCCTTGTCTTTGTTTGAAACCTTTTGCAACCAGCCGGGCCTTATAGGTCTCTACCTTTCCGTCTGCTCCAGTCTTTTTCTTAAAAACCCATTTACACCCAATAGGTTTAATACCTTCAGGTGGTGAAACCAAAGACCATACTTTGTTTTTATACATGGAGTCCATTTCGGATTTCATGGCTTCAAGCCATTTCCCTGAGTCTTTATTACTCATAGCCTGTTCGTAATTCAATGGATCATCATCATTTATGATGTGTACCTCATCGTCATCCTCTATAACGAATCCATACCTCTCAGGTATCTTCGGTACTCTTCCAGATTTACGAACAGGGTGTGATACAGTAGGTTCTTCTACTTGGTTAGGTACCTGACTTTAGTCCGTGGTAACTTGTGGTTATTGAACTTCTTCAAGATATATCTTGCTCCCACTGACCCCTTCATGGATAAACTCTTTCTCCAAGAAGGAAGCATGTTTCGCAACAAACACCTTTTGATCAGTTGGATGATAGAAATAATACCCTACGGTTTTTTTAGGGTATCCCACAAATCTACACTTATCGGATTTAGTCTGTAGCATATCATTTTCAAACTTTTTGACATAAGCTGGACAACCCCAAGTCTTAACATGCTTAAGATTTGGTTTCCTCCCTTTCCACATCTCATATGGAGTCTTTGGGGCGGATTTGGTAGGTACCTTGTTAAGTAGGTATGCAGTCGTTTCTAGGGCATATCCCCAGAAGGAAATTGGAAGGTCGGTAAAACTCATCATGGATCGAACCATGTCCAACAGTGTTCGATTTCTCCTTTCAGATACTCCATTTAACTGTGGTGTACCTGGAGGAGTCCATTGTGAGATTATACTATTTTCTCTGAGACAATTGAAAAACTCACTGCTTAAGTATTCTCCACCTCGATCTGATCGAAGTATCTTAATACTCTTGCCCGTTTGTTTCTCTACTTCACTTCTGAACTCTTTGAACTTTTCAAATGATTCTGATTTGTATTTCATTAAATACACATATCCAAATCTTGAGTGATCATCAGTGAAAGTAATAAAATAAGAATACCCACCCTGTGCACTTGTTGTCATAGGTCCACAAACGTCTGTGTGAATCAATGCCAACAACTCTGTAACTCTCTCTCCTTTTCCACTAAAAGGAGATTTAGTCATTTTACCCATGAGACAAGATTCACAAGTTGGATATGATTCATAATCAGATAGCTCGAGGAGCCCATCTTTATGCAACTTGGATAATCTTGTTTCATTGATATGACCGAGTCTACAGTGCCACATATATGTATAATTAATATCATCTCTTTACCTTTTCTTAATTTGTTCAATTTGAAATATATTTTCTTGTAAGTCAAGTGTATAAAGTCCATTTCGCAAATTTCCAATACCATATAAAACATCGTCTTTATAAATAGAACAACCATTGTTCTTTATAATAACGTCAAAACCTTCCATATCCAATACAGAAATTGAAATAATGTTTTTAATATTATTCGGAATATAATAACAATTATTAAGATAAATGGATTTGCCTGAAGGCATTGCTAAACAATAAGTTCCTACAGCTAATACAGCAACTTTTGCTCCATTTCCCACTCGTAGGATCACCTCATCTTTGTTCAGCTTTCTACTTCTGACCAGTCCCTGCATAGTATTACATATGTGAGAACCACAGCCGGTATCCAATACCCAAGTAGAATTATGACTTTCAGAAAAATTAATTTCAATCATAAACAAACCTTGATTGAAAGTCAAAGCTTTTCCAAGCTTCTTCTCTGCTAGAAACTTCTTGCAGTTCCTCTTCCAATGTCCCGGCTCATTGCAATGAAAGCACATTCCTTTAGCTGGTTCAGGTTTCTTTTGGTCCTTTTCTTTCCCTTTTCCCTTAGCCTTCTTAGATTTCTTCTTTTCAGAAGACACCTTGGGCCTCTTCCTTTTATTGGAAGAATCCACCATCAAGACATGGTTCTTCTTGGATGAGAAGTGACCTTCTGCAGTTTTCAGCATGTTAAGCAGCTCAGGTAAGCTGACATCTAGCTTATTCATGTGAAAATTAACCACAAGCTGCGAGAAGGTCTCAGGGAGTGACTGCAAGACCAAGTCTTGACTCAACTCCCCATCCATGACGAACCCAAGCTGTCCAAGGCGTTCAATCAAATTGATTACCTTCAGAACATGAGTCTCGACGGCAGTGCCCTCGGTCATCCGAGATCGGAAGAGCTCCTTAGATATCTCATATCTAGCAGTCCTACTCTGTTCACCATACAACTCCTTGAGGTGAAGCAGCATAGCAGGAGCATCCATTTTTTCGTGCTGACGCTGAAGCTCGTTATTCATGGATGCGAGCATGATGCATTGAGCCACAGATGCATCATCTTGCCACTTATTGAAAGTGGCAATCTCTTCCTCAGAGGCTGTTTCTGAAACAGATTCAGGGATAGTGGAATTTAGGACATAAGAAATCTTTTCAGCAGTGAGAACAATTCTCAGATTTCTTAGCCAGTCCTCATAATTCGGGCCGGTAAGCTTATTTGCATTAAGTGTGCTTCGTAGTGAGATTAGTGATTTTGACATTTTTAAAATTCTGCATGTGAAAAGACAACATTTTAGCAAACATTCATTTTATTAACTTTGCATACCAAAATAAATTTAGGTCTTTATTTTAAATTGGTATCTCCCACTATTTTCATCAAACTATATTACCCTCACTCATATAGTTCGGCAACATCTAATTAAAGATTTGCTAGTGAGATGAAGGATCCCATTTCAAATATATATAACCTTGTGGATAGCACAACAAGCGATATACAAATAAATAGGTAGACAACTCTTGTCAATTACATCACCATGTAACTCCTTTTATTTTGCCTCTTAAATCATAATGGTCATGTGTGTGCACATCCGAACTAAAATGATTTAAGTTAAGTCCAGCCTAGCACTTCCATAAATTCAAAAAAGAAAAATTTTCGTCCTTGTGGATAGCACAACAAGAATAGATCGTTCAATTTTCTTGATAAGCATCAAATGTAATTAATTAACATCTTAAATATTCAATACTCGCCTTGTGGATAGCACAACAAACTCATATTAAATATTTAATACTCTATTAACTAATCATGCTAGAAGACGACGTTCGATATTCCAAATATCATTTGAACGCTTCAGACTTAATATTATTTCTTTGAGGGGTTTGTTATTATTTGTCTCATCTTTTTAAGCGCGCATGCACATATATAAATAAAATACGCGTCATTTTATTAAACATGAGAAGCATGTTTGTATAAAATATAATATATATAATATTTAGCATGCATTATAGAATACTATATTCTACCCGGATTGATTATGGACTTTTATTCTAGTTTGGTTCACTAGAGCCACCAAGTGAACCAAAAGGTCAAACCTAGGAGTGCAAGAATTTAAATTTAAATATAACTATTACATTTAAACCCTGGCTCCATACAAATGAGTCTTCACGCGTTCCTTGCTCCTTGGTCTCCAATTTCTTCAAAATAATTCTAACTATCTCTATTACATTAACTATTTAAAATTAAATAGAAACCTTGATCAGCAGTCAAGGGGAAGTACATAGAAAGGAGATAGAATTTACATCGAGAATAAAACTAGAGAAGACGAGGTACGCAGACCCCATTTTATAAAACCTATTCATTCAAGCATTCAACCAAAATAAAATCCAATCACATTGGTCATAGTCCATAATCAATCCCTTTTATTACCATACATATCATCATACGTATCAATAAAACTTATTCATCTCATGAAAATAAATTCATTCCATATATGTATTAATATCAGTTAATGGGCAAAAGTTTGCTAAACTTTGTTTTTGAAAAAATAAACTCCTTTATTTCATTCAAAAAACAATTCCAAATTAAACTCTTTAATTTTAGCAATTCTGAAATCTCATTTCATATAAAATAAACATCTTTATTTTAAACCTTTATTAATTAAATAAACCATTCATTTAATTAAATAAAACAAAAAAAAATTCAGTTCCTGTCCAGTGGCGAGCTGCGCCAAGAATGTAAAGGGAACCGGCGCAGCATGAAAACCAGGAACAGCACCCGGCGCAGCTGCGCAGCAATATTGCCTTGTACCGGCGCAGCTTTGCAGAATCTGAAAAATTTTTGTTGCCCAGAACTCGATCCAATCGCATATCATACATGTATGGAATCACATAGACTGATAATTAGCACAAGATTGGCTCTGATACCACTGTTGAGTTTGTACGTAATGCAATCATGCAATCAAATCACATAAATAGGGCGGAAGCGTAAAAACTAGGTTTTCAAAAATTTATACAAACCCATTACCATGATCATTCTTGTGCATCAATTATCAATGAATGAAAAAAGGAGAAAAATAGAATTATACCTTTGAAGATCCAAGCTTCCTCAGGTACAAGTTCTACTCCTTTGATTCCTTTGATTCCTCTGTAGTGGCTCCTTCCCTTGATCAATGTCAGCCACCCAAATGTTTGGCCTCTAACGGTGATCCACCAAGGAAGATGAAGAACTCAGTAAGATGGGTTATTGGCTTAACCCTTGTTTCTATCTCTATAGAATATGTGTACTCCCAACTCTTGAAAAAATTCACGTACCTTATTTCTGATATAAGACTCTCTTATATAGATATTAGGTTAACCCTCCTAATCCAATTAGAATATGGTTTTATTTAATTAATTAATTAAATACTTTTAATTAATTTATATCATAATCTTTATTAGGATTGAGAGAGAGTACTGATATTATATTAATTCCTAAACTCCTTTAGAATTAAAATAATAATAATAATAATAATATTAATAAGACTCTTCTTATTAATTTATATTTAATATTTCTAAAATATTAAATAATAAACATTAAGCTATTTAATTTATTCTATCATCATAGATTAAATTAATTATACTTAATGCATTATTACTATCATGCCATTTTCTTCTTAAATAATTCTTCTTCCTTTTATGGTGTGACCCTTTAGGTTCTCCATATTAAACCGGTTGTGAATAAATCAATCAGAACAATTCTAATCTTATTTAAATAAACAAATTAAACTAATAATCTATGTAAATAAATAACATTTATTCTACAATAGGGATAAGCCTCCCTAGCGATCAACGACTTTCAAGATAATATAGATTTCAACATTAATCATAAAAGAACCTGTGAGTTAATAGTTACCGTACAATTCAATCCTTCCACCATACAATGTCCCAATTAAATATAAGACATGGATTTACTGTCAAGTTTTAATTTATTTAATTATATGTATTTCGATTAGAAAATGCACAACTTCAAATAATGCAAATTAGAAACCTCTTTCTAATTTCATTCTACTTAGGCCAAGGATTCCTGAGTTGTCATTTAACGAATCACATAGGACATATCTCCTCTTTTACTAGAGGTGGTAGATTCTTTATTGATCATTCATTATCTCCATATGTAACTCATTATACCCAAGCATACCCTATATATGCCTTAAAAGGCCTTAAGAAATTAGTCAAAGTATAATTTGTTACATACAAGATACTATGATGATCTCAAGTCCAAGGATCACATGTACTACTATCACATTAGGAATTCCTATTGACAGGCGAGTAAAACTCCATTAGGTATTCCATAGCGAGTCACGTTCAGTGAACTTATTCTCCAATAAGCACCTACATACTTGCTTTAGTGTCTTCACACAAATGACCATGAGATCAGTCATCCTCATCCAATGAGCAAGCAACATATGTACCAATCTATCCGGATTTACTAATCTCCATTTTAGTAATCCCACAATTGGGAACTATTTTAGTTTTTAAGCTTTCTAAGAATTTAGATCTCATTATCATGATCTCATCATGATTCTAAAAGCATTGCTTAAAACTATGGGTTATTTACATATTATAAAAACAGCACAATGTACATAATTATATGTCTTAAATGAATATTTTATTAATAAATAAATAAGATTGTTTACAAAGTATGTGCTTTGTCATCATACATGATTGGCTTGTATGCACACTACTATCAGGAGGTACCTATTCTATTATATGTATATTGTATATACGTTAGTGTTATAATCCTAAGTCTAAACAAAGAAAAGAGAAGGAGAGAAAGAGCAGAGAATATCAGAGAGAAAAGAAGGAGAAAGAATTGGTAGAACGCAAGCTCATAATAATCTTTTCTTTACACTCATAGTTAGAAATGTTAGAATTCCATATTCTTTATATTTTATTCTCTGTCAAAAATTTAGTTTTCATGAAAGTTGTAGTCATGAATTTAATATATATGATTATGTTCATGTGTTATTGGTAGTAATTGTATGAAAGGATTTTCAGAAATCAAATTACTGTAGAAATATATTTTAACAAAAA
Organism: Panax stipuleanatus; assembly: GCA_020205555.1. NCBI lineage: Eukaryota > Viridiplantae > Streptophyta > Magnoliopsida > Apiales > Araliaceae > Panax > Panax stipuleanatus. The sequence continues at coordinate 47,921,642 of CM035118.1, read as the reverse complement.
ATTTATATTTATATGAGTTCATATGGAATTTCATAAGTTTGGTTAAATTTAGTTGAGAAATTCATGCAACTGGTATGTGTTAATATGCTTATTAAGTAATTACTTGGTGCTATCTTCAACTTAGTATGTAATGTATGTATATAAGTTCGAATTGATGGAGAAAAATAGTTACAGTAGATTATTTTTGAGAAAATATGAGTTTTCATGAAAATGGCCAAATTGGATTTTTAAAACTTGTGATTATCATTGTTTAAATGGTTTTGTGTTGTGGAAGTATGTTATATATATGTATAATTGCATAGGTATGATTTACAATATTTAAGTTACTGTAAATATCCATTTGTTGGCTTGTATGGGTTAATCGGTGAAGCAGAGTAACGTGGCTGTCTGCGTCTGGCCGAGTTGCTGCGCAGCTGCGCCTGCAGCAAGGCCAGGAGCAGCGCAGCTGCGCCGCTTGTCCTTCCCAGATCGTTAACCTGCGCAGCTGCGCCGGTGCCAAGGCCTGTGGCTGCGCAGCTGCGCCATGCACAGTGCAATGGCAGTGAGTTGTTATGTTTTCATTACATTATTGCTAAGATAATGAGCATGTATCTAGCTGCTATAACATATGTTAACATGAAGTTGATAATTTCATAAATTGAGAAAAAGGAAGTTTTGAAAACCTTAATGTAGAATTATAAATTATAATTGTTTAATTATAAAATAAGTTACTCAATTATAATTAAATTCAAAGTATAATTTTGTTAAATTATGATGAGTAGTAGTTGATTTATTTTAATCAATTAGATATTAATTGAAATTATAATCTATGTAATTATAATTTAATAAATGCATGTTTAATTATGGATTATAAATTGATAATTCATGATTTGTTATTAATTGTGTAATTATAATGCATGATATAGTTTAATTGATTATAAATTATAAATTATTTATAATTTAAAAGATAATTATAATTTGATTAAGTGTTTGAATTATAATTGTTTAATTATAATTTAGTTAAATACATAATTAATTTAATTATGTAAGTATATGTGTGATGTGATTAACTATGTGATAGTTAATTATTATTGTTTATTTAATTAGAGTGAGTTAACCATGAGGGTTAACCACTTATGAGAATTAGTTATGTGTTAACTGATTTAGATTATTATAATTGAATGTGTATAGGAAGTATTAAAGTACGTGAATTGAATTAAGTAGCTTGCGCTTGAGGCAAGTCTTCTAAACCCTAAACTCGTTAATTCTATGCAATTTCTTTGAGTTCATATATTCATTGTTGAGAATGTCCTTTCCATTTCTGTATTGGACAATTGTTTATTTAATTAAAATGATCTTAACTTATTGTTCAAGTAAGATCTAGTTTATTATTTTAAATGCTTTAAATTTACTTCTAAAGCATATGTTAATTCATAACTCTTTTATTTATGAATTATTGAAAGTCGATTCAACTAATCCTTAGTTGATGAACGTGAATTCTAAATTACCCTTGTAAGCTTATCCAAACCAAACTTTCTTTGGTGCGGACTCGAATTCAAATTACTGAGTTGAATAACCCTATTTACTAGGGGAGGTTACTACGCATAGCTTTAAGATATTTGTGCATAATACATGGTATGAAGGGCTGATCCCCCTAAGTACGAGTTAAGGTCCATAGTCTTATTGACTGTTAAAGGTTTAAATAGAAATATTTATAACCTAGGACAAGAGTTCAAAGGTCTTATGACCCTCAGATAAATTCTATATTCGAATTTTAATGTTGATAGAGAATTATTATGCAATTCTTTATTATTGAAGCAAGCTAAGTTGTTCATATTCTTTTAAATATATCCTTTCATGTCTATGTTATTGTTAAACTCCAATGAGCTGTGGTTTGCTCACTCTTGCATTAAATAACAATTTCAGTTAAGGTTGATAACGTTGATGCTCCGTCTACAAGTAAGGGCAAGGGAAAGCAAAGCAAGTGAAGACTTGTTTTTATTATATTGAGAATGATTGTAATAAGACTTGAATGTTATGTTTTTGTTTCCGCACTTTATTATATTTATGTCAGGGTTAAAGTAAATCGGGATTATCTTGAAAAGGTTGTAACCCTTGTTGTAAGGGAGATTTATCTATTCTAATTTAAGTTGTAGTTTATTTTACATTATTCATTGGGTAGATGTATGTTATATTAGAAAGTGAACACCAAATCATGTGGAAACGAAGTACCCGAATTTGGGGGTGTCACAGTCTCCTAAATCAAGACTTGTGTGAGATGTACTACGCATCGTTTTTACCACGATAGTCATGGGATTGCTCCTTTTGATGCTAATCATATTAGAACGAAGTAATAGAACTCCTAATCACCTCTTTCTTTGACAATTTTAGAGAACCAATGAAACAATAAGAAGGTCTCCTTAAATGAAGACTTGTGTGAGATGTACGCATGGTTTTGAATGCGATAGTCATGGAATTGCTCCTTTTGATGCTAATCAAACAACAACGAAGTTATAGAACTTCTAATCACCTCTTTCTTTGACATTTTTAGAACACCAATGAAACAATAAGGTCTCCCTAAATGAAGACTTGTGTGAGATGTACGCATGGTTTTGAACGCTACAGTCATGGGTTTCTCCTTTTAACGCTAATCAAAGTAGAACGAAATAATACAACTCTTAATCTCCTATTTCTTTGTAAATTTGATACAACCAATGAAACAATATGAAGGTCTCCCTAACTGAAGACTTGTGTGAGATCTACGCATCGTTTTGAACGCGATATTGATTGGATTGCTCCTTTTGATGCTAATTTCAACTAGAACGAAGTAATATGACTCATAATCACCTATATTTTGACAATTTGTGAGAACTAATGAAACAACAAGGTCTCCTTAAATGAAGACTTGTGTGAGATGTACGGATCGTTTTGAAGGCGCTAGTGATAGGATTGCTCCATTTAATGCTAATCTAAATAGAAAGAAGTCATAGGACTCATAATCACCTCTTTCTTTGATAATTTGAGGGAAGCAATGAAACAATAAGAAGTTCTCCCCTAAATCAAGACTTATGTGAGATGTACACATCGTTTTTAACGTGATAGTCATGGAATGCTCCTTTTGATGTTAATCAAATTAGAACGAAGTAATATGACTCATAATCATCTCTTTCTTTGATAATTTTAGAGAACCAATGAAACAATAAGTAATTCTCTTTAAATAAAGACTTGTGTGAGATGTACGCATCGTTTCGAGCACCATAGTCATGGGATTGCTCATTTTGATGCTAATCAAACTAGAACGAAGTTATAGGACTCCTAATCACCTCTGTCTTTGACAAATTTAGAGCACCAATGAAATAATAAGAAGGTCTCCCTAAATGAAGACTTGTGTGAGATGTACGCATTGTTTTGAACGTTATAGTCATGGGTTTCTCTTTTTGACGCTAATCAAAGTAGAACGAACTAATACAACTCTTAATCACCTCTTTCTTTGTAAATTTGAAACAACCAATGGAACAATATGAAGGTCTTCCTAAATGAAGATTTGTGTGAGATCTACGCATCGTTTTGGACGCGATAGTGATGGGATTGCTTATTTTAATTCTAATTTCAACTAGAACGAAGTAATAGGACTCATAATCACCTATATTTTTATAATTTGAGAGAACTAATGAAACAATAAGAAGGTCTTCCTAAATGAAGACTTGTGTGAGATGTACGGATCGTTTTGAAATCACTAGTGATAGGATTGCTCCCTTTGATGCAAATCAAACGAGAACGAAGTCATACGACTCATAAAAACCTCTTTCATTGACAATTTGAGAAAACCAATGAAGCAATAAGAATGTCTCCTAAATCAAGACTTGTGTGTGATGTACTACGCATCGTTTTTAACGCGATAGTCATGGGATTGCTCCTTTTGATGCTAATCATATTACAACAACGTAATAGAACTCCTAATCACCTCTTTATTTTATAATTTTAGAGAACCAATGAAATAATAAGAAGGTCTCCTTAAATGAAGACTTGTGTGAGATGTACGCATGGGTTTGAATGCGATAGTCATGGAATTGATCTTTTTGATGCTAATCAAACAACAACGAAGTTATACGAATTCTAATCACCTCTTTCTTTGACAATTTTAGAACACCAATGAAACAATATGGTCTCCCTAAATGAAGACTTGTGCGAGATGTATGCATCATTTTGAACGCCACAGTCATGGGTTTCTCCTTTTAACGCTAATCAAAGTAGAACGAAGTAGTACAACTCTTAATCTCCTATTTCTTTGTAAATTTGATACAACCAATGAAACAATATGAAGGTCTCCCTAAATGAAGACTTGTGTGAGATCTACGCATCGTTTTGGATGCGATATTGATTGAATTGCTCCTTTTGATGCTAATTTTAATTGGAACGAAGTAATATAACTCATAATCACCTATATTTTGATAATTTGTGAGAACTAATGAAACAACAAGAAGGTCTCCCTAAATGAAGACTTGTGTGAGATGTACGGATCGTTTTGAAGGCGTTAATGATAGGATTGCTCCATTTAATGCTAATCTAAATAGAAAGATGTCGTAGGACTCATAATCACCTCTTTCTTTGATAATTTGAGGGAAACAATGAATTATAAGACGTTCTCCCCTAAATCAAGACTTGTGTGAGATGTACACGTCGTTTTTAACGCGATAGTCATGGAATGCTCCTTTTGATGCTAATCAAATTAGAACGAAGTAATAGGACTCATAATCATCTCTTTCTTTGATAATTTTAGAGAACCAATGAAATAATAAGAAATTCTCTTTAAATAAAGACTTGTGTGAGATGTACGCATCCTTTTGAACGCGATAGTCATGGGATTGTTCCTTTTGATGCTAATCAATCTAGAACGAAGTTATAGGACTCTTAATCACCTCTTTCTTTGACAATTTTAGAGCACCAATGAAATAATAAGAAGGTCTCCCTAAATGAAGACTTGTGTGAGATGTACGCATGGTTTTGAACGTGATAGTCAATGGGTTTCTCCTTTTGACGCTAATCAAAGTAGAATGAAGTAATACAACTCTTAATCAGCTCTTTCTTAGTAAATTTGAAACAACCAATGGAACAATATGAAGGTCTCCTTAAATAAAGATTTGTGTGAGATATATGCATCGATTTGGACGCGATAGTGATGGGATTATTCATTTTGATTCCAATTTCAACTAGAACAAAGTAATAGGACTCATAATCACCTATATTTTTATAATTTGAGAGAACTAATGAAACAATAAGAAGGTCTTCCTAAATGAAGACTTGTGTGAGATGTACGAATCGTTTTGAAGGCACTAGTGATAGGATTGCTCCTTTTGATGCAAATCAAACAAGAACGAAGTCATAGGACTCCTAAAAACCTCTTTCATTGACAATTTGAGAAAACCAATGAAGCAATAAGAATGTCTTCCTAAATCAAGACTTGTGTGAGATGTACTACGCATCGTTTTTAACGTGATAGTCATGGAATGCTCCTTTTGATGCTAATCAAATTAGAACAAAGTAATATGACTCTTAATCATCTCGTTCTTTGATAATTTTAGAGAACCAATGAAACAATAAGTAATTCTCTTTAAATAAAGACTTGTGTGAGATGTACGCATCGTTTTGAACTAATTAGTCATGGGATTGCTCCTTTTGATGCTAATCAAACTAGAACGAAGTTATAGGACTCCTAATCACCTCTTTCTTTGACAATTTTAGAGAACTAATGAAATAATAAGAAGGTCTCCCTAAATGAAGACTTGTGTGAGATGTACGCACGGTTTTGAACGTGATAGTCATAGGTTTCTCCTTTTTAAGCTAATCAAAGTAGAACGAAGTAATACAACTCTTAATCACCTATTTCTTTGTAAATTTGAAACAACCAATGGAATATTACGAAGGTTCCCTAAATTAAGATTTGTGTGAGGTCTACGCATCGTTTTGGATGCGATATTGATTGGATTGCTCCTTTTGATGCTAATTTCAACTAGAACGAAGTAATATGACTCATAATCACCTATATTTTGACAATTTGTGAGAACTAATGAAACAATAAGAAGGTCTCCCTAAATGAAGACTTGTGTGAGATGTACGAATTGTTTTGAAGGCGTTAGTGATAGGATTGCTCCATTTAATGCTAATCTAAATAGGAATAAGTCATAGGACTCATAATCACCTCTTTCTTTGATAATTTGAGGGAACCAATGAAACAATAAGAAGTTCTCCCCTAAATCAAGACTTGTGTGAGATGTACACATCGTTTTTAACGCGATATTCATGGAATTCTCCTTTTGATGCTAATCAAATTAGAACGAAATAATAGGACTCATAATCTCTTTCTTTGATAATTTTAGAGAACCAATGAAACAATAAGAAAGTCTCATTAATTAAAGAGTTGTGTGAGATGTACGTATCGTTTTGAATGCGATAGTCATGGGATTGCTCCTTTTAATGCTAATCAAACTAGAACGAAGTTATAGGACTCCTAATCACCTCTTTTTTTGACAATTTTAAAGCACCAATGAAATAATAAGAAGGTCTTCCTAAATGAAGACTTGTGTGAAATGTACGCATGGTTTTGAACATTATAGTCATGGGTTTCTCCTTTTAACGCTAATCAAATTAGAACGAAGTAATACAACTCTTAATCACCTCATTCTTTGTAAATTTGAAACAACCAATGGAACAATATGATGGTCTCCCCAAATGAAGACTTGTGTGAGATATACGCATCGTTTTGGATGCGATAGTGATGGGATTGCTCATTTTGATTCTAATTTTAACTAGAACGAAGTAATAGGACTAATAATCACATATATTTTTATAATTTGAGAGAACTAATGAAACAATAAGGTCTTCTTAAATGAAGACTTGTGTGAGATGTGCGGATCGTTTTGAAGGCACTAGTAATAGGATTGCTCCTTTTGATGCAAATCAAACTAGAAGGAAATCATAGGACTCATAAAAACCTCCTTCATTGACAATTTGAGAAGACAAATGAAACAATAAAAAGGTCTTCCTAAATCAAGACTTGTGTGAGATGTACTACGCATCGTTTTTAACGCGATAGTCATGGGATTGATACTTTTGATGTTAATCATATTAGAACGAAATAATAAAACACCTAATCACCTCTTTCTTTGACAATTTTAGAAACCAATGAAACAATAAGAAGGTCTCCGTAAATGAAGACTTGTGTGAGATGTACGCATGGTTTTGAACGCAATAGTCATGGAATTGCTCATTTTGATGCTAATCAAACAAGAACGAAGTTATAGGACTCCAATCACCTCGTTTTTTTTGACAATTTTAGAACACCAATGAAGCAATAAGGTCTCCCCAAATAAAGACTTGTCTAAGATGTACGGATCGTTTTGAAGACGCTAGTTATAAGATTGCTCCTTTTAATGCTAATCTAAATAGAAAGAAGTCATAAGACTCATAATCACCTCTTTCTTTGATAATTTGAGGGAACCAATGAAACAATAAGAAGTTCTCCCCTAAATCAAGACTTGTGTGAGATGTAAACATCTTTTCTAACGCGATTGTCATGGAATGCTCCTTTTGATGCTAATCAAATTAGAACGAAGAAATAGAACTCATAATCATCTCTTTCTTTGATAATTTTAGAGAACCAATGAAACAATAAGAAATTCTCTATAAATAAAGACTTGTGTGAGATGTACGCATGGTTTTGAACGCGATAGTTATGGGATTGCTCTTTTTGATGCTAATCAAACTAGAACGAAGTTATAGGACTCCTAATCACCTCTTTCTTTGATAATTTTAGAGCACCAATGAAATAAGAAGAAGGTCTCCCTAAATGAAGACTTGTGTGAAATGTACGCATGGGTTTGAACGTGATAGTCATGGTTTTCTCCTTTTGACGATAATCAAAGTAGAACAAAGTAATACAACTCTTAATCACCTCTTTCTTTGTAAATTTGAAACAACCAATGGAACAATATGAAGGTCTCCCAAAATGAAGATTTGTGTGAAATCTACGCATCGTTTTGGACGCGATAGTGATGGGATTGCTCATTTTGAATCTAATTTCAACTAGAACGAAGTAATAGGACTCATAATCACCTATATTTTTACAATTTGAGAGAACTAATGAAACAATAAAAAGGTCTTCCTAAATGAAGACTTGTGTGAGATGTACGGATCGTTTTGAAGGCACTAGTGATAGGATTGCTCCTTTTGATGCAAATCAAACAAGAACGAAGTCATAGGACTCATAAAAACCTCTTTCATTGACAATTTGAGAAAACCAATGAAGCAATAAGAATGTCTTCCTAAATCAAGACTTGTGTGAGATGTACTACGCATCGTTTTTAATGAGATAGTTATGGGATTGCTCCTTTGATGCTAATCATATTAGAACGAAGTAATAGAACTCCTAATCACCTCTTTCTTTGATAATTTTAGAGAACCAATGAAACAATAAGATGGTCTCCATAAATGAAGACTTGTGTGAGATGTACGCATGGTTTTGAATGAGATAGTCATGGAATTACTCCTTTTGATGCTAATCAAACAACAATGAAGATATAGGACTCCTAATCACCTCTTTCTTTGACAATTTTAGAACACCAATGAAACAATAAGGTCTCCCTAAATGACGACTTGTGTGAGATGTACGTATGGTTTTGAACGCCACAGTCATGGGTTTCTTCTTTTAACGCTAATCAAAGTAGAACGAAGTAATACAACTCTTAATCTCCTATTTCTTTGAAAATTTGATACAACCAATGAAACAATATGAAGGTCTCTCTAAATGAAGACTTGTGTGAGATCTACGCATCGTTTTGGATGCGATATTAATTGGATTGCTCCTTTTGATGCTAATTTTAACTGGAACAAAGTAATATGACTCATAATCACCTATATTTTGATAATGTATGAGAACTAATGAAATAATAAGAACGTCTCCCTAAATGAAGACTTGTGTGAGATGTACGGATCGTTTTTAAGGCGTTAGTGATAGGATTGCTCCATTTAATGCTAATCAAAATTGAAAGAAGTCATAGGACTCATAATTACCTCTTTCTTTGATAATTTAAGGGAACCAATGTAACAGTAAGAAGTTCTCACTAAATCAAGACTTGTGTGAGATGTACACATCGTTTTTAACGTGATAGTCATGGAATGCTCCTTTTGATACTAATCAAATTAGAACGAAGTAATATAACTCATAATCATCTCTTTCTTTGATAATTTTAGAGAACCAATGAAACAATAAGAAATTCTCTATAAATAAAGACTTGTGTGAGATGTACGCATCGTTTTGAACGCGATAGTTATGGGATTGCTCCTTTTGATGCTAATCAAAATAGAACGAAGTTATAGGACTCCTAATCACCTCTTTCTTTGACAATTTTAGAGCACCAATCAAATAATAAGAAGGTCTCCCTAAATGAAGACTTATGTGAGATGTACGCTTGGTTTTGAACGTGATAGTCATGGGTTTCTCCTTTTGAAGCTAATCAAAGTAGAACGAAGTAATACAACTCTTAATCACCTCTTTCTTTGTAAATTTGAAACAACCAAAGGAATAATACGAAGGTCTCCCTAAATGAAGATTTATGTGAGATCTACGCATCGTTTTGGACGCGATAGTGATGGGATTGCTCATTTTGATTCTAATTTTAACTAGAACGAAGTAATAGGACTCATAATCAGCAATATTTTTACAATTTGAGAGAACTAATGAAACAATAAGGTCTTCTTAAATGAAGACTTGTGTGAGATGTACGGATCGTTTTGAAGGTACTAGTGATAGGATTGCTCCTTTTGATGCAAATCAAACTAGAAGGAAGTCATAGGACTCATAAAAACCTCTTTCATTGACAATTTGAGAAAACAAATGAAATAATAAGAAGGTCTTGCTAAACCAAGACTTGTGTGTGATGTACTACGCAACGTTTTTAACGCGATAGTCATGGGATTGGTCCTTTTGATGCTAATCATATTAGAACGAAGTAATAGAACTCCTAATCACCTCTTTCTTTGACAATTTTAGAGAACCAATGAAACAATAAGAAGGTCTCCTTAAATGAAGACTTGTGTGAGATGTACGCATGGTTTTGAACGCGATAGTCATGGAATTGCTCATTTTGATGCTAATCAAACAAGAACGAAGTTATAGGACTCCTAATCACCTCTTTCTTTGACAATTTTAGAACACAAATGAAACAATCAGGTCTCCCTAAATGATGACTTGTGTGAGATGTACGGATCGTTTTGAAGGCACTAGTGATAGGATTGCTCCTTTTAATGCTAATCTAAATAGAAAGAAGTAATAGGACTCATAATTACCTTTTTCTTTGATAATTTGAGGGAACCAATGAAACAATAAGAAGTTCTCCCCTAAATCAAGACTTGTGTGAGATGTACACATCGTTTTTAACGCGATAGTCATGGAATGCTCCTTATGATGCTAATTAAATTAGAACAAAGTAATAGAACTCATAATCATCTCTTTCTTTGATAATTTTAGAGAACCAATGAAACAATAAGAAATTCTCTATAAATAAAGACTTGTGTGAGATGTACGCATGGTTTTGAACGCGATAGTTATGGGATTGCTCCTTTTGATGCTAATCAAACTAGAACGAAGTTATAGGACTCCTAATCACCTCTTTCTTTGACAATTTTAGGGTACCAATGAAATAATAAGAACGTCTCCCTAAAAGAAGACTTTTGTGAGATGTACGAAGTAATACGACTTTTAATCACCTCTTTCTTTGTAAATTTAAAACAACCAATGGAACAATATGAAGTTCTCCATAAATGAAGACTTGTGTGAGAGATACGAATCGTTTTGGACGCGATAGTGATGGGATTGCCCATTTTGATTCTAATTTTAACTAGAACGAAGTAATAGGACTAATAATCACATATATTTTTATAATTTGAGAGAACTAATGAAACAATAAGGTTTTCTTAAATGAAGACTTGTGTGAGATGTACGGATCGTTTTGAATGCACTAGTGATATGATTGCTCTTTTTGATGCAAATCAAACTAGAAGGAAATCATAGGACTCATAAAAACATCTTTCATTGACAATTTCAGAAAACAAATGAAACAATAAGAAGGTCTTCCTAAATCAAGACCTGTGTGAGATGTACTATGCATCGTTTTTAACGCCATAGTCGCGGGATTGGTCCTTTTCATGCTAAAAATATTAGAACGAAGTAATAGAACTCCTAATCACCTATTTCTTTTACAATTTTAGAGAACCAATGAAACAATAAGAAGGTCTCCGTAAATGAAGACTTGTGTGAGATATACGCATAGTTTTGAACGCGATAGTCATGGTATTGCTCATTTTGATGCTAATCAAACAAGAACGAAGTTACAAAACTCCTAATCTCCTCTTTTTTTGACAATTTTAGAACACTAATGAAACAATAAGGTCTCCCTAAATGAAGACTTGTGTGAGATGTACAGATCGTTTTGAAGGCGCTAGTGATAGGATTGCTCCATTTAATATTAATCTAAATAGAAAGAAGTCATAAGACTCATAATCACCTCTTTCTTCGATAATTTTAGGGAACCAATGAAATAATAAGAAGCTCTCCCCTAAATCAAGACTTGTGTGAAATGTACACATCGTTTTTAACGTGATAATCATGGAATGCTCCTTTTGATGCTAATCAAATTAGAACGAAGTAATATGAGTCATAATCAACTCTTTCTTTGATAATTTTAGAGAACCAATGAAACAATAAGAAAGTCTCTTTAAATAAAGACTTGTGTGAGATGTACGCATCGTTTTGAACGCGATAGTCATGAGATTGCTACTTTTGATGCTAGTCAAACTAGAACAAAGTTATAGGACTCCTAATCACCTCTTTCTTTGACAATTTTAGAGCACCAATGAAATAATAAGAAGGTCTCCCTAAATGAAGACTTGTGTGAGTGTACGCACGGTTTTGAACGTGATAGTCATGGGTTTCTCCTTTTGACGCTAATCAAAATAGGACGAAGTAATACAACTCTTAATCACCTCTTTCTTTATAAATTTGAAACAACCAATGGAACGATACGAAGGTTTCCCTAAATGAAGATTTGTGTGAGATTTACGCATCGTTTTGGACGCGATAGTGATGGGATTGCTCATTTTGATTCTAATTTTAACTAAAACGAAGTAATAGGACTCATAATCAGAAATATTTTTATAATTTAAGAGAACTAATGAAACAATAAGGACTTCTTTAAATGAAGACTTGTGTGAGATGTACGGATCGTTTTGAAGGCACTAGTGATAGGATTGCCCCTTTTGATGCAAATCAAACTAGAAGGAATTCATAGGACTCATAAAAACCTCTTTCATTGACAATTTGAGAAAAAAAATGAAACAATAAGAAGGTCTTCCTAAATCAAGACTTGTGTAATATGTACTACGCATCGTTTTTAACGCGATAGTCATGGGATTGGTCCTTTTGATGCTAATCATATTAGAACGACGTAATAGATCTCCTAATCACCTCTTTCTTTGACAATTTTAGAGAACCAATGAAACAATAAGAAGGTCTCCGTAAATGAAGACCTGTGTGAGATGTGTGCATGGTTTTGAACGCGATAGTCATGTAATTGCTCATTTTGATGCTAATCAAACAAGAACGAAGTTATAGGACTCCTAATCACCTCTTTCTTTGACAATTTTAGAACACCATTGAAACAATAAGGCCTCCCTAAACGAAGACTTGTGTGAGATGTATGCATAGTTTTGAACGCTACAGTCATGGGTTTCTCCTTTTAACGCTAATCAAAGTAGAACGAAGTAATACAACTCTTAATCGCCTCTTTCTTTATAAATTTGATACAACCAATGAAACAATATGAAGGTCTCCCTAAATGAAGACTTGTGTGAGATCTACGCATTATTTTGGACACGATATTGATTAGATTGCTCCTTCTGATGCTAATTTCAACTAGAACGAAGTAAAATGACTCATAATCACCTATATTTTGACAATTTGTGAGAACTAATGAAACAATAAGAAGGTCTCCCTAAATGAAGACTTGTGTGAGATGTACGGATTATTTTGAAGGCGTTAGTGATAGGATTGCTCCATTTAATGCTAATCTAAATAGAAAGAAGTCATAGGACTCATAATCACCTCATTCTTTGATAATTTGAGTGAACCAATGAAACAATAAGAAGTTCTCCCATAAATCAAGACTTGTGTGAGATGTACACATCGTTTTTAACGCGATAGTCATGGAATGCTCCTTTTGATGCTAATCAAATTAGAACGAAGTAATAGAACTCATAATCATCTCTTTCTTTGATAATTTTAGAGAACCAATGAAACAATAAGAAATTCCCTATAAATAAAGACTTGTGTGAGATGTACGCATCGTTTTGAATGTGATAGCTATGTGATTGCTCCTTTTGATGCTAATCAAACTAGAACAAAGTTCTAGGACTCCTAATCACCTCTTTCTTTTGATAATTTTAGAGCACCAATGAAATAATAAGAAGGTCTCCCTAAACAAAGACTTATGTGAGATATACGCATGGTTTTGAACGTGATAGTCATGGGTTTCTCCTTTTGACGCTAATCAAAGTAGAACGAAGTAATACAACTTTTAATCACCTTTTTCTTTGTAAATTTGAAACAACCAATGGAACAATATGAAGGTCTCCCTAATTGAAGATTTGTGGGAGATCTACGCATCGTTTTGGACGCGATAGTGATTGGATTGCTCATTTTGATTCTAATTTCAACTAGAACGAAGTAATAGGACTCATAATCACCTATATTTTTACAATTTGAGAGAACTAATTAAACAATAAGAACGTCTTCCTAAATGAAGACTTGTGTGAGATGTACGGATCGTTTTGAAGGCCCTAGTGATAAGATTGATCCTTTTGATGCAAATCAAACAAGAACGAAGTCATAGGACTCATAAAAACCTCTTCCATTGACAATTTGAGAAAATAAATGAAACAATAGAAAGAAGTCGTAGGACTCATAATCACCTCTTTCTTTGATAATTTGAGGGAACCAATGAAACAATAAGAAGTTCTCCCCGAAATCAAGACTTGTGGGAGATGTACACATCATTTTTAACGCGATAGTCATGGAATGCTCCTTTTGATGCTAATCAAATTAGAACGAAGGAATAGAACTCATAATCATCTCTTTCTTTGATAATTTTAGAGAACCAACGAAACAATAAGAAATTCTCTATAAATAAAGACTTGTGTGAGATGTACGTATCGTTTTGAACGCGATAGCTATGGGATTGTTTCTTTTGATGCTAATCAAACTAGAACGAAGTTATAGGACTCCTAATCACCTCTTTCTTTGACAATTTTAGAGTACCAATGAAATAATAAGAAGTTCTCCCTAAATGAAGACTTGTGTGAGATGTATGCATGGTTTTGAACATGATAGTCATGGGTTTCTCCTTTTGATGCTAATCAAATTAGAACGAAGTAATACAACTTTTAATCACCTCTTTCTTTGTAAATTTGAAACAACCAATGGAACAATATGAAGGTCTCCCTAAATGAAGACTTGTGTGAGATATACGCATCGTTTTGGACGCGATAGTGATGGGATTGCCCATTTTTATTCTAATTTTAAGTAGAACGAAGTAATAGGACTAATAATCACATATATTTTTGTAATTTGAGAGAACTAATGAAACAATAAGGACTTCTTAAATGAAGACTTGTGTGAGATGTACGGATCGTTTTGAGGGCACTAGTGATAGGATTGCTCCTTTTGATGCAAATCAAAATAGAAGAAAATCATAGGACTTATAAAAACCTCTTTCATTGACAATTTGAGAAAACAAATGAAACAATAAGAAGGTCTTCCTAAATCAAGACTTGTGTGAGATGTACTACGCATCATTTTTAACGCGACAGTCGTGGGATTGGTCCTTTTGATGCTAATCATATTAGAACGAAATAATAGAACTCCTAATCACCTCTTTCTTTTACAATTGTAGAGAACCAATGAAACAATAAGAAAGTCTCTTTAAATAAAGACTTGTGTGAGATGTACGCAACGTTTTGAATGCGATAGTCATGGGATTGCTGCTTTTGATGCTAATCAAACTAGAACGAAGTTATAGGACTCCTAATCACCTCTTTCTTTGACAACTTTAGAGCACCAATGAAATAATAAGAAGGTCTCCCTAAATGAAGACTTGTGTGAGATGTACGCACAGTTTTGAACGTGATAGTCATGGGTTTCTCCTTTTGACGATAAATCAAAGTAGAACCAAGTAATACAACTCTTAATCACCTCTTTCTTTGTAAATTTGAAACAACCAATGGAACAATACGAAGGCATCCATAAATGAAGATTTTTGTGAGATCTACTCATCGTTTTGGACGCGATAGTGATGGGATTGCTCATTTTGATTCTAATTTTAATTAGAACGAAGTAATAGGACTCATAATCAGCAATATTTTTACAATTTGAGAGAACTAATAAAACAATAAGGTCTTCTTAAATGAAGACTTCTGTGAGATGTACGGATCGTTTTGAAGGCACTAGTGATAGAATTGCTCCTTTTGATGCAAATCAAACTAGAAGGAAGTCATAGGACTCATAAAAACCTCTTCCATTGACAATTTGAGAAAACAAATGAAACAATAAGAAGGTCTTCTTAAATCAAGACTTGTGTGAGATGTATTACGCATCCTTTTTAACACGATAGTCATGGGATTGGTCCTTTTGATGCTAATCATATTAAAACGAAGTAAGAACTCCTAATCACCTCTTTCTTTGACAATTTTAGAGAACCAATGAAACAATAAAAAGGTCTCCGTAAATGATGACTTGTGTGAGATGTACGCATGGTTTTGAACGCGATAGTCATAGAATTGCTCATTTTGATGCTAATCAAACAAGAACGAAGTTATAGGACTCCTAATGACCTCTTTCTTTGACAATTTTAGAACACCAATGAAACAATAAGGCCTCCCTAAACGAAGAAATGCACGCATGGTTTTGAACGCCACAGTCATGGGTTTTTCCTTTTAACGCTAATCAAAGTAGAACGAAGTAATACAACTCTTAATCACCTCTTTCTTTGTAAATTTGATACAACCAATGAAGCAATATGAAGGTCTCCCTAAATGAAGACTTGTGTGAGATCTCCGCATCGTTTTGGACACGATATTGATTGGATTGCTCCTTTTGATGCTATTTTCAACTAGAACGAAGTAATATGACTCATAATCACCTATATTTTGATAATTTTAGAGAACCAATGAAATAATAAGAAGGTCTCCCTAAATGAAGACTTGTGTGAGATGTACAGATCGTTTTGAAGGCGCTAGTGATAGGATTGCTCCATTTAATGCTAATCTAAATAGAAAGAAGTCATAGGACTCATAATCACCTCTTTCTTTGATAATTTAAGGGAACCAATGAAACAATAAGAAGTTCTCCCCTAAATCAAGACTTGTGTGAGATGTACACATCGTTTTTAACGCGATAGTCATGGAATGCTCCTTTTGATGCTAATCAAATTAGAACGAAGTAATAGAACTCATAATCAACTCTTTCTTTGATAATTTTAGAGAACCAATGAAACAATAAGAAAGTCTCTTTAAATAAAGACTTGTGTGAGATGTACGCAACGTTTTGAATGCGATAGTCATGGGATTGCTGCTTTTGATGCTAATCAAACTAGAATAAAGTTATAGGACTCCTAATCACCTCTTTCTTTGACAGTTTTAGAGCACCAATGAAATAATAAGGTCTCCCTAAATGAAGACTTGTGTGAGATGTACGCACAGTTTTGAACGTGATAGTAATGGGTTTCTCCTTTTGACGATAATCAAAGTAGAACGAAGTAATACAACTCTTAATCACCTCTTTCTTTGTAAATTTGAAACAACCAATGGAACAATACAAAGGCCTCCCTAAATGAAGATTTTTGTGAGATCTACTCATCGTTTTGGACGCGATAGTGATGAGATTGCTCATTTTGATTCTAATTTTAATTAGAACGAAGTAATAGGACTCATAATCAGCAATATTTTTACAATTTGAGAGAACTAATGAAAAAATAAGGTCTTCTTAAATGAAGACTTCTGTGAGATGTACGGATCGTTTTGAAGGTACTTGTAAGACCCCAACTTTTATGAATAAAGGTTTAATTTTCTTTATATATTATTTCGAAATAGTAAGGTGTTGATTTGATAAATATGGGTGAAATGTGCAAATATTTTTAAAATGAGCAAGTGGTTATAAAATATTCTTGTTGTCGGGGAATATTCGTACGACGGCGCAGCTATTTGTGGGCCCCACAACGGAATAACTGTCGGATATAGAAAGCGACAGAAATAACTTTTTTTACAAGATAACGGCGTAGTTGTTACCGTTAGTACTGTTGAAATACCCGGTGATTAAAATATAGTACGCGGTGTTGCGCAGTAGCACACGGTATTGCACGGTATTTCGAATTATTGAGTCTTACGTGAGAAGGAACCTACTCAATTATTGTTACAGTATTTACTGTTCAATATTTTATATTATTGACTCAATAATTGCTACGTTGATATTTTATATTATTGACTCAATAATTGCTGCATTGATATTTTATTGACTCAATAATTGCTACGTTGCTATTTTTTATGATGGCTACAGTTGATATTTTGTAGTATTGATTCAATAATTGTCGTTGCACAGTATTTCACGTTATCAACTCAATAATTCATATTATTTGAATAATATTATTAGATAGCATTATTGACAATGTCTAAGGAAGTTCTGTCTAGGAGGGGTTATTTAATTGCGCGCCAGTAAGGAGAAGTCCTTATCGGAAGGCCCCCTCTGTCCTGGGAACAACCTGGTTGTTAATATTGTAGTTCTATAATATTATTTGTGAATAATTAATTATTGATTTATATGATAAGGAAATATTTATTTTGGGGATATTAAAGAAGGAATTTGTGCTGATGTGTTTTTTATCAGTATTTTGGTGTGAAAAATCATCTGTTTATGGATTTCGGATAATTTATGTTTGGAATTTGGAAAAATTTCCTTCTACAAAGTTGTAGAGAATTAAATTTCCTATGGAAAGGACATAGAATTTGTATTTTTCTGACAAAGGGGCTATTTATTATGAATTATTGAAGTTTCAGAAAATAAATATTTTTTTAATAAAATGGTGGGCCCCACTTTTGTTTCTTGGTTGAAAAATCCTGATTTCATAGCAGCCGGCGGCGGAAATTTTTTTTAAAAAATATATTATTTTATTATTTTAGTCTCCTTTGGCATCCTAAGCTTTTCCTATAAATAGGGTGCTTAGGTTATAATTGAAAATCATACCAGAATCATAAGTTTTCTCTCTCTATAATATCGAGCATATTTTTGTGAGTATTTCTATACTTTGAGTATTAGTATTCAGCGCAAGTTTCCTTCAATATTATATCCGATATTCCAATCAGAGATACTGTTCTTTTGAGGTAAGGGATGTTATTTCTTTCGTAAATGATGTTATTCTTCTCAATATCATTATACAAAAATATTGTCATGGATTTTATATTGAAATTCTTATTTTTCTGTCGGGGTTACTATTCACGTATACGGCACTATTCACGTATACGGCACTATTCACGGGAAAATTTATTTTTCTTCTATTTGTCCAAATTGTCTGTTAAGGTTACTATCTTTGATTGTATCCAAGTTTTGGGCTTTATTCTTGAATTTTGCTCCACAAAGTATTATTATGGATTATTCTTGAATTTGGATAAACTAAATGACGAATCCCTAATCTTTGTCTTTTATCTCACTGGAGTTGTTCTTTAAAATATTTTTCATCATCCTCAGTCCTAAAAGGTGATGTAACTGAATATCTTTGGCCTGTAGAGCAAAGATGAATGATTACCTGATGAATATCTTTGGCCTGTAGTGCAAAGATGACAGGTGTTGAGATGAACATGACCACTGATGATACAAATGAATATCTTTGGCCTGTAGTGCAAAGATGAATATTTGATGAGATGGATATTGATTGATGTTACAGGGATAAAATATTGATGATGAACGGTTATTTCCGCTGCGAATATTGATCTAAAACATGTTGTCAATAATATTTTATCTGAACTGTTGAAGGCTAACGATAATTTATTTTCCATTATCTTAGTCATAATATTCTTTACTGAGCTAGTTGAGCTCACCCTTTTCATCTGTTGTCCTCTTCAGGAAATGAGAATGTTGCGGGGACTAGTCGGGGGACAGAGTGATGGTCCGAGTTAGAGCAGTAGTAGTCCTCACTATTTCTGATAAATAGTGTGATAATAATTGTAATGAGGACTTAGTTTGAATCTTAATATTTTCTACATATTTGTATTGACACTCACAGTTGTGTGGTCGTATTTTGCACGACCGTATGATATAAAGTTTATATTTGAATTCTGTACCATGTATTTGGCGACTCAGAATGGGTTGGGTTGAATGGACCTATTCTGGGGGCGTCACAGTTGGTATCAGAGCTTAGGGATATGATCTCTGACGGAGATCGGGGAATAGAACTAGGAGGGGAGAGACGAATAAATCCTTCGCTAGTGTGTCCTACCTAAGCTTATGTGGTATTTAATTGGTCAGTCGGAGCATAGGGTTAATATGTGATATGTTGACTTGTTTAATTAACCCTTGTTTTATGGCAGTATTTGAGTATGGCAGCTGAGAATGTTAACAACGAAGTGAATGAGACCGTGGAGACACCTTTAATCGTTAACCAGGAGAACGTGCAACAAGAAGGCAATGTTCATCCTGAAAATAACGCTGGTCAGACGATAAACGATGAGATGTTTAGAAGTTTTTTGCAGTTCATGCAAAATCAGACGAGGGAGACTCGTGTGCAACATACAGGTGGAGATAATAACAACACGCGAGCTGTCACTGCCAAGCAGTTCAAAGAATTGGGACCACCAGAGTTTCTGGGAAAGCCAGATCCGATCAAGGCGGAGACATGGATTAAACAAATTACCAAGATATTTGATGTCTTGGGATGTACAGAGGAACAGAAGGTTCCATTCGCCACGTTTATGTTCCGTGGAGAGGCAGATTACTGGTGGGAATCTGTGAAACGTACCCAGCCTGCCGCACTCCAGATGTCTTGGGAAGCGTTCCAGAAACTGTTTAATGACAAGTACTTTCCTGAAAGTATTCGTCATATGAAGGAAGTAGAGTTTATCAGACTTGAGCAAAACAACATGACGGTATCCCAGTACGAGGCTAAGTTCGCAGAGCTGTCCAGGTTTGCACCTCATTTGGTGGAGAATGAGGAACGTATGACGCGGATGTTTCTAAGAGGTTTGAAACCCGAAATACGTCAATACCTCATTTCTCATAAATTTTCTCTATATTCAAATGTAGTGAACAGGGTCCAGTTGTTAGAACGAGATAATGATTATGTTCAACCGAGGGACCACAACCAAGGTCGTACCGGTGGCAGCAGTCATCGGAGCAATGACAACCAGCGAGGAGGAAAGTATGACAGAAGCGGTAACCACTCCGGTGGTTATCGTGGCCATGATAGTAGAAGAAGCGAATCGGGAGTAGATTTCAAAAAGAGAAGGTATAACAATGAGAACGCGAAGATGTCAACATCAGCACCAGCATCAACTGTTTCGAGGGGAGGAGAACGACCACCGGTCGTATGCTATAAATGCGGGAAAGAGGGACATATCAGCCCAAACTGCCCACAACAATTCAAAGGATGCTATAACTGTGGAAAAGAAGGACATATAGCTCGAGATTGTCCTGTTGCGAAACCAAATTCAGCGGGGGTGGTGATTCCAAAGGCGGTTGCAGACAAGTCAAAGTCGGTGATTCCTGGAAGAGCGTTTGTCGTGACAGCCCAAAACGCGAGGAATCCACACGAGGTGATTACGGGTAAGCTGATCATAAACTCTTGCGAAGTTTACACCTTGTTAGATACCGGTGCTACCCATTCCTTTATTTCACCTGCTTGTGCTCAACGTTTGAACTTGACTTCTGATAAATTAGACTTTGACTTATCTGTTGAAACTCCGTTAGGAGAAACCTTTGTTACATCTACAGTTTATAAATCTTGCTTGATTCAGATTGGTACCCTTACCTTACCTGTTGATCTTATATCTTTGAAAATACTTGCATTTGACGTGATTTTAGGAATTGACTGGTTAACCACTTACCATGCCAAAATTGATTGTTTTCGTAAGGTTGTTAGTTTTCATATTCCTAATCAACCTGTTGTGCGAATCCAAATCACCAAACCACTAAAATCAGTCAATATCATTTCAAGTCATAAAGCTATTCGTTTATTGAAAAACGGATGTCAAGCTTTCTTAGCTCATGTCACTGATCTAAATCAGAATACGTCAGATTTGAATGATATTTCCGTTGTTAATGAGTTTCCTGATGTATTTCCCGAAGAACTTCCCGGTCTACCCCCAGAACGTGAAGTTGAATTCTTTATTGACCTTGAGCCCGGTACAAAGCCTATTTCTAAAACCCCATATCGAATGGCTCCTATTGAACTTCAGGAGTTAAAGATTCAATTACAAGAATTGTTGGACATCGGTTTTATTCGTCCTAGTACGTCTCCTTGGGGTGCTCCTGTTTTATTCGTAAAGAAGAAAGACGGGAGTATGCGACTTTGCATTGACTATCGGGAGTTGAACCATGTCACCATCAAGAATAGGTATCCGTTACCTCGTATTGATGACCTGTTCGACCAGTTGCAAGGAGCGCAATTCTTTTCAAAGATCGATCTTCGTTCTGGATATCATCAGTTGAAGATTAAAACTGAGGATATTCCAAAGACTGCTTTTAGAACACGGTACGGGCATTATGAGTTCTTAGTCATGTCTTTTGGATTGACTAATGCTCCTGCTGCTTTCATGGATATGATGAACCGTGTATTTAAGGAGTATTTAGATCAATTCGTTGTTGTCTTTATTGATGACATTCTCATCTATTCTAAAAGCCGTGAAGATCATGAACACCATTTGAAGTTGGTACTTCAAAAGTTTCGTGAGAACAAGCTATATGCAAAGCTGAAGAAATGCGAGTTTTGGCTTGAGGAAGTAGCATTCCTTGGGCACGTGGTATCGAAACGTGGAGTATCTGTGGACCCGGCGAAGATTGAAGCAATACAAAGCTGGGAGCAACCTAAGTCGGTGACCGAAGTACGAAGCTTTCTGGGCTTAGCTGGTTATTATCGGAGGTTCGTAGAGGGATTTTCTCGAATCGCTACTCCATTAACTCAGTTGACTCGGAAAGATACAAAATTCGTTTGGAGCGAGGAATGCGAGAAGAGCTTCCAAGAGCTCAAGAGGAGACTTATCTCGGCACCTATTCTGACAATACCATCTGGTTCGGATGGATTTATTATTTACAGCGATGCTTCGGGCAAAGGGTTAGGATGTGTTCTCATGCAACATGGGAAAGTCATAGCCTATGCCTCGCGACAACTCAAAGAATATGAGAGGAATTATCCTACTCATGATCTAGAGTTGGCAGCAGTCGTTTTCGCGTTGAAGATCTGGATACATTACTTGTACGGAGAGAAAGTGGAGATTTATACGGATCATAAGAGCCTTAAATATTTCTTCACTCAGAAGGAACTCAACATGCGGCAATGACGTTGGCTTGAGCTGTTGAAAGATTACGATCATACTATCCAATACCATCCTGGAAAAGCGAACGTGGTAGCTGACGCGTTGAGTAGAAGATCATATGTGGGAACGAGTGCGATAATGTCAAGTATACGCGTAGAACCAGCTTTGATTGATAAAGTTAAAGCTGCTCAAGCTACAGATGCGGAGCTGATGAAGATGAAGAAGAAGGTGCAAGAAGGTGCCATTCCAGAAGCAAGAATCGATGAAGATGGAATACTTCGAGTCAACTCCAGACTTTGTGTTCCTAACGATTTCGACTTGAAGTATAGAATCATGATGGAGGCACACAACACACCGTTTGCGATCCATCCTGGGAGTACTAAAATGTATCGTGATCTTCGACATACATTTTGGTGGAGCAATATGAAGAGAGAGATCGCGGAGTTCATCTCGAGATGTTTAACTTGTCAACGTGTAAAGGCGGAGCATCAAGTGCCGAAGGGTCCATTGCAACCACTGGAGATTCCGAAATGGAAGTGGGAACACATTACGATGGATTTCGTTACGGGTCTTCCCAAGGTTTCTCAAGGCTTAGATGCGATTTGGGTTATTGTTGATAGATTAACCAAGTCTGCTCATTTCTTGCCGATACGAGAGACTTATTCCCTTGAACGTCTTGCTCATATGTACGTGAATGAGATTGTGAGATTGCATGGCATGCCAGTATCCATAGTTTCGGATCGTGATCCCAGATTTACTTCACGATTTTGGATCAGTTTGCAGAAAGCTATGGGCACGGACTTACGCTTCAGTTCGGCTTATCATCCTCAAACAGACGGACAATCAGAGAGGACTATTCAAACTCTTGAAGATCTATTGAGACTTTGTGTTCTAGACTTCAAAGGGAGTTGGGATAAGTACTTACCATTGGTGGAATTCTCCTACAACAACAGTTATCAGGCAAGTATAGGCGTAGCTCCATTCGAGGCATTGTATGGGAGAAAGTGTCGCTCTCCAGTATGTTGGAACGAGGTGGGTGAAACAACATTGTTGGGACCGGAGTTAGTACGTATGACTACTGAAAAGATCCAAATAATCCGACAACGTATACAAACAGCACAAGATCGACAAAAGAGTTATGCGGATCTTCATCGAAAGGACGTGGAATTTAACGTTGGGGACCATGTATTGTTACGTATTGCTCCGTGGAAAGGAGTTACAAGGTTTGGGAAGAGAGGAAAGCTTAACCCACGATTCATTGGTCCATTTGAGATTCTTGACCGAATAGGAAATGTGGCTTATAGACTCGCTTTACCTCCAAGCATGTCTCGTGTTCATAACGTGTTTCACATATCCATGTTACGTAAATATGTGAAGGATCCAAACCGCATTATTGAGTTAGAATCAGACGAGATAGCCGAAGATTTAACGTACGAGGAGGTACCTGTCAAGATCTTGGATAGGAAGGAGAATGTCCTACGCTCGAAAATTATACCTCAAGTTAAAGTTTTGTGGAGAAACCAGGCTATTGAGGAAATGACCTGGGAGTTGGAATCGGAAATGAAAGCGAGGTATCCTCACCTTTTCGACATACCAGGTACGTACGTCAATTTCGAAGACAAAATTTCATAAGGAGGGGAGGTTGTAAGACCCCAACTTTTATGAATAAAGGTTTAATTTTCTTTATATATTATTTCGAAATAGTAAGGTGTTGATTTGATAAATATGAAAGTTATGGGTGAAATGTGCAAATATTTTTAAAATGAGCAAGTGGTTATAAAATATTCTTGTTGTCGGGTAATATTCGTTTGGTCGTGGAATATTCTTGTTGTCGGGGAATATTCGTATGACGGCGCAGCTATTTGTGGGCCCCACAACGGAATAACTGTCGGATATAGAAAGCGATAGAAATAACTTTTTTTACAAGATAACGGCGTAGTTGTTACCGTTAGTACTGTTGAAATACCCGGTGGTTAAAATACAGTACGCGGTGTTGCGCAGTAGCACACGGTATTGCACGGTATTTCGAATTATTGAGTCTTACGTGAGAAGGAACCTACTCAATTATTGTTACAGTATTTACTGTTCAATATTTTATATTATTGACTCAATAATTGCTACGTTGATATTTTATATTATTGACTCAATAATTGCTGCATTGATATTTTATTGACTCAATAATTGCTACGTTGCTATTTTTTATGATGGCTACAGTTGATATTTTGTAGTATTGATTCAATAATTGTCGTTGCACAGTATTTCACGTTATCAACTCAATAATTCATATTATTTGAATAATATTATTAGATAGCATTATTGACAATGTCTAAGGAAGTTCTGTCTAGGAGGGGTTATTTAATTGCGCGCCAGTAAGGAGAAGTCCTTATCGGAAGGCCCCCTCTGTCCTGGGAACAACCTGGTTGTTAATATTGTAGTTCTATAATATTATTTGTGAATAATTAATTATTGATTTATATGATAAGAAAATATTTATTTTGGAGATATTAAAGAAGGAATTTGTGCTGATGTGTTTTTTATCAGTATTTTGGTGTGAAAAATCATCTGTTTATGGATTTCGGATAATTTATGTTTGGAATTTGGAAAAATTTCCTTCTACAAAGTTGTAGAGAATTAAATTTCCTATGGAAAGGACATAGAATTTGTATTTTTCTGACAAAGGGGCTATTTATTATGAATTATTGAAGTTTCGGAAAATAAATATTTTTTTAATAAAATGGTGGGCCCCACTTTTGTTTCTTGGTTGAAAAATCCTGATTTCATATCAGCCGGCGGCGGATTTTTTTTTTAAAAAATATATTATTTTATTATTTTAGTCTCCTTTGACATCCTAAGCTTTTCCTATAAATAGGGTGCTTAGGTTATAATTGAAAATCATACCAGAATCATAAGTTTTCTCTCTCTATAATATCGAGCGTATTTTTGTGAGTATTTCTATACTTTGAGTATTAGTATTCAGCGCAAGTTTCCTTCAATATTATATCCGATATTCCAATCAGAGATACTGTTCTTTTGAGGTAAGGGATGTTATTTCTTTCGTAAATGATGTTATTCTTCTCAATATCATTATACAAAAATATTGTCATGGATTTTATGTTGAAATTCTTACTTTTTCCGTCGGGGTTACTATTCACGTATACGGCACTATTCACGTATACGGCACTATTCACGGGAAAATTTATTTTTCTTCTATTTGTCCAAATTTTCTGTTAAGGTTACTATCTTTAATTGTATCCAAGTTTTGGGCTTTATTCTTGAATTTTGCTCCACAAAATATTATTATGGATTATTCTTGAATTTGGATAAACTAAATGACGAATCCCTAATCTTTGTCTTTTATCTCACTGGAGTTGTTCTTTAAAGTATTTTTCATCATCCTCAGTCCTAAAAGGTGATGTAACTGAATATCTTTGGCCTGTAGAGCAAAGATGAATGATTACCTGATGAATATCTTTGGCCTGTAGTGCAAAGATGACAGGTGTTGAGATGAACATGACCACTGATGATACAAATGAATATCTTTGGCCTGTAGTGCAAAGATGAATATTTGATGAGATGGATATTGATTGATGTTACAGGGATAAAATATTGATGATGAACGGTTATTTCCGCTGCGAATATTGAACTAAAACATGTTGTCAATAATATTTTATCTGAACTGTTGAAGGCTAACGATAATTTATTTTCCATTATCTTAGTCATAATATTCTTTACTGAGCTAGTTGAGCTCACCCTTTTCATCTGTTGTCCTCTTCAGGAAATGAGAATGTTGCAGGGACTAGTCGGGGGACAGAGTGATGGTCCGAGTTAGAGCAGTAGTAGTCCCCACTATTTCTGATAAATAATGTGATAATAATTGTAATGAGGACTTAGTTTGAATCTTAATATTTTCTACATATTTGTATTGACACTCACAGTTGTGTGGTCGTATTTTGTACGACCGTATGATATAAAGTTTGTATTTGAATTCTGTACCATGTATTTGGCGACTCAGAATAGGGTTGGGTTGAATGGACCTATTCTGGGGGCGTCACAGTACTAGTGATAGGATTGCTCCTTTTGATGCAAATCAAACTAGAAGGAAGTCATAGGACTCATAAAAACCTCTTCCATTGACAATTTGAGAAAACAAATGAAACAATAAGAAGGTCTTCCTAAATCAAGACTTATGTGAGATGTATTACGCATCCTTTTTAACGCGATAGTCATGGGATTGGTCCTTTTGATGCTAATCGTATTAAAACGAAGTAATAGAACTCCTAATCACCTATTTCTTTTACAATTTTAGAGAACCAATGAAACAATAAAAAGGTCTCCGTAAATGATGACTTGTGTGAGATGTACGCATGGTTTTGAACGCGATAGTCATGGAATTGCTCATTTTGATACTAATCAAACAAGAACGAAGTTATAGGACCCCTAATCACCTCTTTCTTTGATAATTTTAGAACACCAATGAAACAATAAGGCCTCCCTAAACGAAGAAATGTACGCATGGTTTTGAACGCCACAGTCATGGGTTTTTCCTTTTAACGCTAAACAAAGTTGAACGAAGTAATACAACTCTTAATCACCTCTTTCTTTGTAAATTTGATACAACCAATGAAGCAATATGAAGGTCTCCCTAAATGAAGACTTGTGTGAGATCTCCGCATCAGTTTTGGACACGATATTGATTGGATTGCTCCTTTTGATGCTAATTTCAACTAGAACGAAGTAATATGACTCATAATCACCTATATTTTGACAATTTTAGAGAACCAATGAAACAATAAGAAGGTCTCCCTAAATGAAGACTTGTGTGAGATGTATGGATCGTTTTGAAGGCGCTAGTGATAGGATTGCTCCATTGAATGCTAATCTAAATAGAAAGAAGTCATAGGACTCATAATCACCTCTTTCTTTGATAATTTGAGGGAACCAATGAAACAATAAGAAGTTCTCCCCTAAATCAAGACTTGTGGGAGATCTTCACATCGTTTTTAACGCGATAGTCATGGAATGCTGCTTTTGATGCTAATCGAATTAGAACGTAATAAGACTCATAATCATCTCTTTCTTTGATAATTTTAGAGAACCAATGAAAGAATAAGAAAGCCTTTTTAAATAAAGACTTGTGTGAGATGTACACATCGTTTTGAACGCGATAGTCATGGGATTGCTCCAGTTGATGCTAATCAAACTAGAACGAAGTTATAGGACTCCTAATCACCTATTTCTTTGACAATTTTAGAGAACTAATGAAATAATAAGAAGGTCTCCCTAAATGAAGACTTGTGTGAGATGTACGCATGGTTTTGAACGTGATAGTCATGGGTTTCTCCTTTTGACGCTAATCAAAGTAGAACGAAGTAATACAACTCTTAATCACCTCTTTCTTTGTAAATTTGAAACAACCAATGGAACAATACGAAGGCCTCCCTAAATGAAGATTTTTGTGAGATCTACTCATCGTTTTGGACGCGATAGTGATGGGATTGCTCATTTTGATTCTAATTTTAATTAGAACGAAGTAATAGGTCTCATAATCAGCAATATTTTTACAATTTGAGAGAACTAATGAAACAATAAGGTCTTCTTAAATGAAGACTTCTGTGAGATGTACGGATCGTTTTGAAGGCACTAGTGATAGGATTGCTCTTTTTGATGCAAATCAAACTAGAAGGAAGTCATAGGACTCATAAAAACCTCTTCCATTGACAATTTGAGAAAACAAATGAAACAATAAGAAGGTCTTCCTAAATCAAGACTTGTGTGAGATGTATTACGCATCCTTTTTAACGCGATAGTCATGGGATTGGTCCTTTTGATGCTAATCATATTAAAACGAAGTAATAGAACTCCTAATCACGTCTTTCTTTGACAATTTTAGAGAACCAATGAAACAATAAAAAGTTCTCCGTAAATGATGACTTGTGTGAGATGTACGTATGGTTTTGAACGCGATAGTCATGGAATTGCTCATTTTGATGCTAATCAAACAAGAACGAAGTTATAGGACTCCTAATCACCTCTTGTTTTGACAATTTTAGAACACCAATGAAACAATAAGGCCTCCCTAAACGAAGAAATGTACGCATGGTTTTGAACGCCACAGTCATAGGTTTTTCCTTTTAACGCTAATCAAAGTAGAACGAAGTAATACAACTCTTAATCACCTCTTTCTTTGTAAATTTGATACAACCAATGAAGCAATATGAAGGTCTCCCTAAATGAAGACTTGTGTGAGATCTCCGCATCGTTTTGGACACGATATTGATTGGATTGCTCCTTTTGATGCTAATTTCAACTAGAACGAAGTAATATGACTCATAATCACCTATATTTTGACAATCTTAGAGAACCAATGAAACAATAAGAAGGTCTCCCTAAATGAAGACTTGTGTGAGATGTACGGATCGTTTTGAAGGCGCTAGTGATAGGATTGCTCCATTGAATGCTAATCTAAATAGAAAGAAGTCATAGGACTCATAATCACCTCTTTCTTTGATAATTTGAGGGAACCAATGAAACAATAAGAAGTTCTCCCCTAAATCAAGACTTGTGGGAGATCTACACATCGTTTTTAACGCGATAGTCATGGAATGCTGCTTTTGATGCTAATCAAATTAGAACGTAATAGGACTCATAATCATCTCTTTCTTTGATAATTTTAGAGAACCAATGAAAGAATAAGAAAGTCTTTTTAAATAAAAACTTGTGTGAGATGTACACATCGTTTTGAACGCGATAGTCATGGGATTGCTCCAGTTGATGCTAATCAAACAAGAACGAAGTTATAGGACTCCTAATCACCTCTTTCTTTGACAATTTTAGAGAACTAATGAAATAATAAGAAGGTCTCCCTAAATGAAGACTTGTGTGAGATGTACGTATGGTTTTGAACGTGATAGTCATGGGTTTCTCCTTTTGACGCTAATCAAAGTAGAACGAAGTAATACAACTCTTAATCACCTCTTTCTTTGTAAATTTGAAACAACCAATGGAACAATATGAAGGTCTCCCTAAATGAAGACTTGTGTGAGATATACGCATAGTTTTGGACGCGATAGTGATGGGATTGCTCATTTTTATTCTAATTTTAACTAGAACGAAGTAATAGGACTAATAATCACATATATTTTTATAATTTGAGAGAACTAATCAAACAATAAGGTCTTCTTAAATGAAGACTTGTGTGAGATGTACGGATCGTTTTGAGGGCACTAGTGATAGGATTGCTCCTTTTGATGCAAATCAAACTAGAAGGAAATCATAGGACTCATAAAAACCTCTTTCATTGACAATTTGAGAAAACAAATAAAACAATAAGAAGGTCTTCCTAAATCAAGACTTGTGTGAGATGTACTACGCATCGTTTTTAACGCGATAGTCATGGGATTGGTCCTTTTGATGCTAATCATATTATAACGAAGTAATAAAACTCCTAATCACATCTTTCTTTGACAATTTTAGAGAACCAATGAAACAATAAGAAGGTCTCCGTAAATGAAGACTGTGTGAGATGTACGAATGGTTTTGAACACGATAGCCATGGGCTTGCTCATTTTGATGTTAATCAAACAAGAACGAAGTTATAGGACTCCTAATCGCCTCTTTCTTTGACAATTTTAGAACACCAATGAAACAATAAGGTCTCCCTAAATGAAGACTTGTGTGAGATGTACGGATCGTTTTGCAGGCGCTAGTGATAGGATTGCTCCAATTAATGCTAATCTAAATCGAAAGAAGTCATAGGACTCATAATCACCTCTTTCTTTGATAATTTAAGGGAACCAATGAAACAAAAAGAAGTTCTCCCCTAAATCAAGACTTGTGTGAGATGTACACATCGTTTTTAACGCGATAGTCATGGAATGCTCCTTTTGATGCTAATCAAATTAGAACGAAGTAATAGAACTCATAATCAACTCTTTCTTTGATAATTTTAGAGAACCAATGAAACAATAAGAAAGTCTCTTTAAATAAAGACTTGTGTGAGATGTACGCAACATTTCGAATGCGATAGTCATATGATTGCTGCTTTTGATGCTAATCAAACTAGAACGAAGTTATAGGACTCCTAATCACCTCTTTCTTTGACAATTTTAGAGCACCAATGAAATAATAAGAAGGTCTCCCTAAATGAAGACTTGTGTGAGATGTACGCACAGTTTTGAACGTGATAGTCATGGGTTTCTCCTTTTGACGATAATCAAAGTAGAACGAAGTAATACAACTCTTAATCACCTCTTTCTTTGTAAATTTGAAACAACCAATGGAACAATACGAAGGCCTCCATAAATGAAGATTTTTGTGAGATCTACTCATCGTTTTGGACGCGATAGTGATGGGATTGCTCATTTTGATTCTAATTTTAATTAGAACGAAGTAATAGGACTCATAATCAGCAATATTTTTACAATTTGAGAGAACTAATGAAACAATAAGGTCTTCTTAAATGAAGACTTCTGTGAGATGTACGGATCGTTTTGAAGGCACTAGTGATAGGATTGCTCCTTTTGATGCAAATCAAACTAGAAGGAAGTCATAGGACTCATAAAAACCTCTTCCATTGACAATTTGAGAAAACAAATGAAACAATAAGAAGGTCTTCCTAAATCAAGACTTGTGTGAGATGTATTACGCATCCTTTTTAACGCGATAGTCATGGGATTGGTCCTTTTGATGCTAATCATATTAAAACGAAGTAATAGAACTCCTAATCACCTCTTTCTTTGACAATTTTAGAGAACCAATGAAACAATAAAAAGGTCTCCGTAAATGATGACTTGTGTGAGATGTACGCATGGTTTTGAACGCGATAGTCATGGAATTGCTCATTTTGATGCTAATCAAACAAGAACAAAGTTATAGGACTCCTAATCACCTCTTTCTTTGACAATTTTAGAACACCAATGAAATAATAAGGCCTCCCTAAACGAAGAAATGTACGCATGGTTTTGAACGCCACAGTCATGGATTTTCTTTTTAACGCTAATCAAAGTAGAACGAAGTAATACAACTCTTAATCACCTCTTTCTTTGTAAATTTGATACAACCAATGAAGCAATATGAAGGTCTCCCTAAATGAAGACTTGTGTGAGATCTCCGCATCGTTTTGGACACGATATTGATTGGACTGCTCCTTTTGATGCTAATTTCAACTAGAACGAAGTAATATGACTCATAATCAACTATATTTTGACAATTTTAGATAACCAATGAAACAATAAGAAGGTCTCCCTAAATGAAGACTTGTGTGAGATGTACGGATCGTTTTGAAGGCGCTAGTGATAGGATTGCTCCATTGAATGCTAATCTAAATAGAAAGAAGTCATAGGACTCATAATCACCTCTTTCTTTGATAATTTGAGGGAACCAATGAAACAAATAAGAAGTTCTCCCCTAAATCAAGACTTGTGGGAGATCTACACATCGTTTTTAACGCGATAGTCATGGAATGCTGCTTTTGATGCTAATCAAATTAGAACGTAATAGGACTCATAATCATCTCTTTCTTTGATAATTTTAGAGAACCAATGAAAGAATAAGAAAGCCTTTTTAAATAAAAACTTGTGTGAGATGTACACATCGTTTTGAACGCGATAGTCATGGGATTGCTCCAGTTGATGCTAATCAAACAAGAACGAAGTTATAGGACTCCTAATCACCTCTTTCTTTGACAATTTTAGAGAACTAATGAAATAATAAGAAGGTCTCCCTAAATGAAGACTTGTGTGAGATGTACGTATGGTTTTGAATGTGATAGTCATGGGTTTCTCCTTTTGACGCTAATCAAAGTAGAACGAAGTAATACAACTCTTAATCACCTCTTTCTTTGTAAATTTGAAACAACCAATGGAACAATATGAAGGTCTCCCTAAATGAAGACTTGTGTGAGATATACGCATCGTTTTGGACGCGATAGTGATGGGATTGCTCATTTTTATTCTAATTTTAACTAGAACGAAGTAATAGGACTAATAATAACATATATTTTTATAATTTAAGAGAACTAATTAAACAATAAGGTCTTCTTAAATGAAGACTTGTGTGAGATGTACGGATCGTTTTGAGGGCACTAGTGATAGGATTGCTCCTTTTGATGCAAATCAAACTAGAAGGAAATCATAGGACTCATAAAAACCTCTTTCATTGACAATTTGAGAAAACAAATGAAACAATAAGAAGGTCTTCCTAAATCAAGACTTGTGTGAGATGTACTACGCATCGTTTTTAACGCGATAGTCATGGGATTGGTCCTTTTGATGCTAATCATATTATAACGAAGTAATAAAACTCCTAATCACATCTTTCTTTGACAATTTTAGAGAACCAATGAAACAATAAGAAGGTCTCCGTAAATGAAGACTTGTGTTAGATGTACGAATGGTTTTGAACACGATAGCCATGGGCTTGCTCATTTTGATGTTAATCAAACAAGAACGAAGTTATAGGACTCCTAATCGCCTCTTTCTTTGACAATTTTAGAACACCAATGAAACAATAAGGTCTCCCTAAATGAAGACTTGTGTGAGATGTACAGATCAGTTTTGAAGGCGCTAGTGATAGGATTGCTCCAATTAATGCTAATCTAAATCGAAAGAAGTCATAGGACTCATAATCACCTCTTTCTTTGATAATTTAAGGGAACCAATGAAACAAAAAGAAGTTCTCCCCTAAATCAAGACTTGTGTGAGATGTACACATCGTTTTTAACGCGATAGTCATGGAATGCTCCTTTTGATGCTAATCAAATTAGAACGAAGTAATAGAACTCATAATCAACTCTTTCTTTGATAATTTTAGAGAACCAATGAAACAATAAGAAAGTCTCTTTAAATAAAGACTTGTGTGAGATGTACGCAACATTTTGAATGCGATAGTTATGGGATTGCTGCTTTTGATGCTAATCAAACTAGAACGAAGTTATAAGACTCCTAATCACCTCTTTCTTTGACAGTTTTAGAGCACCAATGAAATAATAAGAAGGTCTCCCTAAATGAAGACTTGTGTGAGATGTACGCACAGTTTTGAACGTGATAGTCATGGGTTTCTCCTTTTGACGATAATCAAAGTAGAACGAAGTAATACAACTCTTAATCACCTCTTTCTTTGTAAATTTGAAACAACCAATGGAACAATACGAAGGCCTCCATAAATGAAGATTTTTGTGAGATCTACTCATCGTTTTGGACGCGATAGTGATGGGATTGCTCATTTTGATTCTAATTTTAATTAGAACGAAGTAATAGGACTCATAATCAGCAATATTTTTACAATTTGAGAGAACTAATGAAACAATAAGGTCTTCTTAAATGAAGACTTCTGTGAGATGTACGGATCGTTTTGAAGGCACTAGTGATAGGATTGCTCCTTTTGATGCAAATCAAACTAGAAGGAAGTCATAGGACTCATAAAAACCTCTTCCATTGACAATTTGAGAAAACAAATGAAACAATAAGAAGGTCTTCCTAAATCAAGACTTGTGTGAGATGTATTACGCATCCTTTTTAACGCGATAGTCATGGGATTGGTCCTTTTGATGCTAATCATATTAAAACGAAGTAATAGAACTCCTAATCACCTCTTTCTTTGACAATTTTAGAGAACCAATGAAACAATAAAAAGGTCTCCGTAAATGATGACTTGTGTGAGATGTACGCATGGTTTTGAACGCGATAGTCATGGAATTGCTCATTTTGATGCTAATCAAACAAGAACAAAGTTATAGGACTCCTAATCACCTCTTTCTTTGACAATTTTAGAACACCAATGAAATAATAAGGCCTCCCTAAACGAAGAAATGTACGCATGGTTTTGAACGCCACAGTCATGGGTTTTCCTTTTAACGCTAATCAAAGTAGAACGAAGTAATACAACTCTTAATCACCTCTTTCTTTGTAAATTTGATACAACCAATGAAGCAATATGAAGGTCTCCCTAAATGAAGACTTGTGTGAGATCTCCGCATCGTTTTGGACACGATATTGATTGGACTGCTCCTTTTGATGCTAATTTCAACTAGAACGAAGTAATATGACTCATAATCAACTATATTTTGACAATTTTAGATAACCAATGAAACAATAAGAAGGTCTCCCTAAATGAAGACTTGTGTGAGATGTACGGATCGTTTTGAAGGCGCTAGTGATAGGATTGCTCCATTGAATGCTAATCTAAATAGAAAGAAGTCATAGGACTCATAATCACCTCTTTCTTTGATAATTTGAGGGAACCAATGAAACAAATAAGAAGTTCTCCCCTAAATCAAGACTTGTGTGAGATGTACACATCGTTTTTAACGCGATAGTCATGGAATGCTCCTTTTGATGCTAATCAAATTAGAACGAAGTAATAGAACTCATAATCAACTCTTTCTTTGATAATTTTAGAGAACCAATGAAACAATAAGAAAGTCTCTTTAAATAAAGACTTGTGTGAGATGTACGCAACATTTTGAATGCGATAGTTATGGGATTGCTGCTTTTGATGCTAATCAAACTAGAACGAAGTTATAAGACTCCTAATCACCTCTTTCTATGACAGTTTTAGAGCACCAATGAAATAATAAGAAGGTCTCCCTAAATGAAGACTTGTGTGAGATGTACGCACAGTTTTGAACGTGATAGTCATGGGTTTCTCCTTTTGACGATAATCAAAGTAGAACGAAGTAATACAACTCTTAATCACCTCTTTCTTTGTAAATTTGAAACAACCAATGGAACAATACGAAGGCCTCCATAAATGAAGATTTTTGTGAGATCTACTCATCGTTTTGGACGCGATAGTGATGGGATTGCTCATTTTGATTCTAATTTTAATTAGAACGAAGTAATAGGACTCATAATCAGCAATATTTTTACAATTTGAGAGAACTAATGAAACAATAAGGTCTTCTTAAATGAAGACTTCTGTGAGATGTACGGATCGTTTTGAAGGCACTAGTGATAGGATTGCTCCTTTTGATGCAAATCAAACTAGAAGGAAGTCATAGGACTCATAAAAACCTCTTCCATTGACAATTTGAGAAAACAAATGAAACAATAAGAAGGTCTTCCTAAATCAAGACTTGTGTGAGATGTATTACGCATCCTTTTTAACGCGATAGTCATGGGATTGGTCCTTTTGATGCTAATCATATTAAAACGAAGTAATAGAACTCCTAATCACCTCTTTCTTTGACAATTTTAGAGAACCAATGAAACAATAAAAAGGTCTCCGTAAATGATGACTTGTGTGAGATGTACGCATGGTTTTGAACGCGATAGTCATGGAATTGCTCATTTTGATGCTAATCAAACAAGAACAAAGTTATAGGACTCCTAATCACCTC
The DNA here is from genome assembly GCA_020205555.1 of Panax stipuleanatus. Taxonomy (NCBI): domain Eukaryota; kingdom Viridiplantae; phylum Streptophyta; class Magnoliopsida; order Apiales; family Araliaceae; genus Panax; species Panax stipuleanatus. Next base: position 47,885,704 of record CM035118.1, on the reverse strand, counting down.
TTTCTTTGACAATTTTAGAACACCAATGAAATAATAAGGCCTCCCTAAACGAAGAAATGTACGCATGGTTTTGAACGCCACAGTCATGGGTTTTCCTTTTAACGCTAATCAAAGTAGAACGAAGTAATACAACTCTTAATCACCTCTTTCTTTGTAAATTTGATACAACCAATGAAGCAATATGAAGGTCTCCCTAAATGAAGACTTGTGTGAGATCTCCGCATCGTTTTGGACACGATATTGATTGGACTGCTCCTTTTGATGCTAATTTCAACTAGAACGAAGTAATATGACTCATAATCAACTATATTTTGACAATTTTAGATAACCAATGAAACAATAAGAAGGTCTCCCTAAATGAAGACTTGTGTGAGATGTACGGATCGTTTTGAAGGCGCTAGTGATAGGATTGCTCCATTGAATGCTAATCTAAATAGAAAGAAGTCATAGGACTCATAATCACCTCTTTCTTTGATAATTTGAGGGAACCAATGAAACAAATAAGAAGTTCTCCCCTAAATCAAGACTTGTGGGAGATCTACACATCGTTTTTAACGCGATAGTCATGGAATGCTGCTTTTGATGCTAATCAAATTAGAACGTAATAGGACTCATAATCATCTCTTTCTTTGATAATTTTAGAGAACCAATGAAAGAATAAGAAAGCCTTTTTAAATAAAAACTTGTGTGAGATGTACACATCGTTTTGAACGCGATAGTCATGGGATTGCTCCAGTTGATGCTAATCAAACAAGAACGAAGTTATAGGACTCCTAATCACCTCTTTCTTTGACAATTTTAGAGAACTAATGAAATAATAAGAAGGTCTCCCTAAATGAAGACTTGTGTGAGATGTACGTATGGTTTTGAACGTGATAGTCATGGGTTTCTCCTTTTGACGCTAATCAAAGTAGAACGAAGTAATACAACTCTTAATCACCTCTTTCTTTGTAAATTTGAAACAACCAATGGAACAATATGAAGGTCTCCCTAAATGAAGACTTGTGTGAGATATACGCATCGTTTTGGACGCGATAGTGATGGGATTGCTCATTTTTATTCTAATTTTAACTAGAACGAAGTAATAGGACTAATAATCACATATATTTTTATAATTTAAGAGAACTAATTAAACAATAAGGTCTTCTTAAATGAAGACTTGTGTGAGATGTACGGATCGTTTTGAGGGCACTAGTGATAGGATTGCTCCTTTTGATGCAAATCAAACTAGAAGGAAATCATAGGACTCATAAAAACCTCTTTCATTGACAATTTGAGAAAACAAATGAAACAATAAGAAGGTCTTCCTAAATCAAGACTTGTGTGAGATGTACTACGCATCGTTTTTAACGCGATAGTCATGGGATTGGTCCTTTTGATGCTAATCATATTATAACGAAGTAATAAAACTCCTAATCACATCTTTCTTTGACAATTTTAGAGAACCAATGAAACAATAAGAAGGTCTCCGTAAATGAAGACTTGTGTTAGATGTACGAATGGTTTTGAACACGATAGCCATGGGCTTGCTCATTTTGATGTTAATCAAACAAGAACGAAGTTATAGGACTCCTAATCGCCTCTTTCTTTGACAATTTTAGAACACCAATGAAACAATAAGGTCTCCCTAAATGAAGACTTGTGTGAGATGTACAGATCGTTTTGAAGGCGCTAGTGATAGGATTGCTCCAATTAATGCTAATCTAAATCGAAAGAAGTCATAGGACTCATAATCACCTCTTTCTTTGATAATTTAAGGGAACCAATGAAACAAAAAGAAGTTCTCCCCTAAATCAAGACTTGTGTGAGATGTACACATCGTTTTTAACGCGATAGTCATGGAATGCTCCTTTTGATGCTAATCAAATTAGAACGAAGTAATAGAACTCATAATCAACTCTTTCTTTGATAATTTTAGAGAACCAATGAAACAATAAGAAAGTCTCTTTAAATAAAGACTTGTGTGAGATGTACTCAACATTTTGAATGCGATAGTTATGGGATTACTGCTTTTGATGCTAATCAAACTAGAACGAAGTTATAAGACTCCTAATCACCTCTTTCTTTGACAGTTTTAGAGCACCAATGAAATAATAAGAAGGTCTCCCTAAATGAAGACTTGTGTGAGATGTACGCACAGTTTTGAACGTGATAGTCATGGGTTTCTCCTTTTGACGATAATCAAAGTAGAACGAAGTAATACAACTCTTAATCACCTCTTTCTTTGTAAATTTGAAACAACCAATGGAACAATACGAAGGCCTCCATAAATGAAGATTTTTGTGAGATCTACTCATCGTTTTGGACGCGATAGTGATGGGATTGCTCATTTTGATTCTAATTGTAATTAGAACGAAGTAATAGGACTCATAATCAGCAATATTTTTACAATTTGAGAGAACTAATAAAACAATAAGGTCTTCTTAAATGAAGACTTCTGTGAGATGTACGGATCGTTTTGAAGGCACTAGTGATAGAATTGCTCCTTTTGATGCAAATCAAACTAGAAGGAAGTCATAGGACTCATAAAAACCTCTTCCATTGACAATTTGAGAAAACAAATGAAACAATAAGAAGGTCTTCCTAAATCAAGACTTGTGTGAGATGTATTACGCATCCTTTTTAACGCGATAGTCATGGGATTGGTCCTTTTGATGCTAATCATATTAAAACGAAGTAATAGAACTCCTAATCACCTCTTTCTTTGACAATTTTAGAGAACCAATGAAACAATAAAAAGGTCTCCGTAAATGATGACTTGTGTGAGATGTACGCATGGTTTTGAACGCGATAGTCATGGAATTGCTCATTTTGATGCTAATCAAACAAGAACAAAGTTATAGGACTCCTAATCACCTCTTTCTTTGACAATTTTAGAACACCAATGAAACAATAAGGCCTCCCTAAACGAAGAAATGTACGCATGGTTTTGAACGCCACAGTCATGGGTTTTTCCTTTTAACGCTAATCAAAGTAGAACGAAGTAATACAACTCTTAATCACCTCTTTCTTTGTAAATTTGATACAACCAATGAAGCAATATGAAGGTCTCCCTAAATGAAGACTTGTGTGAGATCTCCGCATCGTTTTGGACACGATATTGATTGGACTGCTCCTTTTGATGCTAATTTCAACTAGAACGAAGTAATATGACTCATAATCAACTATATTTTGACAATTTTAGATAACCAATGAAACAATAAGAAGGTCTCCCTAAATGAAGACTTGTGTGAGATGTACGGATCGTTTTGAAGGCGCTAGTGATAGGATTGCTCCATTGAATGCTAATCTAAATAGAAAGAAGTCATAGGACTCATAATCACCTCTTTCTTTGATAATTTGAGGGAACCAATGAAACAAATAAGAAGTTCTCCCCTAAATCAAGACTTGTGGGAGATCTACACATCGTTTTTAACGCGATAGTCATGGAATGCTGCTTTTGATGCTAATCAAATTAGAACGTAATAGGACTCATAATCATCTCTTTCTTTGATAATTTTAGAGAACCAATGAAAGAATAAGAAAGCCTTTTTAAATAAAAACTTGTGTGAGATGTACACATCGTTTTGAACGCGATAGTCATGGGATTGCTCCAGTTGATGCTAATCAAACAAGAACGAAGTTATAGGACTCCTAATCACCTCTTTCTTTGACAATTTTAGAGAACTAATGAAATAATAAGAAGGTCTCCCTAAATGAAGACTTGTGTGAGATGTACGTATGGTTTTGAACGTGATAGTCATGGGTTTCTCCTTTTGACGCTAATCAAAGTAGAACGAAGTAATACAACTCTTAATCACCTCTTTCTTTGTAAATTTGAAACAACCAATGGAACAATATGAAGGTCTCCCTAAATGAAGACTTGTGTGAGATATACGCATCGTTTTGGACGCGATAGTGATGGGATTGCTCATTTTTATTCTAATTTTAACTAGAACGAAGTAATAGGACTAATAATCACATATATTTTTATAATTTAAGAGAACTAATTAAACAATAAGGTCTTCTTAAATGAAGACTTGTGTGAGATGTACGGATCGTTTTGAGGGCACTAGTGATAGGATTGCTCCTTTTGATGCAAATCAAACTAGAAGGAAATCATAGGACTCATAAAAACCTCTTTCATTGACAATTTGAGAAAACAAATGAAACAATAAGAAGGTCTTCCTAAATCAAGACTTGTGTGAGATGTACTACGCATCGTTTTTAACGCGATAGTCATGGGATTGGTCCTTTTGATGCTAATCATATTATAACGAAGTAATAAAACTCCTAATCACATCTTTCTTTGACAATTTTAGAGAACCAATGAAACAATAAGAAGGTCTCCGTAAATGAAGACTTGTGTTAGATGTACGAATGGTTTTGAACACGATAGCCATGGGCTTGCTCATTTTGATGTTAATCAAACAAGAACGAAGTTATAGGACTCCTAATCGCCTCTTTCTTTGACAATTTTAGAACACCAATGAAACAATAAGGTCTCCCTAAATGAAGACTTGTGTGAGATGTACAGATCGTTTTGAAGGCGCTAGTGATAGGATTGCTCCAATTAATGCTAATCTAAATCGAAAGAAGTCATAGGACTCATAATCACCTCTTTCTTTGATAATTTAAGGGAACCAATGAAACAAAAAGAAGTTCTCCCCTAAATCAAGACTTGTGTGAGATGTACACATCGTTTTTAACGCGATAGTCATGGAATGCTCCTTTTGATGCTAATCAAATTAGAACGAAGTAATAGAACTCATAATCAACTCTTTCTTTGATAATTTTAGAGAACCAATGAAACAATAAGAAAGTCTCTTTAAATAAAGACTTGTGTGAGATGTACTCAACATTTTGAATGCGATAGTTATGGGATTACTGCTTTTGATGCTAATCAAACTAGAACGAAGTTATAAGACTCCTAATCACCTCTTTCTTTGACAGTTTTAGAGCACCAATGAAATAATAAGAAGGTCTCCCTAAATGAAGACTTGTGTGAGATGTACGCACAGTTTTGAACGTGATAGTCATGGGTTTCTCCTTTTGACGATAATCAAAGTAGAACGAAGTAATACAACTCTTAATCACCTCTTTCTTTGTAAATTTGAAACAACCAATGGAACAATACGAAGGCCTCCATAAATGAAGATTTTTGTGAGATCTACTCATCGTTTTGGACGCGATAGTGATGGGATTGCTCATTTTGATTCTAATTGTAATTAGAACGAAGTAATAGGACTCATAATCAGCAATATTTTTACAATTTGAGAGAACTAATAAAACAATAAGGTCTTCTTAAATGAAGACTTCTGTGAGATGTACGGATCGTTTTGAAGGCACTAGTGATAGAATTGCTCCTTTTGATGCAAATCAAACTAGAAGGAAGTCATAGGACTCATAAAAACCTCTTCCATTGACAATTTGAGAAAACAAATGAAACAATAAGAAGGTCTTCCTAAATCAAGACTTGTGTGAGATGTATTACGCATCCTTTTTAACGCGATAGTCATGGGATTGGTCCTTTTGATGCTAATCATATTAAAACGAAGTAATAGAACTCCTAATCACCTCTTTCTTTGACAATTTTAGAGAACCAATGAAACAATAAAAAGGTCTCCGTAAATGATGACTTGTGTGAGATGTACGCATGGTTTTGAACGCGATAGTCATGGAATTGCTCATTTTGATGCTAATCAAACAAGAACAAAGTTATAGGACTCCTAATCACCTCTTTCTTTGACAATTTTAGAACACCAATGAAACAATAAGGCCTCCCTAAACGAAGAAATGTACGCATGGTTTTGAACGCCACAGTCATGGGTTTTTCCTTTTAACGCTAATCAAAGTAGAACGAAGTAATACAACTCTTAATCACCTCTTTCTTTGTAAATTTGAAACAACCAATGGAACAATATGAAGGTCTCCCTAAATGAAGACTTGTGTGAGATATACGCATCGTTTTGGACGCGAGAGTGATGGGATTGCTCATTTTTATTCTAATTTTAACTAGAACGAAGTAATAGGACTAATAATCACATATATTTTTATAATTTAAGAGAACTAATTAAACAATAAGGTCTTCTTAAATGAAGACTTGTGTGAGATGTACGGATCGTTTTGAGGGCACTAGTGATAGGATTGCTCCTTTTGATGCAAATCAAACTAGAAGGAAATCATAGGACTCATAAAAACCTCTTTCATTGACAATTTGAGAAAACAAATGAAACAATAAGAAGGTCTTCCTAAATCAAGACTTGTGTGAGATGTACTACGCATCGTTTTTAACGCGATAGTCATGGGATTGGTCCTTTTGATGCTAATCATATTATAACGAAGTAATAAAACTCCTAATCACATCTTTCTTTGACAATTTTAGAGAACCAATGAAACAATAAGAAGGTCTCCGTAAATGAAGACTTGTGTTAGATGTACGAATGGTTTTGAACACGATAGCCATGGGCTTGCTCATTTTGATGTTAATCAAACAAGAACGAAGTTATAGGACTCCTAATCGCCTCTTTCTTTGACAATTTTAGAACACCAATGAAACAATAAGGTCTCCCTAAATGAAGACTTGTGTGAGATGTACAGATCGTTTTGAAGGCGCTAGTGATAGGATTGCTCCATTTAATGCTAATCTAAATCGAAAGAAGTCATAGGACTCATAATCACCTCTTTCTTTGATAATTTAAGGGAACCAATGAAACTAAAAGAAGTTCTCCCCTAAATCAAGACTTGTGTGAGATGTACACATCGTTTTTAACGCGATAGTCATGGAATGCTCCTTTTGATGCTAATCAAATTAGAACGAAGTAATAGAACTCATAATCAACTCTTTCTTTGATAATTTTAGAGAACCAATGAAACAATAAGAAAGCCACTTTAAATAAAGACTTGTGTGAGATGTACGCAACGTTTTGAATGCGATAGTCATGGGATTGCTGCTTTTGATGCTAATCAAACTAGAACGAAGTTATAGGACTCCTAATCACCTCTTTCTTTGACAATTTTAGAGCACCAATGAAATAATAAGAAGGTCTCCCTAAATGAAGACTTGTGTGAGATGTACGCACAGTTTTGAAAGTGATAGTCATGGGTTTCTCCTTTTGACGATAATCAAAGTAGAACGAAGTAATACAACTCTTAATCACCTCTTTCTTTGTAAATTTGAAACAACCAATGGAACAATACGAAGGCCTCCATAAATGAAGATTTTTGTGAGATCTACTCATCGTTTTGGACGCGATAGTGATGGGATTGCTCATTTTGATTCTAATTTTAATTAGAACGAAGTAATAGGACTCATAATCAGCAATATTTTTACAATTTGAGAGAACTAATGAAACAATAAGGTCTTCTTAAATGAAGACTTCTGTGAGATGTACGGATCGTTTTGAAGGCACTAGTGATAGGATTGCTCCTTTTGATGCAAATCAAACTAGAAGGAAGTCATAGGACTCATAAAAACCTCTTCCATTGACAATTTGAGAAAACAAATGAAACAATAAGAAGGTCTTCCTAAATCAAGACTTGTGTGAGATGTATTACGCATCCTTTTTAACGCGATAGTCATGGGATTGGTCCTTTTGATGCTAATCATATTAAAACGAAGTAATAGAACTCCTAATCACCTCTTTCTTTGACAATTTTAGAGAACCAATGAAACAATAAAAAGGTCTCCGTAAATGATGACTTGTGTGAGATGTACGCATGGTTTTGAACGCGATAGTCATGGAATTGCTCATTTTGATGCTAATCAAACAAGAACAAAGTTATAGGACTCCTAATCACCTCTTTCTTTGACAATTTTAGAACACCAATGAAATAATAAGGCCTCCCTAAACGAAGAAATGTACGCATGGTTTTGAACGCCACAGTCATGGGTTTTCCTTTTAACGCTAATCAAAGTAGAACGAAGTAATACAACTCTTAATCACCTCTTTCTTTGTAAATTTGATACAACCAATGAAGCAATATGAAGGTCTCCCTAAATGAAGACTTGTGTGAGATCTCCGCATCGTTTTGGACACGATATTGATTGGACTGCTCCTTTTGATGCTAATTTCAACTAGAACGAAGTAATATGACTCATAATCAACTATATTTTGACAATTTTAGATAACCAATGAAACAATAAGAAGGTCTCCCTAAATGAAGACTTGTGTGAGATGTACGGATCGTTTTGAAGGCGCTAGTGATAGGATTGCACCATTGAATGCTAATCTAAATAGAAAGAAGTCATAGGACTCATAATCACCTCTTTCTTTGATAATTTGAGGGAACCAATGAAACAAATAAGAAGTTCTCCCCTAAATCAAGACTTGTGGGAGATCTACACATCGTTTTTAACGCGATAGTCATGGAATGCTGCTTTTGATGCTAATCAAATTAGAACGTAATAGGACTCATAATCATCTCTTTCTTTGATAATTTTAGAGAACCAATGAAAGAATAAGAAAGCCTTTTTAAATAAAAACTTGTGTGAGATGTACACATCGTTTTGAACGCGATAGTCATGGGATTGCTCCAGTTGATGCTAATCAAACAAGAACGAAGTTATAGGACTCCTAATCACCTCTTTCTTTGACAATTTTAGAGAACTAATGAAATAATAAGAAGGTCTCCCTAAATGAAGACTTGTGTGAGATGTACGTATGGTTTTGAACGTGATAGTCATGGGTTTCTCCTTTTGACGCTAATCAAAGTAGAACGAAGTAATACAACTCTTAATCACCTCTTTCTTTGTAAATTTGAAACAACCAATGGAACAATATGAAGGTCTCCCTAAATGAAGACTTGTGTGAGATATACGCATCGTTTTGGACGCGATAGTGATGGGATTGCTCATTTTTATTCTAATTTTAACTAGAACGAAGTAATAGGACTAATAATCACATATATTTTTATAATTTAAGAGAACTAATTAAACAATAAGGTCTTCTTAAATGAAGACTTGTGTGAGATGTACGGATCGTTTTGAGGGCACTAGTGATAGGATTGCTCCTTTTGATGCAAATCAAACTAGAAGGAAATCATAGGACTCATAAAAACCTCTTTCATTGACAATTTGAGAAAACAAATGAAACAATAAGAAGGTCTTCCTAAATCAAGACTTGTGTGAGATGTACTACGCATCGTTTTTAACGCGATAGTCATGGGATTGGTCCTTTTGATGCTAATCATATTATAACGAAGTAATAAAACTCCTAATCACATCTTTCTTTGACAATTTTAGAGAACCAATGAAACAATAAGAAGGTCTCCGTAAATGAAGACTTGTGTTAGATGTACGAATGGTTTTGAACACGATAGCCATGGGCTTGCTCATTTTGATGTTAATCAAACAAGAACGAAGTTATAGGACTCCTAATCGCCTCTTTCTTTGACAATTTTAGAACACCAATGAAACAATAAGGTCTCCCTAAATGAAGACTTGTGTGAGATGTACAGATCGTTTTGAAGGCGCTAGTGATAGGATTGCTCCAATTAATGCTAATCTAAATCGAAAGAAGTCATAGGACTCATAATCACCTCTTTCTTTGATAATTTAAGGGAACCAATGAAACAAAAAGAAGTTCTCCCCTAAATCAAGACTTGTGTGAGATGTACACATCGTTTTTAACGCGATAGTCATGGAATGCTCCTTTTGATGCTAATCAAATTAGAACGAAGTAATAGAACTCATAATCAACTCTTTCTTTGATAATTTTAGAGAACCAATGAAACAATAAGAAAGTCTCTTTAAATAAAGACTTGTGTGAGATGTACGCAACATTTTGAATGCGATAGTTATGGGATTACTGCTTTTGATGCTAATCAAACTAGAACGAAGTTATAAGACTCCTAATCACCTCTTTCTTTGACAGTTTTAGAGCACCAATGAAATAATAAGAAGGTCTCCCTAAATGAAGACTTGTGTGAGATGTACGCACAGTTTTGAACGTGATAGTCATGGGTTTCTCCTTTTGACGATAATCAAAGTAGAACGAAGTAATACAACTCTTAATCACCTCTTTCTTTGTAAATTTGAAACAACCAATGGAACAATACGAAGGCCTCCATAAATGAAGATTTTTGTGAGATCTACTCATCGTTTTGGACGCGATAGTGATGGGATTGCTCATTTTGATTCTAATTGTAATTAGAACGAAGTAATAGGACTCATAATCAGCAATATTTTTACAATTTGAGAGAACTAATAAAACAATAAGGTCTTCTTAAATGAAGACTTCTGTGAGATGTACGGATCGTTTTGAAGGCACTAGTGATAGAATTGCTCCTTTTGATGCAAATCAAACTAGAAGGAAGTCATAGGACTCATAAAAACCTCTTCCATTGACAATTTGAGAAAACAAATGAAACAATAAGAAGGTCTTCCTAAATCAAGACTTGTGTGAGATGTATTACGCATCCTTTTTAACGCGATAGTCATGGGATTGGTCCTTTTGATGCTAATCATATTAAAACGAAGTAATAGAACTCCTAATCACCTCTTTCTTTGACAATTTTAGAGAACCAATGAAACAATAAAAAGGTCTCCGTAAATGATGACTTGTGTGAGATGTACGCATGGTTTTGAACGCGATAGTCATGGAATTGCTCATTTTGATGCTAATCAAACAAGAACAAAGTTATAGGACTCCTAATCACCTCTTTCTTTGACAATTTTAGAACACCAATGAAACAATAAGGCCTCCCTAAACGAAGAAATGTACGCATGGTTTTGAACGCCACAGTCATGGGTTTTTCCTTTTAACGCTAATCAAAGTAGAACGAAGTAATACAACTCTTAATCACCTCTTTCTTTGTAAATTTGAAACAACCAATGGAACAATATGAAGGTCTCCCTAAATGAAGACTTGTGTGAGATATACGCATCGTTTTGGACGCGAGAGTGATGGGATTGCTCATTTTTATTCTAATTTTAACTAGAACGAAGTAATAGGACTAATAATCACATATATTTTTATAATTTAAGAGAACTAATTAAACAATAAGGTCTTCTTAAATGAAGACTTGTGTGAGATGTACGGATCGTTTTGAGGGCACTAGTGATAGGATTGCTCCTTTTGATGCAAATCAAACTAGAAGGAAATCATAGGACTCATAAAAACCTCTTTCATTGACAATTTGAGAAAACAAATGAAACAATAAGAAGGTCTTCCTAAATCAAGACTTGTGTGAGATGTACTACGCATCGTTTTTAACGCGATAGTCATGGGATTGGTCCTTTTGATGCTAATCATATTATAACGAAGTAATAAAACTCCTAATCACATCTTTCTTTGACAATTTTAGAGAACCAATGAAACAATAAGAAGGTCTCCGTAAATGAAGACTTGTGTTAGATGTACGAATGGTTTTGAACACGATAGCCATGGGCTTGTTCATTTTGATGTTAATCAAACAAGAACGAAGTTATAGGACTCCTAATCGCCTCTTTCTTTGACAATTTTAGAACACCAATGAAACAATAAGGTCTCCCTAAATGAAGACTTGTGTGAGATGTACAGATCGTTTTGAAGGCGCTAGTGATAGGATTGCTCCATTTAATGCTAATCTAAATCGAAAGAAGTCATAGGACTCATAATCACCTCTTTCTTTGATAATTTAAGGGAACCAATGAAACTAAAAGAAGTTCTCCCCTAAATCAAGACTTGTGTGAGATGTACACATCGTTTTTAACGCGATAGTCATGGAATGCTCCTTTTGATGCTAATCAAATTAGAACGAAGTAATAGAACTCATAATCAACTCTTTCTTTGATAATTTTAGAGAACCAATGAAACAATAAGAAAGCCACTTTAAATAAAGACTTGTGTGAGATGTACGCAACGTTTTGAATGCGATAGTCATGGGATTGCTGCTTTTGATGCTAATCAAACTAGAACGAAGTTATAGGACTCCTAATCACCTCTTTCTTTGACAATTTTAGAGCACCAATGAAATAATAAGAAGGTCTCCCTAAATGAAGACTTGTGTGAGATGTACGCACAGTTTTGAAAGTGATAGTCATGGGTTTCTCCTTTTGACGATAATCAAAGTAGAACGAAGTAATACAACTCTTAATCACCTCTTTCTTTGTAAATTTGAAACAACCAATGAAACAATACGAAGGCCTCCATAAATGAAGATTTTTGTGAGATCTACTCATCGTTTTGGACGCGATAGTGATGGGATTGCTCATTTTGATTCTAATTTTAATTAGAACGAAGTAATAGGACTCATAATCAGCAATATTTTTACAATTTGAGAGAACTAATGAAACAATAAGGTCTTCTTAAATGAAGACTTCTGTGAGATGTACGGATCGTTTTGAAGGCACTAGTGATAGGATTGCTCCTTTTGATGCAAATCAAACTAGAAGGAAGTCATAGGACTCATAAAAACCTCTTCCATTGACAATTTGAGAAAACAAATGAAACAATAAGAAGGTCTTCCTAAATCAAGACTTGTGTGAGATGTATTACGCATCCTTTTTAACGCGATAGTCATGGGATTGGTCCTTTTGATGCTAATCATATTAAAACGAAGTAATAGAACTCCTAATCACCTCTTTCTTTGACAATTTTAGAGAACCAATGAAACAATAAAAAGGTCTCCGTAAATGATGACTTGTGTGAGATGTACGCATGGTTTTGAACGCGATAGTCATGGAATTGCTCATTTTGATGCTAATCAAACAAGAACAAAGTTATAGGACTCCTAATCACCTCTTTCTTTGACAATTTTAGAACACCAATGAAATAATAAGGCCTCCCTAAACGAAGAAATGTACGCATGGTTTTGAACGCCACAGTCATGGGTTTTCCTTTTAACGCTAATCAAAGTAGAACGAAGTAATACAACTCTTAATCACCTCTTTCTTTGTAAATTTGATACAACCAATGAAGCAATATGAAGGTCTCCCTAAATGAAGACTTGTGTGAGATCTCCGCATCGTTTTGGAAACGATATTGATTGGACTGCTCCTTTTGATGCTAATTTCAACTAGAACGAAGTAATATGACTCATAATCAACTATATTTTGACAATTTTAGATAACCAATGAAACAATAAGAAGGTCTCCCTAAATGAAGACTTGTGTGAGATGTACGGATCGTTTTGAAGGCGCTAGTGATAGGATTGCACCATTGAATGCTAATCTAAATAGAAAGAAGTCATAGGACTCATAATCACCTCTTTCTTTGATAATTTGAGGGAACCAATGAAACAAATAAGAAGTTCTCCCCTAAATCAAGACTTGTGGGAGATCTACACATCGTTTTTAACGCGATAGTCATGGAATGCTGCTTTTGATGCTAATCAAATTAGAACGTAATAGGACTCATAATCATCTCTTTCTTTGATAATTTTAGAGAACCAATGAAAGAATAAGAAAGCCTTTTTAAATAAAAACTTGTGTGAGATGTACACATCGTTTTGAACGCGATAGTCATGGGATTGCTCCAGTTGATGCTAATCAAACAAGAACGAAGTTATAGGACTCCTAATCACCTCTTTCTTTGACAATTTTAGAGAACTAATGAAATAATAAGAAGGTCTCCCTAAATGAAGACTTGTGTGAGATGTACGTATGGTTTTGAACGTGATAGTCATGGGTTTCTCCTTTTGACGCTAATCAAAGTAGAACGAAGTAATACAACTCTTAATCACCTCTTTCTTTGTAAATTTGAAACAACCAATGGAACAATATGAAGGTCTCCCTAAATGAAGACTTGTGTGAGATATACGCATCGTTTTGGACGCGATAGTGATGGGATTGCTCATTTTTATTCTAATTTTAACTAGAACGAAGTAATAGGACTAATAATCACATATATTTTTATAATTTAAGAGAACTAATTAAACAATAAGGTCTTCTTAAATGAAGACTTGTGTGAGATGTACGGATCGTTTTGAGGGCACTAGTGATAGGATTGCTCCTTTTGATGCAAATCAAACTAGAAGGAAATCATAGGACTCATAAAAACCTCTTTCATTGACAATTTGAGAAAACAAATGAAACAATAAGAAGGTCTTCCTAAATCAAGACTTGTGTGAGATGTACTACGCATCGTTTTTAACGCGATAGTCATGGGATTGGTCCTTTTGATGCTAATCATATTATAACGAAGTAATAAAACTCCTAATCACATCTTTCTTTGACAATTTTAGAGAACCAATGAAACAATAAGAAGGTCTCCGTAAATGAAGACTTGTGTTAGATGTACGAATGGTTTTGAACACGATAGCCATGGGCTTGCTCATTTTGATGTTAATCAAACAAGAACGAAGTTATAGGACTCCTAATCGCCTCTTTCTTTGACAATTTTAGAACACCAATGAAACAATAAGGTCTCCCTAAATGAAGACTTGTGTGAGATGTACAGATCGTTTTGAAGGCGCTAGTGATAGGATTGCTCCAATTAATGCTAATCTAAATCGAAAGAAGTCATAGGACTCATAATCACCTCTTTCTTTGATAATTTAAGGGAACCAATGAAACAAAAAGAAGTTCTCCCCTAAATCAAGACTTGTGTGAGATGTACACATCGTTTTTAACGCGATAGTCATGGAATGCTCCTTTTGATGCTAATCAAATTAGAACGAAGTAATAGAACTCATAATCAACTCTTTCTTTGATAATTTTAGAGAACCAATGAAACAATAAGAAAGTCTCTTTAAATAAAGACTTGTGTGAGATGTACGCAACATTTTGAATGCGATAGTTATGGGATTACTGCTTTTGATGCTAATCAAACTAGAACGAAGTTATAAGACTCCTAATCACCTCTTTCTTTGACAGTTTTAGAGCACCAATGAAATAATAAGAAGGTCTCCCTAAATGAAGACTTGTGTGAGATGTACGCACAGTTTTGAACGTGATAGTCATGGGTTTCTCCTTTTGACGATAATCAAAGTAGAACGAAGTAATACAACTCTTAATCACCTCTTTCTTTGTAAATTTGAAACAACCAATGGAACAATACGAAGGCCTCCATAAATGAAGATTTTTGTGAGATCTACTCATCGTTTTGGACGCGATAGTGATGGGATTGCTCATTTTGATTCTAATTGTAATTAGAACGAAGTAATAGGACTCATAATCAGCAATATTTTTACAATTTGAGAGAACTAATAAAACAATAAGGTCTTCTTAAATGAAGACTTCTGTGAGATGTACGGATCGTTTTGAAGGCACTAGTGATAGAATTGCTCCTTTTGATGCAAATCAAACTAGAAGGAAGTCATAGGACTCATAAAAACCTCTTCCATTGACAATTTGAGAAAACAAATGAAACAATAAGAAAGTCTTCCTAAATCAAGACTTGTGTGAGATGTATTACGCATCCTTTTTAACGCGATAGTCATGGGATTGGTCCTTTTGATGCTAATCATATTAAAACGAAGTAATAGAACTCCTAATCACCTCTTTCTTTGACAATTTTAGAGAACCAATGAAACAATAAAAAGGTCTCCGTAAATGATGACTTGTGTGAGATGTACGCATGGTTTTGAACGCGATAGTCATGGAATTGCTCATTTTGATGCTAATCAAACAAGAACAAAGTTATAGGACTCCTAATCACCTCTTTCTTTGACAATTTTAGAACACCAATGAAATAATAAGGCCTCCCTAAACGAAGAAATGTACGCATGGTTTTGAACGCCACAGTCATGGGTTTTTCCTTTTAACGCTAATCAAAGTAGAACGAAGTAATACAACTCTTAATCACCTCTTTCTTTGTAAATTTGAAACAACCAATGGAACAATATGAAGGTCTCCCTAAATGAAGACTTGTGTGAGATATACGCATCGTTTTGGACGCGAGAGTGATGGGATTGCTCATTTTTATTCTAATTTTAACTAGAACGAAGTAATAGGACTAATAATCACATATATTTTTATAATTTAAGAGAACTAATTAAACAATAAGGTCTTCTTAAATGAAGACTTGTGTGAGATGTACGGATCGTTTTGAGGGCACTAGTGATAGGATTGCTCCTTTTGATGCAAATCAAACTAGAAGGAAATCATAGGACTCATAAAAACCTCTTTCATTGACAATTTGAGAAAACAAATGAAACAATAAGAAGGTCTTCCTAAATCAAGACTTGTGTGAGATGTACTACGCATCGTTTTTAACGCGATAGTCATGGGATTGGTCCTTTTGATGCTAATCATATTATAACGAAGTAATAAAACTCCTAATCACATCTTTCTTTGACAATTTTAGAGAACCAATGAAACAATAAGAAGGTCTCCGTAAATGAAGACTTGTGTTAGATGTACGAATGGTTTTGAACACGATAGCCATGGGCTTGCTCATTTTGATGTTAATCAAACAAGAACGAAGTTATAGGACTCCTAATCGCCTCTTTCTTTGACAATTTTAGAACACCAATGAAACAATAAGGTCTCCCTAAATGAAGACTTGTGTGAGATGTACAGATCGTTTTGAAGGCGCTAGTGATAGGATTGCTCCATTTAATGCTAATCTAAATCGAAAGAAGTCATAGGACTCATAATCACCTCTTTCTTTGATAATTTAAGGGAACCAATGAAACTAAAAGAAGTTCTCCCCTAAATCAAGACTTGTGTGAGATGTACACATCGTTTTTAACGCGATAGTCATGGAATGCTCCTTTTGATGCTAATCAAATTAGAACGAAGTAATAGAACTCATAATCAACTCTTTCTTTGATAATTTTAGAGAACCAATGAAACAATAAGAAAGCCACTTTAAATAAAGACTTGTGTGAGATGTACGCAACGTTTTGAATGCGATAGTCATGGGATTGCTGCTTTTGATGCTAATCAAACTAGAACGAAGTTATAGGACTCCTAATCACCTCTTTCTTTGACAATTTTAGAGCACCAATGAAATAATAAGAAGGTCTCCCTAAATGAAGACTTGTGTGAGATGTACGCACAGTTTTGAAAGTGATAGTCATGGGTTTCTCCTTTTGACGATAATCAAAGTAGAACGAAGTAATACAACTCTTAATCACCTCTTTCTTTGTAAATTTGAAACAACCAATGGAACAATACGAAGGCCTCCATAAATGAAGATTTTTGTGAGATCTACTCATCGTTTTGGACGCGATAGTGATGGGATTGCTCATTTTGATTCTAATTTTAATTAGAACGAAGTAATAGGACTCATAATCAGCAATATTTTTACAATTTGAGAGAACTAATGAAACAATAAGGTCTTCTTAAATGAAGACTTCTGTGAGATGTACGGATCGTTTTGAAGGCACTAGTGATAGGATTGCTCCTTTTGATGCAAATCAAACTAGAAGGAAGTCATAGGACTCATAAAAACCTCTTCCATTGACAATTTGAGAAAACAAATGAAACAATAAGAAGGTCTTCCTAAATCAAGACTTGTGTGAGATGTATTACGCATCCTTTTTAACGCGATAGTCATGGGATTGGTCCTTTTGATGCTAATCATATTAAAACGAAGTAATAGAACTCCTAATCACCTCTTTCTTCGACAATTTTAGAGAACCAATGAAACAATAAAAAGGTCTCCGTAAATGATGACTTGTGTGAGATGTACGCATGGTTTTGAACGCGATAGTCATGGAATTGCTCATTTTGATGCTAATCAAACAAGAACAAAGTTATAGGACTCCTAATCACCTCTTTCTTTGACAATTTTAGAACACCAATGAAATAATAAGGCCTCCCTAAACGAAGAAATGTACGCATGGTTTTGAACGCCACAGTCATGGGTTTTCCTTTTAACGCTAATCAAAGTAGAACGAAGTAATACAACTCTTAATCACCTCTTTCTTTGTAAATTTGATACAACCAATGAAGCAATATGAAGGTCTCCCTAAATGAAGACTTGTGTGAGATCTCCGCATCGTTTTGGACACGATATTGATTGGACTGCTCCTTTTGATGCTAATTTCAACTAGAACGAAGTAATATGACTCATAATCAACTATATTTTGACAATTTTAGATAACCAATGAAACAATAAGAAGGTCTCCCTAAATGAAGACTTGTGTGAGATGTACGGATCGTTTTGAAGGCGCTAGTGATAGGATTGCACCATTGAATGCTAATCTAAATAGAAAGAAGTCATAGGACTCATAATCACCTCTTTCTTTGATAATTTGAGGGAACCAATGAAACAAATAAGAAGTTCTCCCCTAAATCAAGACTTGTGGGAGATCTACACATCGTTTTTAACGCGATAGTCATGGAATGCTGCTTTTGATGCTAATCAAATTAGAACGTAATAGGACTCATAATCATCTCTTTCTTTGATAATTTTAGAGAACCAATGAAAGAATAAGAAAGCCTTTTTAAATAAAAACTTGTGTGAGATGTACACATCGTTTTGAACGCGATAGTCATGGGATTGCTCCAGTTGATGCTAATCAAACAAGAACGAAGTTATAGGACTCCTAATCACCTCTTTCTTTGACAATTTTAGAGAACTAATGAAATAATAAGAAGGTCTCCCTAAATGAAGACTTGTGTGAGATGTACGTATGGTTTTGAACGTGATAGTCATGGGTTTCTCCTTTTGACGCTAATCAAAGTAGAACGAAGTTATACAACTCTTAATCACCTCTTTCTTTGTAAATTTGAAACAACCAATGGAACAATATGAAGGTCTCCCTAAATGAAGACTTGTGTGAGATATACGCATCGTTTTGGACGCGATAGTGATGGGATTGCTCATTTTTATTCTAATTTTAACTAGAACGAAGTAATAGGACTAATAATCACATATATTTTTATAATTTAAGAGAACTAATTAAACAATAAGGTCTTCTTAAATGAAGACTTGTGTGAGATGTACGGATCGTTTTGAGGGCACTAGTGATAGGATTGCTCCTTTTGATGCAAATCAAACTAGAAGGAAATCATAGGACTCATAAAAACCTCTTTCATTGACAATTTGAGAAAACAAATGAAACAATAAGAAGGTCTTCCTAAATCAAGACTTGTGTGAGATGTACTACGCATCGTTTTTAACGCGATAGTCATGGGATTGGTCCTTTTGATGCTAATCATATTATAACGAAGTAATAAAACTCCTAATCACATCTTTCTTTGACAATTTTAGAGAACCAATGAAACAATAAGAAGGTCTCCGTAAATGAAGACTTGTGTTAGATGTACGAATGGTTTTGAACACGATAGCCATGGGCTTGCTCATTTTGATGTTAATCAAACAAGAACGAAGTTATAGGACTCCTAATCGCCTCTTTCTTTGACAATTTTAGAACACCAATGAAACAATAAGGTCTCCCTAAATGAAGACTTGTGTGAGATGTACAGATCGTTTTGAAGGCGCTAGTGATAGGATTGCTCCAATTAATGCTAATCTAAATCGAAAGAAGTCATAGGACTCATAATCACCTCTTTCTTTGATAATTTAAGGGAACCAATGAAACAAAAAGAAGTTCTCCCCTAAATCAAGACTTGTGTGAGATGTACACATCGTTTTTAACGCGATAGTCATGGAATGCTCCTTTTGATGCTAATCAAATTAGAACGAAGTAATAGAACTCATAATCAACTCTTTCTTTGATAATTTTAGAGAACCAATGAAACAATAAGAAAGTCTCTTTAAATAAAGACTTGTGTGAGATGTACGCAACATTTTGAATGCGATAGTTATGGGATTACTGCTTTTGATGCTAATCAAACTAGAACGAAGTTATAAGACTCCTAATCACCTCTTTCTTTGACAGTTTTAGAGCACCAATGAAATAATAAGAAGGTCTCCCTAAATGAAGACTTGTGTGAGATGTACGCACAGTTTTGAACGTGATAGTCATGGGTTTCTCCTTTTGACGATAATCAAAGTAGAACGAAGTAATACAACTCTTAATCACCTCTTTCTTTGTAAATTTGAAACAACCAATGGAACAATACGAAGGCCTCCATAAATGAAGATTTTTGTGAGATCTACTCATCGTTTTGGACGCGATAGTGATGGGATTGCTCATTTTGATTCTAATTGTAATTAGAACGAAGTAATAGGACTCATAATCAGCAATATTTTTACAATTTGAGAGAACTAATAAAACAATAAGGTCTTCTTAAATGAAGACTTCTGTGAGATGTACGGATCGTTTTGAAGGCACTAGTGATAGAATTGCTCCTTTTGATGCAAATCAAACTAGAAGGAAGTCATAGGACTCATAAAAACCTCTTCCATTGACAATTTGAGAAAACAAATGAAACAATAAGAAGGTCTTCCTAAATCAAGACTTGTGTGAGATGTATTACGCATCCTTTTTAACGCGATAGTCATGGGATTGGTCCTTTTGATGCTAATCATATTAAAACGAAGTAATAGAACTCCTAATCACCTCTTTCTTTGACAATTTTAGAGAACCAATGAAACAATAAAAAGGTCTCCGTAAATGATGACTTGTGTGAGATGTACGCATGGTTTTGAACGCGATAGTCATGGAATTGCTCATTTTGATGCTAATCAAACAAGAACAAAGTTATAGGACTCCTAATCACCTCTTTCTTTGACAATTTTAGAACACCAATGAAACAATAAGGCCTCCCTAAACGAAGAAATGTACGCATGGTTTTGAACGCCACAGTCATGGGTTTTTCCTTTTAACGCTAATCAAAGTAGAACGAAGTAATACAACTCTTAATCACCTCTTTCTTTGTAAATTTGAAACAACCAATGGAACAATATGAAGGTCTCCCTAAATGAAGACTTGTGTGAGATATACGCATCGTTTTGGACGCGAGAGTGATGGGATTGCTCATTTTTATTCTAATTTTAACTAGAACGAAGTAATAGGACTAATAATCACATATATTTTTATAATTTGAGAGAACTAATCAAACAATAAGGTCTTCTTAAATGAAGACTTGTGTGAGATGTACGGATCGTTTTGAGGGCACTAGTGATAGGATTGCTCCTTTTGATGCAAATCAAACTAGAAGGAAATCATAGGACTCATAAAAACCTCTTTCATTGACAATTTGAGAAAACAAATGAAACAATAAGAAGGTCTTCCTAAATCAAGACTTGTGTGAGATGTACTACGCATCGTTTTTAACGCGATAGTCATGGGATTGGTCCTTTTGATGCTAATTATATTAGAACGAAGTAATAAAACTCCTAATCACATCTTTCTTTGACAATTTTAGAGAACTAATGAAACAATAAGAAGGTCTCCGTAAATGAAGACTTGTGTGAGATGTACGAATGGTTTTGAACGCGATAGCCATGGACTTGCTCATTTTGATGTTAATCAAACAAGAACGAAGTTATAGGACTCCTAATCACCTCTTTCTTTGATAATTTTAGAACACCAACGAAACAATAAGTTCTCCCTAAATGAAAACTTGTGTGAGATGTACGGATCATTTTGAAGGCGCTAGTGATAGGATTGCTCCATTTAATGCTAATCTAAATAGAAAGAAGTCATAGGACTCATAATCACCTCTTTCTTTGATAATTTAAGGGAACCAATGAAACTAAAAGAAGTTCTCCCCTAAATCAAGACTTGTGTGAGATGTACACATCGTTTTTAACGCAATAGTCATGGAATGCTCCTTTTGATGCTAATCAAATTAGAACGAAGTAATAGAACTCATAATCAACTCTTTCTTTGATAATTTTAGAGAACCAATGAAACAATAAGAAAGCCACTTTAAATAAAGACTTGTGTGAGATGTACGCAACGTTTTGAATGCGATAGTCATGGGATTGCTGCTTTTGATGCTAATCAAACTAGAACGAAGTTATAGGACTCCTAATCACCTCTTTCTTTGACAATTTTAGAGCACCAATGAAATAATAAGAAGGTCTCCCTAAATGAAGACTTGTGTGAGATGTACGCACAGTTTTGAAAGTGATAGTCATGGGTTTCTCCTTTTGACGATAATCAAAGTAGAACGAAGTAATACAACTCTTAATCACCTCTTTCTTTGTAAATTTGAAACAACCAATGGAACAATACGAAGGCCTCCATAAATGAAGATTTTTGTGAGATCTACTCATCGTTTTGGACGCGATAGTGATGGGATTGCTCATTTTGATTCTAATTTTAATTAGAACGAAGTAATAGGACTCATAATCAGCAATATTTTTACAATTTGAGAGAACTAATGAAACAATAAGGTCTTCTTAAATGAAGACTTCTGTGAGATGTACGGATCGTTTTGAAGGCACTAGTGATAGGATTGCTCCTTTTGATGCAAATCAAACTAGAAGGAAGTCATAGGACTCATAAAAACCTCTTCCATTGACAATTTGAGAAAACAAATGAAACAATAAGAAGGTCTTCCTAAATCAAGACTTGTGTGAGATGTATTACGCATCCTTTTTAACGCGATAGTCATGGGATTGGTCCTTTTGATGCTAATCATATTAAAACGAAGTAATAGAACTCCTAATCACCTCTTTCTTTGACAATTTTAGAGAACCAATGAAACAATAAAAAGGTCTCCGTACATGATGACTTGTGTGAGATGTATGCATGGTTTTGAACACGATAGTCATGGAATTGCTCATTTTGATGCTAATCAAACAAGAACGAAGTTATAGGACTCCTAATCACCTCTTTCTTTGACAATTTTAGAACACCAATGAAACAATAAGGCCTCCCTAAACGAAGAAATGTACGCATGGTTTTGAACGCCACAGTCATGGGTTTTTCCTTTTAACGCTAATCAAAGTAGAACGAAGTAATACAACTCTTAATCACCTCTTTCTTTGTAAATTTGGTACAACCAATGAAGCAATATGAAGGTCTCCTTAAATAAAGACTTGTGTGAGATCTCCGCATCGTTTTGGACACGATATTGATTGGATTGCTCCTTTTGATGCTAATTTCAACTAGAACGAAGTAATATGACTCATAATCACCTATATTTTGACAATTTTAGAGAACCAATGAAACAATAAGAAGGTCTCCCTAAATGAAGACTTGTGTGAGATGTACGGATCGTTTTGAAGGCGCTAGTGATAGGATTGCTCCATTGAATGCTAATCTAAATAGAAAGAAGTTATAGGACTCATAATCACCTCTTTCTTTGATAATTTGAAGGAACCAATGAAACAATAAGAAGTTCTCCCCTAAATCAAGACTTGTGGGAGATCTACACATCGTTTTTAACGCGATAGTCATGGAATGCTGCTTTTGATGCTAATCAAATTAGAACGTAATAGGACTCATAATCATCTCTTTCTTTGATAATTTTAGAGAACCAATGAAAGAATAAGAAAGCCTTTTTAAATAAAGACTTGTGTGAGATGTACACATCGTTTTGAACGCGATAGTCATGGGATTGCTCCAGTTGATGCTAATCAAACAAGAACGAAGTTATAGGACTCCTAATCACCTCTTTCTTTGACAATTTTAGAGAACTAATGAAATAATAAGAAGGTCTCCCTAAATGAAGACTTGTGTGAGATGTACGCATGGTTTTGAACGTGATAGTCATGGGTTTCTCCTTTTGACGCTAATCAAAGTAGAACGAAGTAATACAACTCTTAATCACCTCTTTCTTTGTAAATTTGAAACAACCAATGGAACAATATGAAGGTCTCCCTAAATGAAAACTTGTGTGAGATATACGCATCGTTTTGGACGCGATAGTGATGGGATTGCTCATTTTTATTCTAATTTTACCTAGAACGAAGTAATAGGACTAATAATCACATATATTTTTATAATTTAAGAGAACTAATTAAACAATAAGGTCTTCTTAAATGAAGACTTGTGTGAGATGTACGGATCGTTTTGAGGGCACTAGTGATAGGATTGCTCCTTTTGATGCAAATCAAACTAGAAGGAAATCATAGGACTCATAAAAACCTCTTTCATTGACAATTTGAGAAAACAAATGAAACAATAAGAAGGTCTTCCTAAATCAAGACTTGTGTGAGATGTACTACGCATCGTTTTTAACGCGATAGTCATGGGATTGGTCCTTTTGATGCTAATCATATTATAACGAAGTAATAAAACTCCTAATCACATCTTTCTTTGACAATTTTAGAGAACCAATGAAACAATAAGAAGGTCTCCGTAAATGAAGACTTGTGTTAGATGTACGAATGGTTTTGAACACGATAGCCATGGGCTTGCTCATTTTGATGTTAATCAAACAAGAACGAAGTTATAGGACTCCTAATCGCCTCTTTCTTTGACAATTTTAGAACACCAATGAAACAATAAGGTCTCCCTAAATGAAGACTTGTGTGAGATGTACGGATCGTTTTGAAGGCGCTAGTGATAGGATTGCTCCAATTAATGCTAATCTAAATAGAAAGAAGTCATAGGACTCATAATCACCTCTTTCTTTGATAATTTAAGGGAACCAATGAAACAAAAAGAAGTTCTCCCCTAAATCAAGACTTTTGTGAGATGTACACATCGTTTTTAACGCGATAGTCATGGAATGCTCCTTTTGATGCTAATGAAATTAGAACGAAGTAATAGAACTCATAATCAACTCTTTCTTTGATAATTTTAGAGAACCAATGAAACAATAAGAAAGTCTCTTTAAATAAAGACTTGTGTGAGATGTACGCAACATTTCGAATGCGATAGTCATAGGATTGCTGCTTTTGATGCTAATCAAACTAGAACGAAGTTATAGGACTCCTAATCACCTCTTTCTTTGACAATTTTAGAGCACCAATGAAATAATAAGAAGGTCTCCCTAAATGAAGACTTGTGTGAGATGTACGCACAGTTTTGAACGTGATAGTCATGGGTTTCTCCTTTTGACGATAATCAAAGTAGAACGAAGTAATACAACTCTTAATCACCTCTTTCTTTGTAAATTTGAAACAACCAATGGAACAATATGAAGGCCTCCATAAATGAAGATTTTTGTGAGATCTACTCATCGTTTTGGACGCGATAGTGATGGGATTGCTCATTTTGATTCTAATTTTATTTAGAACGAAGTAATAGGACTCATAATCAGCAATATTTTTACAATTTGAGAGAACTAATAAAACAATAAGGTCTTCTTAAATGAAGACTTCTGTGAGATGTACGGATCGTTTTGAAGGCACTAGTGATAGAATTGCTCCTTTTGATGCAAATCAAACTAGAAGGAAGTCATAGGACTCATAAAAACCTCTTCCATTGACAATTTGAGAAAACAAATGAAACAATAAGAAGGTCTTCCTAAATCAAGACTTGTGTGAGATGTATTACGCATCCTTTTTAACGCGATAGTCATGGGATTGGTCCTTTTGATGCTAATCATATTAAAACGAAGTAATAGAACTCCTAATCACCTCTTTCTTTGACAATTTTAGAGAACCAATGAAACAATAAAAAGGTCTCCGTAAATGATGACTTGTGTGAGATGTACGCATGGTTTTGAACGCGATAGTCATGGAATTGCTCATTTTGATGCTAATCAAACAAGAACGAAGTTATAGGACTCCTAATTACCTCTTTCTTTGACAATTTTAGAACACCAATGAAACAATAAGGCCTCCCTAAACGAAGAAATGTACGCATGGTTTTGAACGCCACAGTCATGGGTTTTTCCTTTTAACGCTAATCAAAGTAGAACGAAGTAATACAACTCTTAATCACCTCCTTCTTTGTAAATTTGATACAACCAATGAAGCAATATGAAGGTCTCCCTAAATAAAGACTTGTGTGAGATCTCCGCATCGTTTTGGACACGATATTGATTGGATTGCTCCTTTTGATGCTAATTTCAACTAGAACGAAGTAATATGACTCATAATCACCTATATTTTGACAAATTTAGATAACCAATGAAACAATAAGAAGGTCTCCCTAAATGAAGACTTGTGTGAGATGTACGGATCGTTTTGAAGGCGCTAGTGATAGGATTGCTCCATTGAATGCTAATCTAAATAGAAAGAAGTCATAGGACTCATAATCACCTATTTCTTTGATAATTTGAAGGAACCAATGAAACAATAAGAAGTTCTCCCCTAAATCAAGACTTGTGGGAGATGTACACATCGTTTTTAACGCGATAGTCATGGAATGCTGCTTTTGATGCTAATCAAATTAGAACGTAATAGGACTCATAATAATCTCTTTCTTTGATAATTTTAGAGAACCAATGAAAGAATAAGAAAGCCTTTTTAAATAAAGACTTGTGTGAGATGTACACATCGTTTTGAACGCGATAGTCATGGGATTGCTCCAGTTGATGCTAATCAAACTAGAACGAAGTTATAGGACTCCTAATCACCTCTTTCTTTGACAATTTTAGAGAACTAACGAAATAATAAGAAGGTCTCCCTAAATGAAGACTTGTGTGAGATGTACGCATGGTTTTGAACGTGATAGTCATGGGTTTCTCCTTTTGATGCTAATCAAAGTAGAACGAAGTAATACAACTCTTAATCACCTCTTTCTTTGTAAATTTGAAACAACCAATGGAACAATATGAAGGTCTCCCTAAATGAAGACTTGTGTGAGATATACGCATCGTTTTGGACGCGATAGTGATGGGATTGGTCATTTTTATTCTAATTTTACCTAGAACGAAGTAATAGGACTAATAATCACATATATTTTTAAAATTTAAGAGAACTAATTAAACAATAAGGTCTTCTTAAATGAAGACTTGTGTGAGATGTACGGATCTTTTGAGGGCACTAGTGATAGGATTGCTCCTTTTGATGCAAATCAAACTAGAAGGAAATCATAGGACTCATAAAAACCTCTTTCATTGACAATTTGAGAAAACAAATGAAACAATAAGAAGGTCTTCCTAAATCAAGACTTGTGTGAGATGTACTACGCATCGATTTTAACGCGATAGTTGTGACGCCCCCAAATTCCAGGACCGCCTCTTGGTCTCTCGAATTCGGTTCATCACGTGCTCATGGTAATACATCACAATATAATAATTAAATATCATACGATCACAGCGGAAAATCTATTTTAGAATAATTTACAATGATTTATTATAATTATTCCCCCAAGTCTCGCAACCTACAGTACTTAATAGATTACCTAATAATATCAGTTAACGACTTATTACATAATCTAACTTAAGCTTAAACATAATCAAATCCAGTCTTACTACATCATCTTCATACAATATGAATATATTTAAAACATAACAGACATAAGCTAGTTGGTAGCTTTGCCCTTGCCCTTATCAACGCCCGAAGGTTCACCATGCTCTGCCTTAACTGAAATGTTTTAAGGAAAGCAAGAATGAGCACAAATTGCCCAGCAAGTAATATACAATAAGGGTGAGTAATAAGATTCTCAATTCTCGAAAGGGTATAACAAGATTTGATAGTTCAAGAATAACAAGAATATCAATAGTTCTCAATATCAGTCGCTAAGGACAGGATAATATCAATATGATTCAATAATAAGTCAATTCAAGATTTCAAATAATTGAATACTGAGTAGTCACTACGGACTATGAACTTCTACTAGAATTGACAGTAATAAACTGAAAATCCAACAAAAACAGGTACAACAGGTGATCAGCCTAAAGTACCCTTGTTATGCATAACAATCAACCATACTCAAGTGTGCACGTCGGTTCTCCGACAATTATATATTCCCTTCAAAGAAGGTTGTTCTTCTCAGTCAAATACAAGATCCCGCACCAATCAATTAGTTTGGGTCGCTTTTCAATAATATAAGTCTAGCCGAATCAAATGGCATAGACACTTTCACAATATTCAAGAACAATACTAAGTTCAACATGAATAATAGCTTTAATGAAATAAGAGTTCAAGTATGCTAATTCGATTCAACCGATTAAATAGGAAACTAGTTCGCAATACACAAGATAGGATACTTGCATAGTAAAAGAGTATAAGTTAGGAAACTTTCACAATCATAGATTTCCTTGCATAAAGTAAATGCGTCGGTTAGGATACTTGCACTTTAAAAGAGTGTAAGTAAGAGAACTTGCCTTTAGCGTAGTTTATCCACGAAAAGCAAATCAACACTTTCGAATTCCTATCGTAATACAGTTACGTATATATATGATATTCATTAGTCATATAATTTAACTTCACATTTTCTCTTTGAATATACGATCAACACATAAGCTAAGTTTTACCTAGCTACACAGTTATATAGAATATAATTTCTATCCTTAACGTTCTTTCTTTAGAGTTTAAACGCATTCTCATATAATATAAGATCTCAACAATTAGCAAACATGCTTGCATATTATTAATATCTCATAAGACCACAATCAATACTAAATATATTTCATTTTAGCAAGTTACGGCATCTCCTTAAGTTAACCGTCAAAATCGGGTTCAAGTAACATCATATAATATCACGTAGCATGTATTCATATTTAAAGGATACTTTACATGCTTGTATAACTTTTCCAAATCCAATCGTACATGGTATAGGTTCTTAAGTTAATACTTAAAGCCATTCAAGGACACGAACTCATATGGTCTAACATGGTCGCTTTCAAACACATAAGATATTCATATAACTTGTATTAGTCATGCTCATGAGTACTCGTATTGCATATATGTAGCTAGCATTGTCATTATCTTGAAAACATGCTTTGTTCATGCTAAACTTTAATCATGGCAACTAATCATGGTATATATACATGCATGACACATGAATGAGTCTAAGAGTACTATCACATGTGTTCATAAATGTCAAATTCTAATTCTCGTCATAACATACCAACGTTCACGTTCAAAGCTTATACTTTGTTAGTATAGTTCATTAATAAGGTCTATCATGTTCATGCTTCCTTATGAAACCCATATACACAAGTTAACATGCTTTTCATGTATTTCAAGGCCCTATAAACATGCTCGAAAGTCAGAATGTATACATGGTTTTTACATGTCAATATCAACCTTCAAAACTTGTATTTTTGTTAGAAAGGTGCACTAGTTGGGTTCACATGTCCATATTATATCACGGAACCTATATACATAAGTTCGTATGCATTTCATGTGTTTCTAGGTCATACTAACATGTCTCGAAAGTCAGAATATTAACATGCTTCATATATGTTAACGTCGTTCATGAAACTTTAAGTTCGTTTTCAAACTATATGTCGTTTGGTTAACCATGCATGCTAATATACTAAAACATGCTCACATTGCCTCATTAGGTTTATATATAAGTATTAATCATGCTTTCATGCTTGTTTAAACAAAAATCAAACAATTAGTTCATAACAGTTTTATTGCAGAATGCAGAAAAACTGAACACAGAGGCTGGCGCTGCGGCGCGGCACAGCAGCTCACTACTGGCGCTGCGGCGCGAGTGGCGCTGCGTGCGGCGCTGCGGCGCGGGCTGCGGCGCGAGTGGCGCTGCGGCGCGGGCTGCGGCGCTGCGGCGTCGAGGCAGTTTTCTGCAGTTCAGACTGCAGCGAAATCCGACCAAAGACCTCCCATTTCATCGATTTCAACATACCCAAATGCTATTAGACTTGTTTAACTTACTAATACATACATATATGCTTTTATAACAGTCAATAGCAATTATCAATTCCCAATTTCATGAACTCTAACTAATTTATGAATTTTATGTATTCACAGAAATTAAAGAGGAACAATGGAAATGAAAGACTATTCAGTGGTTCTATCATGTGTGTATGTTCATATAACAACAATATAAGGGTTCTACAACCCAATCATGAACCAATTTGGCATAATCAAGAATTTCAACAAAACTCAGAGAACAACAATGGAGTTCTTTTGACAGAAAATGAAAGTGAAGAGCATGGAAATTGTATTATACCTTCTGCTAGAGCTTATTGCTGCCTCACTCCCTCTTTAACTGATATATATATATATGGATACTCACTCTCTACTTTCCTTGCAAGAAATTCTCAGCAAAAGAAATGTGAAGGAGATGAGGCTATATTTATAGAACTCCCATTATACAGACAATGCAATTGTATCCCATATCAAACTAACGGATTATAGGAATGCATGAAGGTTATCAAAGGGTAGGTAATTAGTGGTTGGATTCATCATGAATCCCACTCCCTCCACAATCATGAGCTATGAAATGCTAGTTGCTGAGTTTGGGGAGAAGAAGAAGGAATAGGCCTTAGCTGTATGTCAAGCACGTGAAGAGCAAATGGGACACTTAAAATGAGACAATTGATTTAACTCCTCAGCATTTGCAAATACTACACTTGTATATACACACCATATACATATGTTATATATATATGTACTCTTAGGTTATAATTTAAATCACAATGTACTTCACATAATGTAATAAGTGTAATTTACACACATATAATCCAGGTACGTTTATCTTACTGATATAATACCATCGGATACTACCACATTACCTTATATCATATATTATTAAATTGTATTACTCAACAATTATTTATAATAGATCCATGATACATTATTTTAATGTATATCCACACATCATTTGTCACCTACACATATCATAACATATAGTTACTATACATTTAATTCGCATGCTTGCACATATAATTTCTCATCTTATAATTTGAATATTAATTAATAATATACACGTATCCTACATCCATCAATATAATTGTTAACCTCCATAACAATTTAATTAACCCTTATATGATTAATTATCACTTTGATATAAATCTTATTGTATTTATAAACACGTTGCTCATTATTATTAAGTTTCTTGCAATAATAATAATCACATATTGTTAATCGATCCTCATTAGTATTTTATAACAGTTAATTAATATTCTTCGATTAACAATTAATATAGATTAATTGTTCACTTAAATTAATATAATCATTCTTATATTACGCCACTGTGCCACACAAGGCAATTAACGAGTTTATCACAAACTCCACCAATTTCTCAATTATTATAATTATTCAATTATATATAATTGAATTAATTCATCTCATAACACAAAATCATTTATATTCAAATAAATTCTCATTTCCATTAATATATTTATTTAATAATATATGGAAATTCTCGGGTATTACAATAGTAATGGGATTGGTCCTTTTGATGCTAATCATATTATAACGAAGTAATAAAACTCCTAATCACATCTTTCTTTGACAATTTTAGAGAACCAATGAAACAATAAGAAGGTCTCCGTAAATGAAGACTTGTGTTAGATGTACGAATGGTTTTGAACACGATAGCCATGGGCTTGCTCATTTTGATGTTAATCAAACAAGAACGAAGTTATAGGACTCCTAATCGCCTCTTTCTTTGACAATTTTAGAACACCAATGAAACAATAAGGTCTCCCTAAATGAAGACTTGTGTGAGATGTACGGATCGTTTTGAAGGCGCTAGTGATAGGATTGCTCCAATTAATGCTAATCTAAATAGAAAAAAGTCATAGGACTCATAATCACCTCTTTCTTTGATAATTTAAGGGAACCAATGAAACTAAAAGAAGTTCTCCCCTAAATCAAGACTTGTGTGAGATGTACACATCGTTTTTAACGCGATAGTCATGGAATGCTCCTTTTGATGCTAATCAAATTAGAACGAAGTAATAGAACTCATAATCAACTCTTTCTTTGATAATTTTAGAGAACCAATGAAACAATAAGAAAGTCTCTTTAAATAAAGACTTGTGTGAGATGTACGCAACATTTTGAATGCGATAGTGATGGGATTGCTGCTTTTGATGCTAATCAAACTAGAACAAAGTTATAAGACTCCTAATCACCTCTTTCTTTGACAATTTTAGAGCACCAATGAAATAATAAGAAGGTCTCCCTAAATAAAGACTTGTGTGAGATGTACGCACAGTTTTGAACGTGATAGTCATAGGTTTCTCCTTTTGACGATAATCAAAGTAGAACGAAGTAATACAACTCTTAATCACCTCTTTCTTTGTAAATTTGAAACAACCAATGGAACAATACGAAGGCCTCCATAAATGAAGATTTTTGTGAGATCTACTCATCGTTTTGGACGCGATAGTGATGGGATTGCTCATTTTGATTCTAATTTTAATTAGAACGAAGTAATAGGACTCATAATCAGCAATATTTTTACAATTTGAGAGAACTAATAAAACAATAAGGTCTTCTTAAATGAAGACTTCTGTGAGATGTACGGATCGTTTTGAAGGCACTAGTGATAGAATTGCTCCTTTTGATGCAAATCAAACTAGAAGGAAGTCATAGGACTCATAAAAACCTCTTCCATTGACAATTTGAGAAAACAAATGAAACAATAAGAAGGTCTTCCTAAATCAAGACTTGTGTGAGATGTATTACGCATCCTTTTTAACGCGATAGTCATGGGATTGGTCCTTTTGATGCTAATCATATTAAAACGAAGTAATAGAACTCCTAATCACCTCTTTCTTTGACAATTTTAGAGAACCAATGAAACAATAAAAAGGTCTCCGTAAATGATGACTTGTGTGAGATGTACGCATGGTTTTGAACGCGATAGTCATGGAATTGCTCATTTTGATGCTAATCAAACAAGAACGAAGTTATAGGACTCCTAATCACCTCTTTCTTTGACAATTTTAGAACACCAATGAAACAATAAGGCCTCCCTAAACGAAGAAATGTACTCATGGTTTTGAACGCCACAGTCATGGGTTTTTCCTTTTAACGCTAATCAAAGTAGAACGAAGTAATACAACTCTTAATCACCTCTTTCTTTGTAAATTTGATACAACCAATGAAGCAATATGAAGCTCTCCCTAAATGAAGACTTGTGTGAGATCTCCGCATCGTTTTGGACACGATATTGATTGGATTGCTCCTTTTGATGCTAATTTCAACTAGAACGAAGTAATATGACTCATAATCACCTATATTTTGACAAATTTAGATAATCAATGAAACAATAAGAAGGTCTCCCTAAATGAAGACTTGTGTGAGATGTACGGATCGTTTTGAAGGCGCTAGTGATAGGATTGCTCCATTGAATGCTAATCTAAATAGAAAGAAGTCATAGGACTCATAATCACCTCTTTCTTTGATAATTTGAGGGAACCAATGAAACAATAAGAAGTTCTCCCCTAAATCAAGACTTGTGGGAGATCTACACATCGTTTTTAACGCGATAGTCATGGAATGCTGCTTTTGATGCTAATCAAATTAGAACGTAATAGGACTCATAATCATCTCTTTCTTTGATAATTTTAGAGAACCAATGAAACAATAAGAGAAGTCTTTTTAAATAAAGACTTGTGTGAGATGTACACATCGTTTTGAACGCGATAGTCATGGGATTGCTCCTGTTGATGCTAATCTAACTAGAACGAAGTTATAGGACTCCTAATCACCTCTTTCTTTGATAATTTTAGAGAACCAATGAAATAATAAGAAGGTCTCCGTAAATGAAGACTGTGTGAGATGTACGAATAGTTTTGAACACGATAGCCATGGGCTTGCTCATTTTGATGTTAATCAAACAAGAACGAAGTTATAGGACTCCTAATCGCCTCTTTCTTTGACAATTTTAGAACACCAATGAAACAATAAGGTCTCCCTAAATGAAGACTTGTGTGAGATGTACGGATCGTTTTGCAGGCGCTAGTGATAGGATTGCTCCAATTAATGCTAATCTAAATCGAAAGAAGTCATAGGACTCATAATCACCTCTTTCTTTGATAATTTAAGGGAACCAATGAAACAAAAAGAAGTTCTCCCCTAAATCAAGACTTGTGTGAGATGTACACATCGTTTTTAACGCGATAGTCATGGAATGCTCCTTTTGATGCTAATCAAATTAGAACGAAGTAATAGAACTCATAATCAACTCTTTCTTTGATAATTTTAGAGAACCAATGAAACAATAAGAAAGTCTCTTTAAATAAAGACTTGTGTGAGATGTACGCAACATTTTGAATGCGATAGTTATGGGATTGCTGCTTTTGATGCTAATCAAACTAGAACGAAGTTATAAGACTCCTAATCACCTCTTTCTTTGACAGTTTTAGAGCACCAATGAAATAATAAGAAGGTCTCCCTAAATGAAGACTTGTGTGAGATGTACGCACAGTTTTGAACGTGATAGTCATGGGTTTCTCCTTTTGACGATAATCAAAGTAGAACGAAGTAATACAACTCTTAATCACCTCTTTCTTTGTAAATTTGAAACAACCAATGAACAATACGAAGGTCTCCCTAAATGAAGACTTGTGTGAGATCTACGCAACGTTTTGGACGCGATAGTGATGTGATTGCTCATTTTGATTCTAATTTCAACTAGAACGAAGTAATTGGACTCATAATCACCTATATTTTTATAATTTGAGAGAAATAATGAAACAATAAGGTCTTCCTAAATGAAGACTTGTGTGAGATGTACGGATCGTTTTGAAGGCACTAGTGATAGGATTGCTCCTTTTGATGCAAATCAAACTAGAACAAAGTCATAGGACTCATAAAAACCTCTTTCATTAACAATTTGAGAAAACCAATACAGCAATATGAAGGTCTTCCTAAATCAGGACTTGTGTGAGATGTACTACGCATCGTTTTTAACGCGATAGTCATGGGATTGGTCCTTTTGATGCTAATCATATTAGAACGAAGTAATAGAACTCTTAATCACCTCTTTCTTTTACAATTTTAGAGAACAATTGAAACAAAAAGAAGGTCTCCTTAAATGAAGACTTGTGTGAGATGGACGCATGGTTTTGAACGCGATAGTCCTGGAATTGCTCCTTTTGATGCTAATCAAACAACAACGAAGTTATAGGACTCCTAATCACCTCTTTCTTTGACAAATTTTAAACACCAATGAAACAATAAGGTCTCCCTAAATGAAGACTTGTGTGAGATGTACGCATGGTTTTGAACGCCACAGTCATGAGTTTTTCCTTTAAACGCTAATCAAAGTAGAACAAAGTAATACAACTCTTAATCTCCTATTTCTTTGTAAATTTGATACAACCAATGAAACAATATGAAGGTCTCCCTAAATGAAGACTTGTGTGAGATCTACGCATCGTTTTGGACGCGATATTAATTGGATTGCTCCTTTAGATGCTACTTTCAATAAGAACGAAGTAATATGACACATAATCACCTATATTTTGACAATTTGTGAGAACAAATGAATCAATAAGAAGGTCTCCCTAAATGAAGACTTGTGGGAGATGTAAGGATCGTTTTGAAAGGGGCTACTGATAGGATTGCTCCATTTAATGCTAATCTAAATAGAAAGAAGTCGTAGGACTCATAATCACCTCTTTCTTTGATAATTTGAGGGAACCAATGAAACAATAAGAAGTTCTCCCCTAAATCAAGACTTGTGTGAGATGTACACATCGTTTTTAACGCGATAGTCATGGAATGCTCCTTTTGATGCTAATCAAATTAGAACGAAGTAATAGAACTCATAATCATCTCTTTCTTTGATAATTTTAGAGAACAAATGAAACAATAAGAAATTCTCTATAAATAAAGACTTGTGTGAGATGTACGCATCTTTTTGAATGCGATAGCTATGGGATTGCTCCTTTTGATGCTAATCAAACTAGAACGAAGTTATAGGACTCCTAATCACCTCTTTCTTTGACAATTTTAGAGCACCAATGAAATAATATGAAGTTCTCCCTAAATGAAGACTTGTGTGAGATGGACGCATGGTTTTGAACGTGATAGTCATGGGTTTCTCCTTTTGACGCTAATCAAATTAGAACGAAATAATACAACTTTTAATCACCTCTTTCTTTATAAATTTGAAACAACCAATGGAACAATATGAAGGTCTCCCTAAATGAAGACTTGTGTGAGATATACGCATTATTTTGGGCGCGATAGTGATGGGATTGCTCATTTTTATTCTAATTTTAAGTAGAACGAAGTAATAGGACTAATAATCACATATATTTTTATAATTTGAGAGAACTAATCAAACAATAAGGTCTTCTTAAATGAAGACTTGTGTGAAATGTACGGATCGTTTTGAGGGAACTAGTGATAGGATTGCTCCTTTTGATGCAAATCAAACTAGAAGGAAATCATAGGACTCATAAAAACCTCTTTCATTGACAATTTGAGAAAACAAATGAAACAATAAGAAGGTCTTCCTAAATCAAGACTTGCGTGAGATGTACTACGCATCCTTTTTAACGCGATAGTCATGGGATTGGTCCTTTTGATGCTAATCATATTAAAACGAAGTAATAGAACTCCTAATCACCTCTTTCTTTGACAATTTTAGAGAACCAATGAAACAATAAAAAGGTCTCCGAAAATGATGACTTGTGTGAGATGTACGTATGGTTTTGAACGCGATAGTCATGGAATTGCTCATTTTGATCCTAATCAAACAAGAACGAAGTTATAGGACTCCTAATCACCTCTTTCTTTGATAATTTTAGAACATTAATGAAACAATAAGGCCTCCCTAAACGAAGAAATGTACGCATGGTTTTGAACGCCACAGTCATGGGTTTTTCCTTTTAACGCTAATCAAAGTAGAACGAAGTAATACCACTCTTAATCACCTCTTTCTTTGTAAATTTGATACAACCAATGAAGCAATATGAAGGTCTCCCTAAATGAAGACTTGTGTGAGATCTACGCATCGTTTTGGACACGATATTGATTGGGTTGCTCCTTTTGATGCTAATTTCAACTAGAACGAAGTAATATGACTCATAATCACCTATATTTTGACAATTTTAGAGAACCAATGAAACAATAAGAAGGTCTCCCTAAATTAAGACTTGTGTGAGATGTACGGATCGTTTTGAAGGCGCTAGTGATAGGATGGCTCCATTGAATGCTAATCTAAATAGAAAGAAGTCATAGATTCTTAATCACCTCTTTCTTTGATAATTTGAGGGAATCAATGAAACAATAAGAAGTTCTCCCCTAACTCAAGACTTATAGGAGATCTACACATCGTTTTTAACGCGATAGTCATGGAATGCTCCTTTTGATGCTAATTAAATTAGAACGTAATAGACTCATAATCATCTCTTTCTTTGATAATTTTAGAGAACCAATGAAACAATAAGAAAGTCTTTTAAAATAAAGACTTGTGTGAGATGTACACATCGTTTTGAACGCGATAGTCATGGGATTGCTCCTGTTGATGCTAATCAAACTAGAACGAAGTTTAGGACTCCTAATCACCTCTTTCTTTGACAATTTTAGAGAACCAATGAAATAATAAGAAGGTCTCCCTAAAAGAAGACTTGTGTGAGATGTACGCATGGTTTTGAACGTGATAGTCATGGGTTTCTCCTTTTGACGTTAATCAAAGTAGAACGAAGTAATACAACTCTTAATCACCTCTTTCTTTGTAAATTTGAAACCACCAATGAACAATATGAAGGTCTCCCTAAATGAAGATTTGTGCGAGATCTACGCATCGTTTTGGACGCGATAGTGATGTGATTGCTCATTTTGATTCTAATTTCAACTAGAACGAAGTAATTGGACTCATAATCACCTATATTTTTTTAATTTGAAAGAAATAATGAAACAATAAGGTCTTCCTAAATGAAGAATTGTGTGAGATGTACGGATCGTTTTGAAGGCACTAGTGATAGGATTGCTCCTTTTGATGCAAATCAAACTAGAACAAAGTCATAGGACTCATAAAAACCTCTTTCATTAACAATTTGAGAAAACCAATACAGCAATATGAAGGTCTTCCTAAATCAGGACTTGTGTGAGATGTACTACGCATCGTTTTTAACGCGATAGTTATGGGATCGGTCCTTTTGATGCTAATCATATTAGAACGAAGTAATAGAACTCCTAATCACCTCTTTCTTTTACAATTTTAGAGAACCAATGAAACAAAAAGAAGGTCTCCTTAAATGAAGACTTGTGTGAGATGTATGTTGGGTTTGTACGTAACGCAATCATGCAATCAAATCACATAAATAGGGCGGAAGCGTAAAAAACTAGGTTTTCAAAATTTATACAAACCCATTACCATGATCATTCTTGTGCATCAATTATCAGTGAATGAAGAAGGAGAAAAACAAAATAATACCTTTGAAGATACAAGCTTCCGCAGGTACAAGTTCTACTCCTTTGATTCCTTTGATTCCTCTGTAGTGGCTCCTTCCCTTGATCAATGTCAGCCACCCAAATGTTTGGCCTCTAACGGTGATCCACCAAGGAAGATGAAGAACTCAGTAAGATGGGTTATTGGCTTAACCCTTGTTTCTATCTCTATAGAATATGTGTACTCCCAACTCTTGAAAAATTCACGTACCTTATTTCTGATATAAGACTCTCTTATATAGATATTAGGTTAACCCTCCTAATCCAATTAGAATATTGTTTTATTTAATTAATTAATTAATTACTTTTAATTAATTTATATCCTAATCTTTATTAGGATAGAGAGAGTACTGATATTATATTAATTTCTAAACTCCTTTAGAATTAAAATAATAATAATAATAATAATATTAATAAGACTCCTCTTATTAATTTATATTTAATATTTCTAAAATATTAAATAATAAACATTAAGCTATTTAATTTATTCTATCATCATAGATTAAATTAATTATTCTTAATGCATTATTACTATCATGCCATTTTCTTCATAAATAATTCTTCTTCCTTTTATGGTGTGACCCTTTAGGTTCTCCATATTAAACCGGTTGTGAATAAATCAATTAGACCAATTCTAATCTTATTTAAATAAACAAATTAAACTAATAATCTATTTAAATAAATAACATTTATTCTACAATAGAGATAAGCCTCCCTAGCGATCAACGACTTTCCAGATAATATAGATTTCAACATTAATCATAAAAGAACCTGTGAGTTAATAGTTACCGTACAATTCAATCCTTCCACCATAACATGTCCCAATTAAATATAAGACATGGATTTACTGTCAAGTCTTAATTTATTTAATCATATGTATTTCGATTAGAAAATGCACAACTCCAAATATGCAAATTATAAACCTCTTTCTAATTTCATTCTACCTTGGCCAAGGATTCCTGGGTTGTCATTTAACGAATCACATAGGACATATCTCCTCTTTTACTAGAGGTGGTAGATTCTTTATTGATCATTCATTATCTCCATATGTAACTCATTATACCCAAGCATACCCTATATATGCCTTAAAAGGCCTTAAGGAATTAGTCAAAGTATAATTTGTTACATACAAGATACTATGATGATCTCAAGTCCAAGGATCACATGTACTACTATCACATTAGGAATTCCTATTGACAGGCGAGTAAAACTCCATTAGGTATTCCATAGCGAGTCACGTTCAGTGAACTTATTCTCCAAGAAGCACCTACATACCTGCTTTAGTGTCTCCACACAAATGACCATGAGATCAGTCATCCTCATCCAATGAGCAAGCAACATATGTATCAATCTATCCGGATTTACTAATCCCCATTTTAGTAATCCCACAATTGGGAACTATTTTAGTTTTTAAGCTTTCTAAGAATTTAGATCTCATTATCATGATCTCATCATGATTCTAAAAGCATTGCTTAAAACTATGGGTTATTTACATATTATAAAAAACAGCACCATGTAGATAATTATATGCCTAAAATGAATATTTTATTAATAAATAAATAAGATTGTTTACAAAGTATGTGCTTTGTCATCATACATGATTGGCTTGTATGCACACTACTATCAATCTCCCACTTGCACTAAAGCCAATCGCCATGGTATCTCATACCCATCTTCTCTAAGTGACGATCAAACTGCTGTTGTGTTAAAGCTTTAGTAAATGGATCTGCAATGTTGTCTTGAGAGTCTACACGCTCCAAGGTGACGTCTCCTCTTTCAATGATCTCCCTGATCAAGTGAAATCGCCGCAACACGTGTTTAGATTTCTAATGAGACCTGGGTTCTTTAGCCTGTACAACCGCTCCGGTGTTGTCACAGTATACGGGAACTGCTTCTCCAATGCTAGGAACCACACCAAGTTCAATTATGAACTTCTTCATCCAAACAGCTTCCTTTGCAGCTTCACTTGCAGCTATATACTCTGCCTCTGTCACTGAATCAGCAACCGTTTGCTGCTTGGAACTCTTCCAACTCACTGCACCTCCGTTCAAGGTAAACATATACCCTGAAATAGATTTACTGTCATCTTGGTCTGTTTGAAAACTTGAGTCCGTGAATCCCTCGAGTTATAATGCAGACCCACCGTAGACAAGAAAAATATCTTTAGTCCTTCTCAAGTACTTTAGGATATTTTTCACTGCCTTCCAGTGCTCTTCTCCTGGATTCGACTGGTATCTGCTTGTTACACTAAGTGCGTGAGCAACATCCGGTCTAGTACATATCATACCGTACATGATAGATCCTATTGCAAAAGCATAAGGGATCTTACTCATACGGTCTCTCTCCTCAGGTGTCTTTGGGGCCTGTTTCTTGGAGAGATTTATTTCATGGCTCATCGGCATGAGACCTCTTTTGGAATCTTCCATGCTAAACCTCTTTAGCATCGTATCAATGTACGTTCCTTGGGATAAGCCGAGCATCTTTTTAGATCTATCTCTATAGATCTTTATCCCCAAAATATAGGATGCTTCACCCAAGTCCTTCATGGAGAAGTTTTTAGATAACCAGATTTTAATGGATTGTAACATAGGAATGTCATTCCCTATCAGTAATATATCATCAACATATAATACAAGGAATGATACTGCGCTCCCACTAACCTTCTTGTATACACATGGTTCATCCTCGTTTTTGATAAAATCAAACTCTTTGATTGTCTCATCAAAACGAATGTTCCATCTACGAGAAGCTTGCTTCAACCCATAAATGGATCGTTGTAGCTTACAGACTTGATTTGTTCCAACTTTTGAAATAAATCCCTCTAGCTGTGTCCTATACACATCCTCCTCAAGTTTTCCAATGAGGAAGGCCGTTTTCACGTCCATCTGCCAGATCTCATTGTCGTTGTAAGCTGCAATCGCAAGCAAAATCCGAATGGACTTGAGCATGGCTACTGCTGAGAAGGTTTCATCATAGTCAACTCCTTGTCTTTGTTTGAAACCTTTTGCAACCAGTCGGGCCTTATAGGTCTCTACCTTTCCGTCTGCTCCAGTCTTTTTCTTAAAAACCCATTTACACCCAATAGGTTTAATACCTTCAGGTGGTGAAACCAAAGACCATACTTTGTTTTCATACATGGAGTCCATTTCGGATTTCATGGCTTCAAGCCATTTCCCTGAGTCTTTATTACTCATAGCCTGTTCGTAATTCAATGGATCATCATCATTCATGATGTGTACCTCATCGTCATCCTCTATAACGAATCCATACCTCTCAGGTATCTTCGGTACTCTTCCAGATTTACGAACAGGGTGTGGTACAGTAGGTTCTTCTACTTGGTTAGGTACCTGACTTTGGTCCGTGGTAACTTGTGGTTCTTGAACTTCTTCAAGATATATCTTGCTCCCACTGACCCCTTCATGGATAAACTCTTTCTCCAAGAAGGTAGCATGTTTCGCAACAAACACCTTTTGATCAGTTGGATGATAGAAATAATACCCTACTATTTCTTTAGGGAATCCCACAAATCTACACTTATCGGATTTAGTTTGTAGCTTATCATTTTCAAACTTTTTGACATAAGCTGGACAACCCCAAGTCTTAACATGCTTAAGATTTGGTTTCCTCCCTTTCCACATCTCATATGGAGTCTTTGGGGCGGATTTGGTAGGTACCTTATTAAGTAGGTATGCAGCCGTTTCTAGGGCATATCCCCAGAAGGAAATTGGAAGGTCGGTAAAACTCATCATGGATCGAACCATGCCCAACAGTGTTCGATTTCTCTTTTCAGATACTCCATTTAACTGTGGTGTACCTGGAGGAGTCCATTGTGAGATTATACCATTTTCTCTGAGACAATTGAGAAACTCACTGCTTAAGTATTCTCCACCTCGATCTGATCGAAGTATCTTAATACTCTTGCCCGTTTGTTTCTCTACTTCATTTCTGAACTCTTTGAACTTTTCAAATGATTCTGATTTGTATTTCATTAAATACACATATCCAAATCTTGAGTGATCATCAGTGAAAGTAATAAAATAAGAATACCCACCCCGTGCACTTGTTGTCATAGGTCCACAAATGTCTGTGTGAATCAATGCCAACAACTCTGTAACTCTCTCTCCTTTTCCACTAAAAGGAGATTTAGTCAATTTACCCATGAGACAAGATTCACAAGTTGGATATGATTCATAATCAGATAGCTCGAGGAGCCCATCTTTATACAACTTGGATAATCTTGTTTCATTGATATGACCGAGTCTACAGTGCCACATGTAGGTATAATTAATATCATCTCTTTTCCTTTTCTTAATTAGTTCAATTTGAAATATATTTTCTTGTAAGTCAAGTGTATAAAGTCCATTTCGCAAATTTCCAATACCATATAAAACATCGTCTTTATAAATAGAACAACCATTGTTCTTTATAATAACGTCAAAACCTTCCATATCCAATACAGAAATTGAAATAATGTTTTTAATAATATTCGGAACATAATAACAATTATTAAGATAAATGGATTTGCCCGAAGGCATTGCTAAACAATAAGTTCCTACAGCTAATGCAGCAACTTTTGCTCCATTTCCCACTCGTAGGATCACCTCATCTTTGTTCAGCTTTCTACTTCTGACCAGTCCCTGCACAGTATTACATATGTGAGAACCACAGCCGGTATCGAATACCCAAGTAGAATTATGACTTTCAGAAAAATTAATTTCAATCATAAAAAAACCTTGATTGGAAGTCGAAGCTTCTCCAAGCTTCTTCTCTGCTAGAAACTTCTTGCAGTTTCTCTTCCAATGTCCCGGCTCATTGCAATGAAAGCACATTCCTTTAGCTGGTTCAGGTTTCTTTTGCTCCTTTTCTTTCCCTTTTCCCTTAGCCTTCTTAGATTTCTTCTTTTCAGAAGACACCTTGGGCCTCTTCCTTTTATTGGAAGAATCCACCATCAAGACATGGTTCTTCTTGGATGAGAAGTGACCTTCTCTAGTTTTCAGCATGTTAAGCAGCTCAGGTAAGCTGACATCTAGCTTATTCATGTGAAAATTAACCACAAACTGCGAGAAGGTCTCAGGGAGTGACTGCAAGACTAAGTCTTGACTCAACTCCCCATCCATGACGAACCCAAGTTGTCCAAGGCGTTCAATCAAATTGATTACCTTCAGAACATGAGTCTCGATGGCAGTGCCCTCGGTCATCCGAGATCGGAAGAGCTCCTTAGATATCTCATATCTAGCAGTC
The DNA here is from genome assembly GCA_020205555.1 of Panax stipuleanatus. NCBI lineage: Eukaryota > Viridiplantae > Streptophyta > Magnoliopsida > Apiales > Araliaceae > Panax > Panax stipuleanatus. Next base: position 47,842,571 of record CM035118.1, on the reverse strand, counting down.
CTACTCTGTTCACCATATAACTCCTTGAGGTGAAGCAGCATAGCAGGAGCATCCATTTTTTCGTGCTGACGCTGAAGCTCGTTATTCATGGATGCGAGCATGATGCATTGAGCCACAGATGCATCATCTTGCCACTTATTGAAAGTGGCAATCTCTTCCTCAGAAGCTGTTTCTGAAACAGATTCAGGGATAGTGGAATTTAGGACATAAGAAATCTTTTCAGCAGTGAGAACAATTCTCAGATTTCTTAGCCAGTCCTCATAATTCGGGCCGGTAAGCTTATTTGCATCAAGTATGCTTCGTAGTGAGATTAGTGATTTTGACATTTTTAAAATTCTGCATGTGAAAAGACAACATTTTAGCAAACATTCATTTTATTAACTTTGCATACCAAAATAAATTTAGGTCTTTATTTTAAATTGGTATCTCCCACTATTTTCATCAAACTATATTACCCTCACTCATATAGTTCGGCAACATCTAATTAAAGATTTTCTAGTGAGATTAAGGATCCCATTTCAAATGTATATAACCTTGTGGATAGCACAACAAGTGATATACAAATAAATAGGTAGACAACTCTTGTCAATTACATCACCATATAACTCCTTTTATTTTGCCTCTTAAATCATAATGGTTATGTGTGTGCACATCCGAACTAAAATGATTTAAGTTAAGTCCAGCCTAGTACTTCCATAAATTCAAAAAAGAAAAATTTTCGTCCTTGTGGATAGCACAACAAGACTAGATCGTTCAATTTTCTTGATAAGCATCAAATGTGATTAATTAACATCTTAAATATTCAATACCCGCCTTGTGGATAGCACAACAAACTCATATTAAATATTTAATACTCTATTAACTAATCATGCTAGAAGGCGACGTTCGATATTTCAAATATCATTTGAACGCTTCAGACTTAATAATATTTCTTTGAGGGGTTTGTTATTATTTGTCTCATCTTTTTAAGCGCGCATGCGCATATATATATAAAATACTCGTCATTTTATTAAACATGCGAAGCATGTTTGTATAAAATATAATATATATAATATTTAGCATGCAATATAGAATACTATATTCTACCCGAATTGATTATGGACTTTTATTCTAGTTTGGTTCACTAGAGCCACCAAGTGAACCAAAAGGTCAAACCTAGGAGTGCAAGAATTTAAATTTAAATGTAACTATTACATTTAAACCCTGGCTCCATACAAATGAGTCTTCACGCGTTCCTTGCTCCTTGGTCTCCAATTTCTTCAAAATAATTCTAACTATCTCTATTACATTAACTATTTAAAATTAAATAGAAACCTTGATCAGCAGTCAAGGGGAAGTACATAGAAAGGAGATAGAATTTACATCGAGAATAAAACTAGAGAAGACGAGGTACGCAGACCCCATTTTATAAAACCCATTCATTCAAGCATTCAACCAAAATAAAATCCAATCACATTGGTCATAGTCCATAATCAATCCCTTTTATTACCATACATATCATCATACGTATCAATAAAACTTATTCATCTCATGAAAATAAATTCATTCCATATATGTATTAATATCAGTTAATGGGCAAAAGTTTGCTAAACTTTGTTTTTGGAAAAATAAACTCCTTTATTTCATTCAAAAACAATTCCAAATTAAAATCTTTAATTTTAGCAATTCTGAAATCTCATTTCATATAAAATAAACATCTTTATTTTAAACCTTTATTAATTAAATAAATCATTCATTTAATTAAATAAAAAAAATTCAGATTCTGTTAGTGGCGCAGCTGTGCCAGGAATATAAAAAGAACCAGCGCAGCTGCGCAGCATGAAAAACCAGGCCAAGACAGCGGCGCAGCTGCGTAGAAAGAAGGCCAGGAACCGGCGCAGCATGAAAACCAGCACAGGACACTGGCGCAGCTGCGCAGCAGCGCAGAAAGAAGGCCAGGAACCGGCGCAGCTGCGCAGCTTCGCAGAATCAGAAAAAATTTTGTTGCCCAGAACTCGATCCAATCGCATATTATACATGTATGGAATCACATAGACTGATAATTAGCACAAGATTGGCTTTGATACCACTGTTGGATTTGCACGTAACGCAATCATGCAATCAAATCACATAAATAAGGCGGAAGCGTAAAAAACTAGGTTTTCAAAATTTATACAAACCCATTGCCATGATCATTCTTGTGCATCAATTATCAGTGAATGAAGAAGGAGAAAAACAAAATTATACCTTTGAAGATACAAGCTTCCTCAAGTACAAGTTCTACTCCTTTGATTCCTTTGATTCCTCTGTAGTGGCTCCTTCCCTTGATCAATGTCAGCTACCCAAATGTTTGGCCTCTAACGGTGATCCACCAAGGAAGGTGAATAACTCAGTAAGATGGGTTATTGGCTTAACCCTTGTTTCTATCTCTATAGAATATGTGTACTCCCAACTCTTGAAAAATTCACGTACCTTATTTCTGATATAAGACTCTCTTATATAGATATTAGGTTAACCCTCCTAATCCAATTAGAATAGGGTTTTAATTAATTAAATAATTAATTACTTTTAATTAATTTATATCCTAATCTTTATTAGGATAGAGAGAGAGTACTGATATTATATTAATTCCTAAACTCCTTTAGAATTAAAATAATAATAATAATAATAATATAATAAGACTCCTCTTATTAATTTATATTTAATATTTCTAAAATATTAAATAATAAACATTAAGCTATTTAATTTATTCTATCATCATAGATTAAATTAATTATACTTAATGCATTATTACTATCATGCCATTTTCTTCTTAAATAATTCTTCTTCCTTTTATGGTGTGACCCTTTAGGTTCTCTATATTAAACCGGTTGCGAATAAATCAATTAAACCAATTCTAATCTTATTTAAATAAACAAATTAAACTAATAATCTATTTAAATAAATAACATTTATTCTACAATAGGGATAAGCCTCCCTAGCGATCAACGACTTTCCAGATAATATAGATTTCAACATTAATCATAAAAGAACCTGTGAGTTAATAGTTACCGTACAATTCAATCCTTCCACCATACAATGTCCCAATTAAATATAAGACATGGATTTACTGTCAAGTCTTAATTTATTTAATCATATGTATTTCGATTAGAAAATGCACAACTCCAAATAATGCAAATTAGAAACCTCTTTCTAATTTCATTCTACCTTGGCCAAGGATTCCTGGGTTGTCATTTAACGAATCACATAGGATATATCTCTTCTTTTACTAGAGGTGGTAGATTCTTTATTGATCATTCATTATCTCCATATGTAACTCATTATACCCAAGCATACCTTATATATGCCTTAAAAGGCCTTAAGGAATTAGTCAAAGTATAATTTGTTACATACAAGATACTATGATGATCTCAAGTCCAAGGATCACATGTACTACTATCACATTAGGAATTCCTATTGACCGGCGGGTAAAACTCCATTAGGTATTCCATAGCGAGTCACGTTCAGTGAACTTATTCTCCAAGAAGCACCTACATACCTGCTTTAGTGTCTCCACACAAATGACCATGAGATCAGTCATCCTCATCCAATGAGCAAGCAACATATGTACCAATCTATCCGGATTTACTAATCCCCATTTTAGTAATCCCACAATTGGGAACTATTTTAGTTTTTAAGCTTTCTAAGAATTTAGATCTCATTATCATGATCTCATCATGATTCTAAAAGCATTGCTTAAAACTATAGGTTATTTACATATTATAAAAAACAGCACCATGTAGATAATTATATGCCTTATATGAATATTTTATTAATAAATAAATAAGATTGTTTACAAAGTATGTGCTTTGTCATCATACATGATTGGCTTGTATGCACACTACTATCAATGTACGCATGGTTTTGAATGCGATAGACCTGGAATTGCTTCTTTTGATGCTAATCAAACAACAACGAAGTTATAGGACTCCTAATCACCTCTTTCTTTGACAAATTTTAAACACCAATGAAACAATAAGGTCTCCCTAAATGAAGACTTGTGTGAGATGTACACATAGTATTGAACGCCACAGTCATGAGTTTTTTCTTTTAACGCTAATCAAAGTAAAACAAAGTAATACAACTCTTAATCTCCTATTTATTTGTAAATTTGATACAACCAATGAAACAATATGAAGGTCTCACTAAATGAAGACTTGTGTGAGATCTACGCATCGTTTTGGACGCGATATTAATTGGATTGCTCCTTTAGATGCTACTTTCAACAAGAACGAAGTAATATGACACATAATCACCTATATTTTGACAATTTGTGAGAACAAATGAATCAATAAGAAGGTCTCCCTAAATGAAGACTTGTGGGAGATGTAAGGATCGTTTTGAAAGGGGCTACTGATAGGATTGCTCCATTTAATGCTAATCTAAATAGAAAGAAGTCGTAGGACTCATAATCACCTCTTTCTTTGATAATTTGAGGGAACCAATGAAACAATAAGAAGTTCTCCCCTAAATCAAGACTTGTGTGAGATGTACACATCGTTTTTAATGCGATAGTCATGGAATGCTCCTTTTGATGCTAATCAAATTAGAACGAAGTAATAGAACTCATAATCATCTCTTTCTTTGATAATTTTAGAGAACAAATGAAACAATAAGAAATTCTCTATAAATAAAGACTTGTGTGAGATGTACGCATCTTTTTTAATGCGACAGCTATGGGATTGCTCTTTTTGATGCTAATCAAACTAGAACGAAGTTATAGGACTCCTAATCACCTCTTTCTTTGACAATTTTAGAGCACCAATGAAATAATAAGAAGTTCTCCCTAAATGAAGACTTGTGTGAGATGTACGCATGGTTTTGAACATGATAGTCATGGGTTTCTCCTTTTGACGCTAATCAAATTAGAACGAAGAAATACAACTTTTAATCACCTCTTTCTTTATAAATTTGAAACAACCAATGGAACAATATGAAGGTCTCCCTGAATGAAGACTTATGTGAGAAATACGCATCGTTTTGGACGCGATAGTGATGGGATTGCTCATTTTTATTCTAATTTTAACTAGAACGAAGTAATAGGACTAATAATCACATATATTTTTATAATTTGAGAGAACTAATCAAATAATAAGGTCTTCTTAAATGAAGACTTATGTGAGATGTACGGATCGTTTTGAGGACACTAGTGATAGGATTGCTCCTTTTGATGCAAATCAAACTAGAAGGAAATCATAGGACTCATAAAAACCTCTTTCTTTGACAATTTAAGAAAACAAATGAAACAATAAGAAGGTCTTCCTAAATCAAGACTTGTGTAAGATGAACTACGCATCGTTTTTAACGCGATAGTCATGGGATTGGTCCTTTTGATGCTAATCATATTAGAACGAAGCAATAAAACTCCTAATCACATCTTTCTTTGACAATTTTAGAGAACCAATGAAACAATAAGAAGGTCTCCGTAAATGAAGACTTGTGTGAGATGTACGAATGGTTTTGAACGCGATAGCCATGGACTTGCTCATTTTGATGTTAATCAAACAAGAACGAAGTTATAGAACTCCTAATCACCTCTTTCTTTGACAATTTTAGAACACCAATGAAACAATAAGGTCTCCCTAAATGAAGACTTGTGTGAGATGTACGGATCGTTTTGAAGGCGCTAGTGGTAGGATTGCTCCATTTAATGCTAATCTAAATAGATAGAAGTCATAGGACTCATAATCATCTCTTTCTTTGATAATTTAAGGGAACCAATGAAACAATAAGAAGTTCTCCCCTAAATCAAGACTTGTGTGAGATGTACACATCGTTTTTAACGCAATAGTCATGGAATGCTCCTTTTGATGCTAATCAAATTAGAACGAAGTAATAAAACTCATAATCAACTCTTTCTTTGATAATTTTAGAGAACCAATGAAACAATAAGAAAGCCACTTTAAATAAAGACTTGTGTGAGATGTACGCAACGTTTTGAATGCGATAGTCATGGGATTGCTGCTTTTGATGCTAATCAAACTAGAACGAAGTTATAGGACTCATAATCACCTATTTCTTTGACAGTTTTAGAGCACCAATGAAATAATAAGAAGGTCTCCCTAAAAGAAGACTTGTGTGAGATGTACGCACAGTTTTGAACGTGATAGTCATGGGTTTCTCCTTTTGACGATAATCAAAGTAGAACGAAGTAATACAACTCTTAATCACCTCTTTCTTTATAAATTTGAAACAACCAATGGAACAATACGAAGGCCTCCATAAATGAAGATTTTTGTGAGATCTACTCATCGTTTTGGACGCGATAGTGATGGGATTGCTCATTTTGATTCTAATTTTAATTAGAACGAAGTAATAGGACTCATAATCAGCAATATTTTTACAATTTGAGAGAACTAATGAAACAATAAGGTCTTCTTAAATGAAGACTTCTGTGAGATGTACGGATCGTTTTGAAGGTACTAGTGATAGGATTGCTCCTTTTGATGCAAATCAAACTAGAAGGAAGTCATAGGACTCATAAAAACCTCTTCCGTTGACAATTTGAGAAAACAAATGAAACAATAAGAAGGTCTTCCTAAATCAAGACTTGTGTGAGATGTATTACGCATCCTTTTTAACGCGATAGTCATGGGATTGGTCCTTTTGATGCTAATCATATTAAAACGAAGTAATAGAACTCCTAATCACCTCTTTCTTTGACAATTTTAGAGAACCAATGAAACAATAAAAAGGTCTCCGGAAATGATGACTTGTGTGAGATGTACGCATGGTTTTGAACGCGATAGTCATTGAATTGCTCATTCTGATGCTAATCAAACAAGAACGAAGTTATAGGACTCCTAATCACCTCTTTCTTTGATAATTTTAGAACCCCAATGAAAAATAAGGCCTCCCTAAACAAAGAAATGTACGCATGATTTTGAACGCCACAGTCATGGGTTTTTCCTTTTAACGCTAATCAAAGTAGAATGAAGTAATAAAACTCGTAATCACCTCTTTCTTTGTAAATTTGATACAACCAATGAAGCAATATGAAGGTCTCCCTAAATGAAGACTTGTGTGAGATCTACGCATCGTTTTGGACACGATATTGATTGGATTGCTCCTTTTGATGCTAATTTCAACTAGAACGAAGTAATATGACTCATAATCACCTATACTTTGACAATTTTGGAGAACAAATAAAACAATAAGAAGGTCTCCCTAAATGAAGACTTGTGTGAGATGTACGGATCGTTTTGAAGGCGCTAGTGATAGGATTGCACCATTGAATACTAATCTAAATAGAAAGAAGTTATAGGACTCATAATCACCTCTTTCTTTGATAATTTGAGGGAATCAATGAAACAATAAGAAGTTCTCCCCTAAATCAAGACTTATGGGAGAGCTACACATCGTTTTTAACGCGATAGTCATGGAATGCTCCCTTTGATGCTAATCAAATTAGGACGTAATAGACTCATAATCATCTCTTTCTTTGATAATTTTAGAGAACCAATGAAACAATAAGAAAGTCTTTTTAAATAAAGACTTGTGTGAGATGTACACATCGTTTTGAACGCGATAGTCATGGGATTGCTCCTGTTGATGCTAATCTAACTAGAACGAAGTTATAGGACTCCTAATCACCTCTTTCTTTGATAATTTTAGAGAACCAATGAAATAATAAGAACGTCTCCCTAAATGAAGACTTGTGTGAGATGTACGCATAATTTTGAACGTGATAGTCATGGGTTTCTCCTTTTGACGCTAATCAAAGTAGAACGAAGTAATACAACTCTTAATCACCTCTTTCTTTGTAAATTTGAAACAACCAATGAACAATACGAAGGTCTCCCTAAATGAAGATTTGTGTGAGATCTACGCATCGTTTTGGACGCGATAGTGATGTGATTGCTCATTTTGATTCTAATTTCAACTAGAACGAAGTAATTGGACTCATAATCACCTATATTTTTATAATTTGAGAGAAATAATGAAACAATAAGGTCTTCCTAAATGAAGACTTGTGTGAGATGTACTGATCGTTTTGAAGGCGCTAGTGATAGGATTGCTCCTTTTGATGCAAATCAAACTAGAACGAAGTCATAGGACTCATAAAAACCTCTTTCATTAACAATTTGAGAAAACCAATACAGCAATATGAAGGTCTTCCTAAATCAGGACTTGTGTGAGATGTACTACGCATCGTTTTTAACGCGATAGTCATGGGATTGGTCCTTTTGATGCTAATCATATTAGAACGAAGTAATAGAACTCCTAATCACCTCTTTCTTTTAAAATTTTAGAGAACCAATGAAACAAAAAGAAGGTCTCCTTAAATGAAGACTTGTGTGAGATATACGCATGGTTTTGAACGCGATAGTCCTGGAATTGCTCCTTTTGCTGCTAATCAAACAACAACGAAGTTATAGGACTCCTAATCACCTCTTTCTTTGACAAATTTTAAACACCAATGAAATAATAAGGTCTCCCTAAATAAAGACTTGTGTGAGACGTACGCATGGTATTGAACGCCACAGTCATGAGTTTTTCCTTTTAACGCTAATCAAAGTAGAATAAAGTAATACAACTCTTAATCTCCTATTTCTTTGTAAATTTGATACAACCAATGAAACAATATGAAGGTCTCCCTAAATGAAGACTTGTGTGAGATCTACGCATCGTTTTGGACGCGATATTAATTGGATTGCTCCTTTAGATGCTACTTTCCACAAGAACGAAGTAATATGACACATAATCACCTATATTTTGACAATTTGTGAGAACAAAGGAAACAATAAGAAGGTCTCCCTAAATGAGGACTTGTGGGAGATGTAGGATCGTTTTGAAAGGGGCTACTGATAGGATTGCTCTATTTAATGCTAATCTAAATAGAAAGATATCGTAGGACTCATAATCACCTCTTTCTTTGATAATTTGAGGGAACCAATGAAACAATAAGAAGTTCTCCCCTAAATCAAGACTTGTGTGAGATGTACACATCGTTTTTAACGCGATAGTCATGGAATGCTCCTTTTGATGCTAATCAAATTAGAACAAAGTAATAGAACTCATAATCATCTCTTTCTTTGATAATTTTAGAGAACCAATGAAACAATAAGAAATTCTCTATAAATAAAGACTTGTGTGAGATGTACGCATCGTTTTGGACGCGATAGCTATGGGATTGCTCCTTTTGATGCTAATCAAACTAGAACGAAGTTATAGGACTCCTAATCACCTCTTTCTTTAACAATTTTAGAGCACCAATGAAATAATAAGAAGTTCTCCCTAAATGAAGACTTGTGTGAGATGTACGCATAGTTTTGAACATGATAGTCATGGGTTTCTCCTTTTGATGCTAATCAAATTAGAACGAAGTAATACAACTTTTAATCACCTCTTTCTTTGTAAATTTGAAACAACCAATGGAACAATATGAAGGTCTCCCTAAATGAAGACTTGTGTGAGAAATACGCATCGTTTTGGACGCGATAGTGATGGGATTGCTCATTTTTATTCTAATTTTAACTACAACGAAGTAATAGGACTAATAATCACATATATTTTTATAATTTGAGAGAACTAATCAAACAATAAGGTCTTCTTAGATGAAGACTTGTGTGAGATGTACGGATCGTTTTGAGGGCACTAGTGATTGGATTGCTCCTCTTGATGCAAATAAAACTAGAAGGAAATCATAGGACTCATAAAAACCTATTTCATTGACAATTTGAGAAAATAAATGAAACAATAAGAAGGTCTTGCTAAATCATGACTTATGTGAGATGTACTACGCATCGTTTTTAACGCGATAGTCATGGGATTGGTCCTTTTGATGCTAATCATATTAGAACGAAGTAATAAAACTCCTAATCACATCTTTCTTTGACAATTTTAGAGGACCAATGAAACAATAAGAAGGTCTCCGTAAATGAAGACTTGTGTGAGATGTACGAATGGTTTTGAACGCGATAGCCATGGACTTGCTCATTTTGATGTTAATCAAACAAGAACGAAGTTATAGGACTCCTAATCACCTCTTTCTTTGACAATTTTAGAACACCAATGAAACAATAAGGTCTCCCTAAATAAAGACTTGTGTGAGATGTACGGATCGTTTTGAAGGCGTTAGTGATAGGATTGCTCCATTTAATGCTAATCAAAATAGAAAGAAGTCATAGGACTCATAATCACCTCTTTCTTTGATAATTTAAGGGAACCAATGAAACAATAAGAAGTTCTCCCCTAAATCAAGACTTGTGTGAGATGTACACATCGTTTTTAACGCGATAGTCATGGAATGCTCCTTTTGATGCTAATCAAATTAGAACGAAGTAATAGAACTCATAATCAACTCTTTCTTTGATAATTTTAGAGAACCAATGAAACAATAAGAAAGTCTCTTTAAATAAAGACTTGTGTGAGATGTACGCAACGTTTTGAATGCGATAGTCATGGGATTGCTGCTTTTGATGCTAATCAAACTAGAACGAAGTTATAGGACTCCTAATCACCTATTTCTTTGATAGTTTTAGAGCACCAATGAAATAATACGAAGGTCTCTCTAAATGAAGACTTGTGTGAGATGTACGCACAGTTTTGAACGTGATAGTCACGGGTTTCTCCTTTTGACGATAATCAAAGTAGAACGAAGTAATACAACTCTTAATCACCTCTTTCTTTGTAAATTTGAAACAACCAATGGAACAATACGAAGGCCTCCTTAAATGAAGATTTTTGTGAGATATACTCATCGTTTTGGACGCGATAGTGATGGGATTGCTCATTTTGATTCTAATTTTAATTAGAACGAAGTAATAGGACTCATAATCACCTATATTTTTACAATTTGAGAGAACTAATGAAACAATAAGGTCTTCTTAAATGAAGACTTCTGTGAGATGTACGGATCGTTTTGAAGGCACTAGTGATAGGATTGCTCCTTTTGATGCAAATCAAACTAGAAGGAAGTCATAGGACTCAAAAAAACCTCTTCCATTGACAATTTGAGAAAACAAATGAAACAATAAGAAGGTCTTCCTAAATCAAGACTTGTGTGAAAGTAGTATGCATACAAGCCAATCATGTATGATGATAAAGCATATACTTTGGAGGCAATTTTATTTATTTATTAATAAAAATATTATTTATTAAAGGCATTTAATTATCTACCTGGTGCTATTTTTATAATATGTAAATAACCCATAGTTTTAAGCAATGCTTTTAGAATCATGATGATGATCATGCCAATGAGATCTAAATTCTTAGAAAGCTCTAAAACTAAAATAGTTCCTAATCATGGGATTACTAAAAAGGGGATTAGTAAATCCGGATAGATTAGTACATATGTTGCTTGCTCATTAGATGAGGATGATTGATCTCATAATCATTTGTGTGGAGACACTAAAGCAAGTATGTAGGTGCTTATTGGAGAATAAGTTCACTGAACGTGACTCGCTATGGAATACCTAATGGAGTTTTACTCGCCTGTCAATAGGAATTCCTAATGTGATAGTAGTACAAGTGATCCTTGGACTTGAGATCATCATAGTATCTTGTATGTAATGAATTATACTTTGACTTATTCCTTAAAGCCCTTTAGGGTATATAAAATGGTATGCTTGGGTATGATGAGTTACATATGGAGACAATGAATGATCAATAAAGAATCTACCACCTCTAGTAAAGGAGGAGATATGCCCTATGTGATTCGTTAAATGACAACCCAGGAATCCTTGGCCAAGGTAAAATGAAATTAGAAAGGAGTTTCTAATTTACATTATTTGGAGTTGTGCATTTTCTAATCGAAATACATATAATTAAATAAAATAAGACTTGACAGTAAATTCATGTCTTATATTTAATTGGGACATTGTATGGTGGAAGGATTGAATTGTATGGTAACTATTTACTCACAGGTTCTTTTATGATTAATGTTGAAATCTATATTATCTGGAAAGTCATTGATCGCTAGGGAGGCTTATCCCTATTGTAGAATAAATATTATTTATTTAAATAGATTATTAGTTTAATTTATTTATTTAAATAAGATTAGAATTGTTCTAATTGATTTATTCACAACCGGTTTAATATGGAGAACCTAAAGGGTCACACCATAAAAGGAAGAATAATTATTTAAGAAGGTAATGGCATAATCGTAATAATGCATTAAGTGAAATTAATTTAATCTATGGTGATAGAATAAATTAAATAGCTTAATATTTATTATTTAATATTTTGGAAATATTAAATATAAATTAATAAGAGGAGTCTTATTAATATTATTATTATTTTAATTTCTAAAGGAGTTTAATAATTAATTTAATATTAGTACTCTCATTTATTCCTAATAAGATTAGGAGACAAATTAATTAAATGAATTTAATTAATTGTTTTCCATGTGGTGGGAATCCTAAATTAATTAAAGGAGTTTAATTAATTAAAAGAAATCTCATGTCTAATAGGATTAGAAGGGTTGACCAATATCTATATAAGAGGATTCTTACAATAGATATTACTTGATGCAATTCCAATTGTTGGAGAGTACTCCTTTTCTATAGAGGATAGAAAACTAAGCCAACCACCCTCCTTCTTGATAATTCATCTTCCTTGGTGGATCACCTCTAGAGGCCAAACACTTGGGTGGCTAACGTTGATCAAAGGAAGGAATCTAATCCGGAAATTCAAGGAGATCACGAAGAACAAGGAGTTGAACTAGTACCTGTGGAAGCTTCGTACTACAAGGGTATGATTCCATAACTTCTTATTTATCGTTTTAAATTAATAATTTGCATAAAGGATGATCCGGGTAATGATTTTGTAGAAATTTTTTTTAAACTCTGATATACCATGCTTCCGCTACTTTTTGCAATTTGATTGCGTCACGATTTCGTACAAACCCAACAGTGGCATCAGAGCCAAACTTTTATGCAATTATTAATTTATTTTTGATTTCATATACATATGGGTATATATTTAAAATAATTTATTGGGCATAATTTTATTGTATAAAATTATTTTTTTTAAGAAAAAAAAATGACGTTTTTTTTTTTTTTTTTGGGACGAATCACAATTTTTTTTTTTGGGTGCTAATCTTGAATTCTGCAAAGAAAATGTGTTGTCTCTTTCTTACTCCAAAAAGAATGTGACCCATCAGGAAAGGACTCTTTTAATAAACCTGCAGGACTCTTTTAATAAAAGAAGGTGACTTCTTTTTAAAAAAAATAAATATGATATATTTATATATTATATTCTAAATAATTTTATAATTAAAATAAAGAGTTTATTTTAATCTTGAAATTAGATTTCATGCAATTTAAAATTGCCCATTAAATGATACTCATATATATATGGAATGTTTTAATTCATGAGATGAATATTTATTTATTGATATATATGGTGATATGTATGATAATAAATGGGGATTGATTATGGACTATTTGACCAATGTGATTGGATTTTATTTTAGTTGAATGCTTGAATGAATGAGTTTTATTAAATGGGGTCTGTGTACCTCGTCTTCTCTAAAAAAATTTTCGTGATGTAAAATTCTATCTCCCTCCTATGTACTTCCCCTTGACTGCTGATCAAGGTTTCTATATAAATTAAATAGTTTAATGTAATAGAAATAGTTAGAATTATCTTGAAAAAATTGGAGACCAAGGAGCAAGGAGCGCGTGAAGACCCGTTTGTATGGAGCCCAGGTTTAAATGTAATAGTTATATTTAAATTTAAATTCTTGCACTCCTAGGTTTGACCTTTTGGTTCACTTGGTGGCTCTAGTGAACCAAACTAGAATAAAAGTCCATAATCAATCTGGGTAGAATATAGTATTCTATATTGCATGCTAAATATTATATATATTATATTTTATGCAAACATGCTTCGCATGTTTAATAAAATGACGCGTATTTTATATATATATGTGCATGCACGCTAAACAAGATGAGACAAATAATAACAAATCCCTCAAAGAAATAATATTAAGTCCGAAGCGTTCAAATGATATTTGGAATATCGAACGTCGCCTTCTAGCATGATAAATTAATAGAGTATTAAATATTTAATATGAGCTTGTTGTGCTATCCACAAGGCTAGTATTGCATATTTAAAATGTTAATTAATCACATTTGATGCTTATCAAGAAAATTGAACGATCTAGTCTTATTGTGCTATCCACAAGGACGAACATTTTTCTTTTTTGAATTTATGGAAGTGCTAGGCTGGACTTAACTTAAATCATTTTAGTTCGGATGTGCACACACTTGACCATTATGATTTAAGAGGCAAAATAAAAGGAGTTATATAGTGATGTAATTGACAAGAGTTGTCTACCTATTTATTTGTATATCGCTTGTTGTGATATCCACAAGGTTATATACATTTGAAATTGGATCCTTATTCTCACTAGCAAATCTTTAATTAGATGTTGCCGAACTATATAAGTGAGGGTAATATAGTTTGATAAAAATAGTGGGAGATACCAATTTAAAATAAAGACCTAAATTTATTTTGGTATGCAAAATTAATAAAATGAATGTTTGCTAAAATGTTGTTTATCACATGCAGAATTTTAAAAATGTCAAAATCACTAATTTCACTGCGAAGCATACTTGATGCTAATAAGCTTACCGGGCCGAATTAAACGGACTGGCTAAGAAATCTGAGAATAGTTCTCACTGCTGAAAAGATTTCTTATGCCCTAAACTCACCTGTCCCTGGAACTGTTCCAGAAACAGCCTCTAAGGAAGAGATTGCCACCATTGTAAAGTGGCAAGATGATGCATCTGTGGCTCAATGCATCATGCTCGCATCCATGAATAACGAGCTTCAGCGTCAGCACGAAAACATGGATGCTCCTATTATGTTGATTCACCTCAAGGAGTTGTATGGTGAACAAAGTAGGACTGCTAGATATGAGATATCTAAGGAGCTCTTCCGATCTCGGATGACCAAGGGCAAAGTGAACATAAAGGAACAAAAGAAATCTGATCCAGCTAGCAAAGGAATGTGCTTCCATTGCAACGAGCCGGGTCATTGGAAGAGGAACTGCAAGAAGTTTCTGGCAAAGAAGAAGCTTGGAGAAGCTTCGACTTCCAATCAAGGTTTGTTCATGATTGAAATTAATTTTTTAGAAAGTCAAAATTCTACTTGGGTATTGGATACCGGCTGTGGTTCTCACATATGTAATAATGTGAAGGGACTGGTCAGAAGTAGAAAGCTGAACAATGATGAGGTGATCCTACGAGTGGGGAATGGAGCAAAGGTTGTTGCATTAGCTGTATGAACTTATTATTTAGCAATGCCTTCGGGCAAGTCCATTTATCTTAATAATTGTTATTATGTTCCGAATATTATTAAAAATATTATTTCAATTTCTGTATTGGATATGGAAGGATTTAACGTTGTTATAAAGAACAATAGTTGTTCTATTTATAAAGACGATATTTTATATGGTGTTGGAAATTTGCGAAATGGACTTTATACACTTGACTTACAAGAAAATATTTTTCACATTGAACAAACTAAGAAAAGGAAAAGAGATGATATTAATTATACCTACATGTGGCACTGTAGACTCGGTCATATCAATGAAACAAGATTATCCAAGTTGCATAAAGATGGGCTCTTTGAGTTATCTGATTATGAATCATATACAACTTGTGAATCTTGTCTCATGGGTAAAATGACTGAATCTCCTTTTAGTGGAAAAGGAGAAAGAGTTACAGAGTTGTTGGCATTGATTCACACAGACGTTTGTGGACCTATACAACAAGTGCACGGGGTGGGTATTCTTATTTTATTACTTTCACTGATGATCACTCAAGATTTGGATATGTGTATTTAATGAAATACAAGTCAGAATCATTTGAAAAGTTCAAAGAGTTCAGAAGTGAAGTAGAGAAACAAACGGGCAAGAGTATACAGATACTTCGATCAGATCGAGGCGGAGAATACTTAAGCGGTGAGTTTCTCAATTGTCTCAAAAAAAATGGTATAATCTCACAATGGACTCCTCCAGGTACACCACAGTTAAATGGAGTATCTGATAAGTGATTTTATAACCACTTATTTAGATATCAACTCACTTCGATTGTTGTTTAATCTCATTTGTTATCGTAGCTTTTCATCCATTTTTACCTTCTTTTGCAGATTTCTGTAGTTGGAACTCTTCGGGTGTATTTTGAGCTGAAACGGATAAAAGAATGCTAAAACGGGAACAAAGTGCATGAAAAGGGGCAACGCTTAAAGAAGCAATGGGCATGGGGGATTGACAGAAGCCATGAGCAGCAAGGATCAAGGAGGGAGTCAGAATAGGGCAACAGGAACAATGCACCAGCAAAGCTGCAGATTTCTAGAACCTGAAGCCCGCGCAGCTGCGCCGGCTGCAGGCCTATAACCTGCGCAGCTGCGCCGGTCAAGCTTCACAGTTGACTTAGTTTTTAACGCAGCAGTTTTGGTTTGTTGGGAGCAGCAAGGCAAGCTCGGCGGGAAAAAGGCATATAAGGGCATTTTGGCAACAGAATATACATATCTCCCTTTAAGGGAGCTTAGCCCTAATTTCCTTCTTCTAGTTTTTCATTTTCTTTTACATTTGCTTGTCTAGGAGTAGAATAGAAGTAGAGATTAGACTAGTTTATAGTAGTTAATGTTGTAGGGTTTTATTAGACTTGATTGCTGAAGCATTTGAAGAACATCAAGGATTCGTATTTTGATCAAGAGGAATCAGATTCGCATTTCTTACTCTTATTTTCTCTTTGATTCATATTTGTGTTCTTACGATGCTTATTCTACATGTGGATGGTATGTTTGAGTTATTTATGACTTAAACCTTATTTTGAGATTCCAATGGAACCTTTTGAGTAATCGATATTGATTTGCTTCCGTGTTGGTTATTGTTAATTGTTATGTGATTGTCTATTGCAATTCATCCCTTCATTGCTTAATTGTTTAGCTAACAATTTCGGTAATAACCTATGTGGATTTGAAAGATGAAATGTAGGGTTAGATCAAATTGTAATAGCGGGCGATTTTGTGTTTACATGGCGTTAGACATATGATTTGTGCGTAGGATAGACATATTCCGAAGCACCGCTCGTAGTCAATAGAGAACTTGACCTTAATCCCTAATTATTTGTAAACACCATAGACATATAGGGGTTTAGATAATGTGGGTGTCCACGTGCGTTCTACCATCTGTGGATTGCACGTGGTATGGAGTAGGTGCATCGAAAGATGGCCTTATCTCACTTTCGTGTTCTCGGCTAACAACCATGACGGTTAACTTGACCTAATTGGGAGTTTATTGATTTAGATGAATTATTAGGGGAAATTGGGATCTCATGCCTTCATCGTCTGATTTTACTCTAGGGATTAATTAGTTTAAATTAATTTCCTTCACTAGTTTAACTTAGTTTTAATTCCAACTCTTTATCTCTCGTTTAAATAAGACTGAGGCGATTATGTGCTAGTGGTTTGGCGACCTTTTATTTATTAATTCTCCATGGGAATGATCTTTACTTATCTTATATTACTTGTTGACAGCGTATACTTGCGCGTTAATTTTCGTTGCATAAATCGGACAACAAGTTTTTGGCGCCGTTGCCGGGGAATTAATTGGATAACTGTTTGCCAACATTAGTTTAAATCAAATTAGTCTTAATTTAAACTTTTTATTTTTGTTTAATTCTCTTCTCATATTCTCTTTTCAGGTACAATGGACTTAAATTTCTATTCTTGGAACTGTACAAGACAAGAGTAACCAAGGGAAGCAAGCACTGATGGACTCGACCCAATTACCACACTCTCAGCACAGTTAGAGGAGCTCTCGAGAAAGCTGGATACTGTTTCAGTCCAACAGAGTCGAGAGCCAGTGACTTCATATGACTATGGTGCTGGAGCTTATATGAGCCATCAGGAGCCTATCATTTATGGACAGGAGTAGTATGGGGGTGGTTATTCCTACACTGAACCTTATCCTGACTATCAGCGAGAGTGGGGGTATCACCCAGACCATTCAGTAAACTACTATCAAGACCAACACTGGAATCCAAATCCCGCATACGCCCCAGAATGCACCTTCCAGACTCCAGTTTACGAGCCTCAACACGATTTTGAGGGTGACACAGAAAATGCAAGCTTGGAGGAAAGAGGTGACATATCATTGAAGGACATCTTGATTGAGCAACAGAAGTCAGTCAAGAATATCCAGAACTGGGCAGAGCAAATTAGTAGGGCCTTGATGGTAGAGGAGGAGCAAGGGCAGACCCATACTGTGAGCTATCAAGAACAATGCGAGCCAAGTCTAAATTTTGCACCAAAACCCACTTATCAATCCCCGTGTTTACAAGGAGAACAGTCAACAATGGACTTCATGTATAGAGCCTTAGCGAACCAAGAGGAGATGATTAGGAGCCAAGAGCTATCGAACCAGAATTTTCAGAATCAGATGGCCCTAATCAACAATACTCCAACAAATGAGACTCATTACATGGAGCCCGTGGCTGAAACAGAAAAAGAAGGATTGGAAATGATGTGGGGGAATTCCATAGCATCAACACAGGAGACCTTGGTTGAGCAAGAACAATCAATTGAGGATCTTTAGATTTGGGTGGAGCAAATTAACACAGCTTTAAGGAATGAGGAGGTGATTGAGGAAGGAACCGCTCAAGATCATCAAAGTCCAATGCCTCAGATAACTGAAGCCGTGAGTAATGATCCCCAGGATACTTGGTGCTATGACATGGGTGCAGAAACTGATAGAAAATCCGAAGTGAAATTGCAACTGGATAAGCCGAAAGCAATGGCAATAGAGGAGCCAATTGGGGATGTGGAGTATGAACCAACAGTGATAATACCCCAAGAGCCTCCTTCGCCAAAGTTTGAGACTCCAGTCAAGTTTGCACACCCTTTCCCCCTTGGTAGCCACATCACAGAGACGGATCTCGATGACACGAGAGATTCTGCAGTCTTGACACCATGGTGGTCAGAAGAAAAGAGAAGAAAAGAAGAGTCCGTTGTGTGTTCTATGCCTCCATGCCCCGATCATTTCACATACACAACGAAACCATTGCCTAGCTCCCCTACTTTGCGTACGGGGAATTCTTGTTCATATCATGTGCTAGGTAGTTTAATTCCGAGTCCTCCTCTATTGGGAAGCCTCCAAAAGCATATAGCAATTCTGATGGATGGAGGGGTTCTCCAATATCGTCGGGGAGTCGGATAGCAGTGGTCAGACACAGTCCAGCTAAAGGACTATAAATCAAGCGCTAGATGGGAGGCACCCCATCAATTCTCTCTATCTCTTTGTTTAATTCTCCATTTACATGCTTTCTATCACATTTCCCTCCCCCTCGTTTAATTCTTATTAGTTTAGTATTAGATCAAATTTCTGCATACTTTAGGATTTAGGAGCTCATGCCTACATTTTTGGAGCTTAGGCATTAGCGCGTATAATTTTTGGGACATGAATTGCTTATTGAACATAGTATGATGCGCTGACACATTTCGTATACGCACGTAAAGAAATTTGTTTTGGTATTCAAATGGTTAATGGACATATTTTTGTTGCACGTACATGTTGCATATATTGTTGGGACTTAAAAGTGGGTTGATCATATTTTTGAAAATGAGCTTACTGCTTATGTGCGTATATAGATATTTTTGGGATTTGATATGCCTATGATTATCCTCGTTATTGCTTATTTTTCTCCATTAATGTTAATTCTCTGCTTAATAGTTAATAGTTAAAGCAACATTTTGTTAGTAGGGATTTAATAAAATTTATGTGGTTTGGCAGGTAAAATGTGAATGTGTAGCATGCCCAAAGCCAAGCCCATGGTCAACTGCAATTGAGGAAATGCAAAGAAGAGTAGTGAACTCTCTGAAACTTGGCGCAGCCCCGCCAAGGCAAGCATGACCACCCGAGCGGCCGCGCTAACTATCAGACAGGCTGCTGGCACTTTACTCCCTGAGCAACTGCGCCTCCAATGCACTAGTACCCTGCGCAGCTGCGCCGTCCTACCTTCTCCTGCAGAAATTTTTAAATTAAAACCGGCCAAGTTTATTTCTTTCCCCACTACTTAGAAACTCGGCAGCCTAAATTCTAAAAACCCACTAACTCCCTCACTCAGCATCTCTCTCGTCTCTAACCCACAGCCCGAATCCTCATATCTCTCGTTCACTTCATAATTCTTCTCCCAATTGATAGCCTAATATCGGTCTCTTCATCTAAACCCTGCACACTATCTGTTCCTGCCCTCCACGAAACCCTCAGCTCATTCCAAGCCTTTATTTGAATTTCAGAAAATACAGAAGGTGGAGGTGTACTGATTGATCAATCCGAATTTTGGAAGAAGGATTAAAGTTGTCTCTTAGTAAGGTAAGTTCATACAAGGTAGGGCTTCCACAATCCTTCTTGATAGAGGAAGAAGGGGCTGACTTGAGGATTCAATTGAAGGTGCCCATCACCTATTTGATGAAAGTTCTTAGACAAAAGGTGGACATTCAGTTGAAAAAAATATATATATTGAAAGACAAATAAGGCAAAGTTTTGACAGAGTTCTTGAGGCATCATCTTTTGGCAGAATTTGGGGCCGACAGTTTTGGCAGAAAGAGATTGTTCACTAATTCTGCAGGAAATCTAAGTCAATTAGGGTGCATTCCATTGTTTGATCAGTTTTGGTCTTGCATCCAGTACAGTTGCCTACTCCGATTCCAGAATTCTATTCTCACAGCCTTTCAACATGCCCAAGCGAATTCGAACTCCATCACCCCCGTCTCCCCCTCCGAGCACAGAGCATGGCGAGGGTAGTTCCCATGAGGCTCTTGACGCCTTTATATTTGTGGACTTGACTGCTCAGCGTTACTACTTCAATGTTTTGGACAGAAAGAACTGTGTGAAGGAGAGGGGATTAAAGCCGGGCAAAGACGATGGGCTTATGAAGAGGCAGATTATTGATCATGGCTGGGCGCTTGTTGCGGCCACACCGCTGCCAGCTCCTATTCCCCATGTGAAGGAGTTTTATGCCAATGCACACAAGGCGCAGAATGGGATATCATATGTAAGGGGGAAGCAGGTGTCGTACACCAAGCAGGCCATAAATGATATTTTCAAGCTGGACACTATTCCTTCTGGCCCGACAAATTGGGCCGAGTCTCAGCGTCATGAGTCTAACTTGGACAGACTGATAAAGGAATTGTGCAAACCGGGCACCAAATGGACAACATACTCAGGCACGACCAGAAAGATAGGTTTCCCTCAGACTGCCTTGAGTCGATACGCCAAGGCTTGGTACAGCTTCATTTGTGCTAGCATTCTTCCTTCGAGCCATCATGCCGAGGTCACCACTGAGCGAGCTACCCTACTCTACGGCATCATCAAGAATAGACGGATTGACATTGGACACATTCTGAATCAGTCCATGCTGAAGTTTATGAGGGGGAGCACCTCAGGAGGGATTCCACATGCCTCGGTGATTACACACTTACGTTTGGCTGCTGGAGTGGTATGGGATAATGAAGAGCTGCTGCGCCCGATGCGCGATATAGACCATACAACCATCCAGCAGTACACCATCTGGAAGGGGGCAGAGTCTCATCCCCGAGGACTGGGTGCGAGATGATGATTCTGATGAGGATGAGGATGATGAAGAAGACGAAGAAAATGAGCCAGAACAGGCTCAGCAGGCGGCAGGGCCAACTCCCGCACAGTTTGCTATGCAGCAGAGGGAGATTCGACTGCTGAGGAGACGGATGGATACCACATACACAGACTTCCATACTTATACATCCGGTTTCTCCCAAGCTTTATCTCATGCATTCGGGCAGTTGGGCATACATGCAGAGTGTCCTACATTTGGCACCGGCAGTCAATACCCTCCTCCAGACACACCACCAGAGCAGATTGATGAGGAGGAGGACGACGAGTCCGAGTAGGGGAGTTCCCTTTTTACCCTTTTTACCTTCAATGCGGACATTGAACATTTTAAGTTTGGGGGTATTTGGGGGTTTTTTTGCATGTAGTTTAATTCATTTAGTGCATGTTATTTGTATGTAGTTTAATTCATTTAGTGCATGTAGTTCGTATTTTGTTTAAAAATTGTCAAATTTTTAAAATTTTTCTTTAGTTTTAGTCAACTGTGTTAGGACATGTTGCATGACATACTGCATAAATTCAGGTTCAAGTTGGTTTGTTAATAAGTTGGCCTATGATGAAAGCTAAAATTTCTTATTTTTCAAACCGATTTGAGACTTAAGCTTGATTTTAAGATCATATATGTAAATCTTTATCTGTCAGATGCTGTGTAGCCAATTAGCACGATGAAGTAGCCATCATGATATGTTTAGTTGAAATGTTTCATACTTATCTTCTGGTGGAAAATTTATGTTTTAATAAAAGAGTCAGTGATCATATGATAATAACTAAGATTGTTAAAAGCTTAAGTTTGGGGGAAAACAGGGGGACATGCATGATATATGCGGGGAGATGGAGCGTAAGACGCACTCCCTTGCAGGAAAAGAAATAGAAAAAGAAAACAAAAGAAAATGCATTGAAAAAAAAAATAGAATAAACACTTCGGCTACGTTGAGTTCTGTGGCCTTTGATATTCGAGCAAGTAAGCCCTAGGGGTGTCTCTACACCCAACGCCCTAAGGCCGTCTGGTCTGGGAGTCGTTGGTCGAAAGCTCGCTACATGGATATCATTGAAAAGCCTAAGAGGACTAGGCATTGCACAGTCGAATGTGTACACGGGAAAGTGCGAATACGCCCTCGTGAGTCAATAAAAAGAATAATAAACTCCCTGCTGTCTCTTAACTTAAGTAATACGTGGTCTTAGTTAGAACTTATATAATTTACTGCTTTCCTTAAATTAAAACTGGTTTTTCCCCTAAGAAGCATAGTATGTGATTTATTTGTTCAAAGCATGTTTAATGGTTGCTAGGTACGCAACGCACATTGCATCAGTGCTAACAGATTTGGATTTGCAAAGTTATACTTTTGATCTTGTCTTGGGTTGCTTATCTGTTTGACTGGATGTGGTTTTTCTGAGGCAGTGCACTTGAATATCTATTCTGACAAAGACCTGAATTCACTTTCATGCTAGTGTAGGTTGCATGCATTCTAGTTATTTGAATTGCATCTGTGTTTTGTTTTGTTTGTGTCACTTGAGGGCAAGCAACGTTAAAGTTTGGGGGTATTTGATAAGTGGTTTTATAACCACTTATTTAGATATCAACTCACTTCGATTGTTGTTTAATCTCATTTGTTATCGTAGCTTTTCATCCATTTTTACCTTCTTTTGCAGATTTCTGTAGTTGGAACTCTTCGGGTGTATTTTGAGCTGAAACGGATAAAAGAATGCTAAAACGGGAACAAAGTGCATGAAAAGGGGCAACGCTTAAAGAAGCAATGGGCATGGGGGATTGACAGAAGCCATGAGCAGCAAGGATCAAGGAGGGAGTCAGAATAGGGCAACAGGAACAATGCACCAGCAAAGCTGCAGATTTCTAGAACCTGAAGCCCGCGCAGCTGCGCCGGCTGCAGGCCTATAACCTGCGCAGCTGCGCCGGTCAAGCTCCACAGTTGACTTAGTTTTTAACGCAGCAGTTTTGGTTTGTTGGGAGCAGCAAGGCAGGCTCGGCGGGAAAAAGGCATATAAGGGCATTTTGGCAACAGAATATACATATCTCCCTTTAAGGGAGCTTAGCCCTAATTTCCTTCTGCTAGTTTTTCATTTTCTTTTACATTTGCTTGTCTAGGAGTAGAATAGAAGTAGAGATTAGACTAGTTTATAGTAGTTAATGTTGTAGGGTTTTATTAGACTTGATTGCTGAAGCATTTGAAGAACATCAAGGATTCGTATTTTGATCAAGAGGAATCAGATTCGCATTTCTTACTCTTATTTTCTCTTTGATTCATATTTGTGTTCTTACGATGCTTATTCTACATGTGGATGGTATGTTTGAGTTATTTATGACTTAAACCTTATTTTGAGATTCCAATGGAACCTTTTGAGTAATCGATATTGATTTGCTTCTGTGTTGGTTATTGTTAATTGTTATGTGATTATCTATTGTAATTCATCCCTTCATTGCTTAATTGTTTAGCTAACAATTTCGGTAATAACCTATGTGGATTTGAAAGATGAAATGTAGGGTTAGATCAAATTGTAATAGCGGGCGATTTTGTGTTTACATGGCGTTAGACATATGATTTGTGCGTAGGATAGACATATTCCGAAGCACCGCTCGTAGTCAATAGAGAACTTGACCTTAATCCCTAATTATTTGTAAACACCATAGACATATAGGGGTTTAGATAATGTGGGTGTCCACGTGCGTTCTACCATCTGTGGATTGCACGTGGTATGGAGTAGGTGCATCGAAAGATGGCCTTCTCTCACTTTCGTGTTCTCGGCTAACAACCATGACGGTTAACTTGACCTAATTGGGAGTTTATTGATTTAGATGAATCATTAGAGGAAATTGGGATCTCATGCCTTCATCGTCTGATTTTACTCTAGGGATTAATTAGTTTAAATTAATTTCCTTCACTAGTTTAACTTAGTTTTAATTCCAACTCTTTATCTCTCGTTTAAATAAGACTGAGGCGATTATGTGCTAGTGGTTTGGCGACCTTTTATTTATTAATTCTCCGTGGGAACGATCTTTACTTATCTTATATTACTTGTTGACCGCGTATACTTGCGCGTTAATTTTCGTTGCATAAATCGGACAACAGTATCTGAAAGGAGAAATCGAACACTGTTAGACATGGTTCGATCCATGATGAGTTTTACCGACCTTCCAATTTCTTTCCGGGGATATGCCCTAGAAACGGCTGCATACCTACTTAACAAG
The DNA here is from genome assembly GCA_020205555.1 of Panax stipuleanatus. NCBI lineage: Eukaryota > Viridiplantae > Streptophyta > Magnoliopsida > Apiales > Araliaceae > Panax > Panax stipuleanatus. Next base: position 47,817,744 of record CM035118.1, on the reverse strand, counting down.
GTACCTACCAAATCCGCCCCAAAGACTCCATATGAGATGTGGAAGGGGAGGAAACCAAATCTTAAACATGTTAAGACTTGGGGTTGTCCAGCTTATGTCAAAAAGTTTGAACATGATAAGCTACAGACTAAATCCGAAAAGTGTAGATTTGTGGGATACCCTAAAGAAACTGTAGGGTATTATTTCTATCATCTAACTGATCAAAAGGTGTTTGTTGCGAAACATGCTGCCTTCTTGGAAAGGGAGTTTATCCATGAAGGGGTCAGTGGGAGTAAGATATATCTTGAAGAAGTTCAAGAACCACAAATTACCACGGATCAAACTCAGGTACCTGACCAAGTAGAAGAACCTACTATACCACACCCTGTTCGTAAATCTGGGAGAGTACCGAAGATACCTGAGAGGTATGGATTCGTTATAGAGGATGACGATGAGGTAGACATCATGAATGATGATGATCCATTGAATTATGAACAGGCCATGAGTAATAAAGACTCAGGGAAATGGCTTGAAGCCATGAAATCCGAAATGGACTCCATGTATGAAAACAAAGTATGGACTTTGGTTTCACCACCTAAAGGCATTAAGCCTATTGGGTGTAAATGGGTCTTTAAAAGAAAGACTAGAGCGGACGGCAAGGTGGAGATCTATAAGGCCCGACTGGTTGCAAAAGGTTTCAAACAAAGACAAGGAGTTGATTATGATGAAACCTTTTCACCAGTAGCTATGCTCAAGTCCATTCGGATTTTGCTTGCGATTGCAGCTTATAACGACTATGAGATCTGGCAGATGGATGTGAAAATGGCCTTCCTCAATGGGAAACTTGAGGAGGATGTGTATATGACACAGCCAGAGGGATTTGTTTCAAAGGTTGGAATAAATCAAGTCTGTAAGCTGCAACGATCCATTTATGGATTGAAGCAAGCTTCTCGTAGATGGAACATTCGTTTTGATGAGACAATCAAAGAGTTTGATTTTATCAAAAATGACGATGAACCATGTGTGTACAAGAAGGTTAGTGGGAGCGCAATTTCATTCCTTGTATTATATGTTGATGATATATTACTGATAGGGAATGACATTCCTATGCTACAATCGATTAAAATCTGGTAATCTAAACACTTCTCCATGAAGGACTTGGGAGAAGCATCCTATATTTTGGGGATAAAGATCTATAGAGATAGATCTAAAAGGATGCTTGGTTTATCCCAAGGAACGTACATTGATGCAATGCTAAAGAGGTTTAGCATGGAAGATTCCAAAAGAGGTCTCATGCCGATGAGCCATGGAATACATCTCTCCAAGAAACAGGCCCCAAAGACACCTGAGGAGAGAGACCGTATGAGTAAGATCCCTTATGCTTCTGCAATAGGATCTATCATGTACGGTATGATATGTACTAGATCGGATGTTGCTCATGCACTTAGTGTAATGAGCAGATACTAGTCAAACCCTGGAGAAGAGCACTGGAAGGCAGTGAAGAATATCCTAAAGTACTTGAGAAGGACTAAAGATATTTTTCTTGTCTACGGTGGGTCTGAATTAAAACTCAAGGGATTCACAGACTCAAGTTTTCAAACAGACCAAGATGACAGTAAATCTGTTTCAGGGTATGTGTTTACCTTGAAAGATGGTGCAGTGAATTGAAAAGGTTCCAAACAACAAAAGGTTGTTGGTTTAGTGACAAAGACAAAGTATATAACTGTAAGTGAAGCTGCAAGTTGATGTTTTAGATGAAAAGTTCATTACAGAACTAGGAATAGGTCCTAAGTCTCATCTTGAATCTAAACATGTGTTGCGGCACTTTGATTAAAGAAATCATTGAAAGATGAGAGTGTAGACTCTCAAGACAACATTGCAGATCCATTAACTAAAGCTTTAACACAACAGCAGTTTGATCGTCACTTAGAGAAGTTGGGTATGAGATACCATGGCGATTGGCTTTAGTGCAAGTGGGAGATTGAAAGTAGTATGCATACAAGCCAATCATGTATGATGATAAAGCATATACTTTGGAGGCAATCTTATTTATTTATTAATAAAAATATTCATTTATTAAAGGCATTTAATTATCTACATGGTGCTGCTTTTATAATATGTAAATAACCCATAGTTTTAAGCAATGCTTTTAGAATCATGATGATGATCATGCCAATGAGATCTAAATTCTTAGAAAGCTCTAAAACTAAAATAGTTCCTAATCATGGGATTACTAAAAAGGGGATTAGTAAATCTGGATAGATTAGTACATATGTTGCTTGCTCATTAGATGAGGATGATTGATCTCATAATCATTTGTGTGGAGACACTAAAGCAAGTATGTAGGTGCTTATTGGAGAATAAGTTCACTGAACGTGACTCGCTATGGAATACCTAATGGAGTTTTACTCGCCTGTCAATAGGAATTCCTAATGTGATAGTAGTACAAGTGATCCTTGGACTTGAGATCATCATAGTATCTTGTATGTAATGAATTATACTTTGACTTATTCCTTAAAGCCCTTTAGGGTATATAAAATGGTATGCTTGGGTATGATGAGTTAAATATGGAGACAATGAATGATCAATAAAGAATCTACCACCTCTAGTAAAGGAGGAGATATGTCCTATGTGATTCGTTAAATGACAACCCAGGAATCCTTGGCCAAGGTAAAATGAAATTAGAAAGGAGTTTCTAATTTACATTATTTGGAGTTGTGCATTTTCTAATCGAAATACATATAATTAAATAAAATAAGACTTGACAGTAAATTCATGTCTTATATTTAATTGGGACATTGTATGGTGGAAGGATTGAATTATATGGTAACTATTTACTCACAGGTTCTTTTATGATTAATGTTGAAATCTATATTATCTGGAAAGTCATTGATCGCTAGGGAGGCTTATCCCTATTGTAGAATAAATATTATTTATTTAAATAGATTATTAGTTTAATTTATTTATTTAAATAAGATTAGAATTGTTCTAATTGATTTATTCACAACCGGTTTAATATGGAGAACCTAAAGGGTCACACCATAAAAGGAAGAATAATTATTTAAGAAGGTAATGGCATAATCGTAATAATGCATTAAGTGAAATTAATTTAATCTATGGTGATAGAATAAATTAAATAGCTTAATATTTATTATTTAATATTTTGGAAATATTAAATATAAATTAATAAGAGGAGTCTTATTAATATTATTATTATTTTAATTTCTAAAGGAGTTTAATAATTAATTTAATATTAGTACTCTCATTTATTCCTAATAAGATTAGGAGACAAATTAATTAAATAAATTTAATTAATTATTTTCCATGTGGTGGGAATCCTAAATTAATTAAAGGAGTTTAATTAATTAAAAGAAATCCCATGTCTAATAGGATTAGAAGGGTTGACCAATATCTATATAAGAGGAATCTTATAATAGATATTACTTGATGCAATTCCAATTGTTGGAGAGTACTCCTTTTCTATAGAGGATAGAAAACTAAGCCAACCACCCTCCTTCTTGATAATTCATCTTCCTTGGTGGATCACCTCTAGAGGCCAAACACTTGGGTGGCTAACGTTGATCAAAGGAAGGAATCTAATCCGGAAATTCAAGGAGATCACGAAGAACAAGGAGTTGAACTAGTACCTGTGGAAGCTTCGTTCTACAAGGGTATGATTCCATAACTTCTTATTTATCGTTTTAAATTAATAATTTGCATAAAGGATGATCCGGGTAATGATTTTGTAGAATTTTTTTTTAAACTCTGATATACCATGCTTCCGCTACTTTTTGCAATTTGATTGCGTCACGATTTCGTACAAACCCAACATGTGAGATGTATTACGCATCCTTTTTAACGCGATAGTCATGGGATTGGTCCTTTTGATGTTAATCATATTAAAACGAAGTAATAGAACTCCTAATCACCTCTTTCTTTGATAATTTTAGAGAACCAATGAAACAATAAGAAAGTCTTTTTAAATAAAGACTTGTGTGAGATGTACACATCGTTTTGAACGCGATAGTCATGGGATTGCTCCTGTTGATGCTAATCAAACTAGAACGAAGTTTAGGACTCCTAATCACCTCTTTCTTTGACAATTTTAGAGAACCAATGAAATAATAAGAAGGTCTCCCTAAAAGAAGACTTGTGTGAGATGTACGCATGGTTTTGAACGTGATAGTCATGGGTTTCTCCTTTTGACGTTAATCAAAGTAGAACGAAGTAATACAACTCTTAATCACCTCTTTCTTTGTAAATTTGAAACAACCAATGGAACAATATGAAGGTCTCCCTAAATAAAGATTTGTGTGAGATCTACGCATCGTTTTGGACGCGATAGTGATTGGATTGCTCATTTTGATTCTAATTTCAACTAGAACAAAGTAATTGGACTCATAATCACCTATATTTTTACAATTTGAGAGAACTAATGAAATAATAAGGTCTTCCTAAATGAAGACTTGTGTGAGATGTATGGATCGTTCTGAAGGCACTAGTGATAGGATTGCTCCTTTTGATGCAAATCAAACTAGAACAAAGTCATAGGACTCATAAAATCCTCTTTCATTAACAATTTGATAAAACCAATGAAGCAATAAGAAGGTCTTCCTAAATCAAGACATGTGTGAGATGTACTACGCATCGTTTTTAACGCTGATAGTCATGGGATTGCTCCTTTTGATGCTAATCATATTAGAATGAAGTAATAGAACTCTTAATCACCTCTTTCTTTGATAATTTTAGAGAACCAATGAAACAATAAGAAGGTCTCCTTAAATGAAGACTTGTGTGAGACGTACGCATGATTTTGAACGCGATAGTCCTGGAATTGCACATTTTGATGCTAATCAAACAACAACGAAGTTGTAGGACTCTTAATCACCACTTTCTTTGACAAATTTAGAACACCAATGAAACAATAAGGTCTCCCTAAATGAAGACTTGTGGGAGATGTACGCATGGTTTTGAACGCCACAGTCATGGATTTCTCCTTTTAACGCTAATCAAAGTAAAACAAAGTAATACAACTCTTAATCTCCTATTTCTTTATAAATTTGATACAACCAATGAAACAATATGAAGGACTCCCTAAATGAAGACTTGTGTGAGATCTACGCATCGTTTTGGACACGATATTGATTGGATTGCTCCTTTTGATGCTACTTTCAACTAGAACGAAGTAATATCACTCATAATCACCTATATTTTGACAATTTGTGAGATCTAACGAAACAATAAGAAGGTCTCCCTAAATGAAGACTTGTGTGAGATGTAAGGATCGTTTTGAAGGCGCTAGTGATAGGATGCTCTATTTAATCCTAATCTAAATAGAAAGAAGTCGTAGGACTCATAATCACCTCTTTCTTTGATAATTTGATGGAACCAATGAAACAATAAGAAGTTCTCCCCAAAATCAAGACTTGTGCAATGTACACATCATTTTTAACGCGATAGTCATGGAATGCTCCTTTTGATGCTAATCAAGTTAAAACGTGGTAATAGAACTCATAATCATCTCTTTCTTTGATAATTTTAGAGAACCAATGAAATAATAAGAAATTCCCTATAAATAAAGACTTGTGTGAGATGTACGATAGCTATGTGATTGCTCCTTTTGATGCTAATCAAACTAGAAAAAAGTTATAGGACTCCTAATAACCTCTTTCTTTGACAATTTTAGAGCACCAATGAAATAATAAGAAGGTCTCCCTAAATGAAGACATATGCGAGATGTACGCATGGTTGTGAACATGATAGTCATGGGTTTCTCCTTTTGACGCTAATCAAAGTAGAACGAAGTAATACAACTCTTAATCACCTTTTTCTTTGTAAATTTGAAACAACTACTGGAACAATATGAAGGTCTCTCTAAATGAAGATTTGTGTGAGATCTACGCATCATTTTGGACGCGATAGTGATGGGATTGCTCATTTTGATTCTAATTTCAACTTGAACGAAGTAATAGGACTCATAATCACCTATATTTTAACAATTTGAGAGAACTAATCAAACAATAAGAACGTCATCCTAAATGAAGTGTGAGATGTACGGATCGTTTTGAAGGCACTAGTGATAGGAGTGCTCCTTTTGATCCTTTTGATGCAAATCAAATAAGAACGAAGTCATAGGACTCATAAAAACCACTTTCATTGACAATTTGAGAAAACCAATGAAGCAATAAGAAGGTCTTCCTAAATCAAGACTTGTGTGAGATGTATTACGCATCATTTTTAATGAGATAGTCATGGGATTTCTCCTTTTGATGCTAATCATATTAGAACGAAGTAATAGAACTCCTAATCACCTCTTTCTTTGACAATTTTAGAGAACCAATGAAACAATAAGAAGGTCTCTGTAAACGAAGACTTGTGTGACATGTACGCATGGTTTTCAACGCGATAGTCAAGGAATTGCTCCTTTTGATGCTAATCAAACAACAACGAAGTTATAGGACTCCTAATCACCTCTTTCTTTGACAATTTTAGAACACCAATGAAACAATAAGGTCTTCCTAAATGAAGACTTGTGTGAGATGTACGCATGGTTTTGAACGCCACAGTCATGGGTTTCTCCTTTTAAAACTAATCAAAGTATAACGAAGTAATACAACTCTTAATCTCCTATTTCTTTGTAAATTTGATACAACCAATGAAATAATATGAAGGTCTCCCTAAATGAAGACTTGTGTGAGATCTACGCATCATTTTGGACGCGATATTGATTGGATTTCTCCTTTTGATGCTAATTTCAACTAGAACGAAGTAATATGACTCATAATCACCTATATTTTGACAATTTGTTAGAACTAACGAAACAATAAGAAGGTCTCCCTAAATGAAGACTTGTGTGAGATGTAAGGATCGTTTTGATGGCGCTAGTGATAGGATTGCTCCATTTAATGCTAATCTAAATAGAAAGAAGTCGTAGGACTCATAATCAAATCTTTCTTTGATAATTTGAGGGAACCAATGAAACAATAACCAGTTCTCCCCTAAATCAAGACTTGTGTGAGATGTACACATCCTTTTTAACGCGATAGTCATGGAATGCTCCTTTTGATGCTAATCAAATTAGAACGAAGTAATAGGACTCATAATCAGCTCTTTCTTTGATAATTTTACAGAACCAATGAAATAATAAGAAAGTCTCTTTAAATAAAGACTTGTGTGAGATTTACGCATCGTTTTGAACGCGATAGTCATGAGGTTGCTCCTTTTGATGCTAATCAAACTAGAACAAAGTTATAGGACTTCTACTTACATCTATCGTTGACAATTTTAGAGCACCAATGAAATAGTAAGAAGGTCTCCCTAAATGAAGACTTGTGTGAGATGTACGCATGGTTTTGATCGTGATAGTAATGGGGTTCTCCTTTTGACGCTAATCAAAGTAGAACGAAGTAATACAACTCTATCACCTATTTCTTTGTAAATTTGAAACAACCAATGGAACAATTTGAAGGTCTCCCTAAATAAAGATTTGTGTGAGATCTACCCATCGTTTTGGACGCGATAGTGATAGGATTGCTCATTTTGATTCTAATTTCAACTAGAACGAAGTAATAGAACTCATAATCACCTTTATTTTTATAATTTGAGAGAACTAGTGAAACAATAAGAAGGCCTTCCTAAATGAAGACTTGTGTTAGATGTACGGATAGTTTTGAAAGCACTAGTGTTAGGATTGCTACTTTTGATGCAAATCCAGCTAGAACAAAGTCATAGGACTCATAAATACCACTTTCATTGACAATTTAAGAAAACCAATGAAGCAATAAGAAGGTCTTCCTAAATCAAGACTTGTGTGAGATGTACTACGCATAGTTTTTAACGCGATAGTCATGGAATTGGTCCTTTTGATGCTAATCATATTAGAACGAAGTAATAGAACTCCTAATCACCTCTTTCTTCGATAATTTTAAAGAAGCAATGAAACAATAAGAAGGTCTCCTTAAATGAAGATTTGTGTGAAATGTACGCATGGTTTTGAACGCGATAGTCATGGAATTGCTCCTTTTGATGCTAATAAAACAAGAACGAAGTTATAGGACTCCTAATCACCTCTTTCTTTGACAATTTTAGAACACCAATGAAACAAAAAGGTCTCCCTAAATGAAGACTTGTGTGAGATGTACGCATGGTTTTGAACGCCACAGTTATGGGTTTCTCTTTTTAACACTAATCAAAGTAGAACGAAGTAATACAACTCTTAATCACCTCTTTCTTTAAAAATTTGATACAACCAATAAAACAATATGAAGGTCTCCCTAAATGAAGACTTGTGTGAGATCTACGCATTGTTTTGGACGCGATATTGATTGGATTGCTCCTTTTGATGCTAATTTCAACTTGAACGAAGTAATGTGACTCATAATCACCTATATTTTGATAATTTGTGAGAACTAATGAAACAATAAGAAGGTATTCCTAAATGAAGACTTGTGTGAGATGTAAGGATCGTTTTGAAGGCGTTAGTGCTAGGATTGCTCCATTTAATGCTAATTTAAATAGAAAAAGGTCATAGGACTCATAATCACCTCTTTCTTTGATAATTTGAGGGAACCAATGAAACAATAAGAAGTTCTCCCCTAAATTAAGACTTGTGTGAGATGTACAAATCATTTTTAACGCGATAGTCATGGAATGCTCCTTTTGATGCTAATCAAATTAGAACGAAGTAATAGGACTCATAATCATCTCTTTCTTTGATAATTTTAGAGAACCAATGAAACAATAAGAAAGTCTCTTTAAATAAAGACTTGTGTGAGATGTACACATTGTTTTGAACGCGATAGTCATGGAATTGCTCATTTTGATGCTAATCAAATAAGAACGAAGTTATAGTAGTACTCCTCATTTTCTCTCTCCATTTTCACACACAAAATTTTAGAGAGAGAAAATGAACCCCACCATGAACATGGAGGAAAGGCCGGAGACGGAGCTAATTTCGATTCCGACAACCACGTGCTTCCACGCCGGAAATACTAACGCTGACGGGACAGATGTCGTCTCGGCTGGGGACGTCAAAAGAGGGGAAATCGTCGTCGTTGTGGACGCCGACGTCGTTTATTTCGCTGAGGTTTTTGAGTCCAATTGGGACGCCGATGAAAAGGGTGCTGATTAATATGAAAGGGTATTTGGAGGAAATGGGTCACTTAACTAAGCTGAATCCTTAAGATGCTTGGCTTCCGATTACAGAGTCCCGGAATGGGAATGCCCATTACGCCGCTTTTCATAATCTCAACGCCGGCGTTGGGTTTCAGGCATTAGTCATCCCTGTTGCATTCTCTTTCCTCTGCTGGAGTTGAGGAATAATTTCACTAACCCTAGCCTACATATGGCAACTGTACACATTATGGATTCTTGTTCAGCTACATGAAGCAGTTCCTGGGAAGAGGTACAACAGATATGTGGAACTTCCACAAGCAGCATTTGGGGAAAGATTAGGTATATGGCTTGCTCTCTTCCCAACTGTTTACTTATCAGCAGGGACTGCAACAGCTTTGATTCTTATTGGAGGATAGACCATAAACTGTTCTTCCAGATTGTTTGTGGCTCTCTTTGTTCATCAAATCCTCTAACAACAGTTGAGTGGTATCTGGTGTTTACGTCCTTATGAATTGTATTATCCCAGCTTCAGAACCTCAACTCAATTATCGGACTCTCTCTCATAGAGGCAGTCACTGCCATTACCTACTCCACTATGGTGTGGGTTCTCTCCGTAAGCCAACAGAGGCCACCATCAATCTCTTATGAACCCCTTTCACTACCTACCTTTTTTGCTTCTCTTTTTTCTGTTCTCAATGCACTTGGTATAGTAGCATTTGCGTTCAGGGGCCATAATTTAGCCCTAGAGATTCAGTCAACAATGCTGTCAACCTTCAAGCACCCTGCTCATGTGCCAATGTGGAGAGGAGCCAAGGTCGCATATTTCTTCATTGCTATGTGCATGTTCCCAGTTGCCATTGGACGTTTTTGGGCGTATGGAAACCTTATGCATTCTGGAGGGATGCTGAATACAATATTTGCATTTCACAGCCACGACATCTCGAGAGCACTCCTTGCACTAACATTTCTTCTAGTTGTGTTCAACTGCTTGAGTAGTTTCCAGATATACTCCATGCCCGTTTTAGAATGTTTTGAAGCTGGCTACACCAGCCGTACAAATCGTCCTTGCTCAGTCTTGGTCCGATCTGGTTTTAGAGTCTTCTACGGATTCATCTCCTTCTTCATTGGGGTGGCACTCCCTTTCCTATCCAGTCTTGCTGGTTTGCTAGGAGGACTCACGCTACCAGTAACCTTTGCTTACCCTTGCTTCATGTGGGTTCTTATAAAAAGTCCAACCAAGTTCAGCTTCAACTGGTATTTTAACTGGTCCCTCGGTTGGTTGGGTATTGCTTTTAGCTTGGCCTTTTCAATGGGTGGAATTTGGAGTATGGTGAACAGCGGTCTTAAGCTTAAATTCTTTAAGCCCCCCAATTAAGATATAGTGTGAAATTATGTATTTCTTGTATTATGGTTCTGGTTTACTCTTACTCTGGACGTTGTACGTGTACCTAAAATGTTGTGTTATATTAATATAACTAACATGGCTTGCTGAGGGCAATTTTTCGGCCACTTTTCGCTTGCTTCTGTGTAATCTTGTTCATTGCTACTCTTAATCACTGAGGAAAGAACAAGGGCCTAAATATTGTTAGATTCTAGTGATGGTTTATTTCTTTGATTGTATTAAAAAAAAATTTAAAAAATAAAAATAAAAATAAAAAAATAAAACCACAGCACTTGGCGCAGCGGTAAAGGATCAACCTGGGGTGAGCCGTAAACCCGGACATCTTGGGATCGATCCCCGCCAGCAACAAGTGTGAGGAATTAGAAATAATTTCGTGTGGCCACGGGGACGAGGGCGTAAGCTCGTATGAAAAGGCTGACCCGGGTCCGAGAGATATAGTCCGACTGCAGTCGGGATACTCTCGGTTAACAAAAAAAAAGCGAAGTTATAGGACTCCTAATCACCTCTTTCTTTTGACAATTTTAGAGCACCAATGAAACAATAAGGTCTCCCTAAATGAAGATTTGTGTGAGATGTACGCATGGTTTTGAACGCCACAGTCATGGGTTTCTGTTTTTAACGCTAATCAAAGTAGAACGAAGTAATACAACTCTTAATCTCCAATTTTTTTGTAAATATTACACAACCAATGAAACAATATGAAGGTCTCCCTAAATAAAGACTTGTGTGAGATCTACGCATCGTTTTGGACGAAATATTGATTGGATTGCTCCTTTGGATGCTAATTTTAACTAGAACGAAGTAATATGACTCATAATCACCTATATTTTGATAATTTATGAGAACTAATGAAACAATAAGAAGGTCTCCCTAAATGAAGACTTGTGTGAGATGTACAGATCATTTTGAAGGCGCTAATGATAGGATTGCTCCATTTAATGCTAATCTAAATAGAAAGAAGTCATAGGACTTATAATCACCTCTTTCTTTGATAATTTGAAGGAACCAATAAAACAATAAGAAGTTCTCCCCTAAATCCAGACTTGTGTGAGATGTTGTGACACCCCCAAATCCGAGTACTTCAACTTCCACGGGACTTGGTGTTCACTGTACAAAAATCATCTATCTATCTACTCATAATAAATGCAAATCATGCAATAGATAGAAATAATCCTCCCCTTATGGGGTTCCAACATCTGAAAATAAATACATCAATCCCATGTCATACTAACCTTAAACATCTGTGCGGAACATAAACAATTAAATAAGTCTTACACAACCTTAACATAAGTCTGAAACATAAACATATAAAAATAAACAACAAGTCTTCATCACTTGTTGACCATGCCCTTGCCTTTTCTAGTAGAAGGCTCGTCAGACCTTTCGTTCTTAACTGCAATGTTATTATTACGCAAGAGTGAGCACGATTGCCCACAAGTATAATAATATGATAACAATATAATAACATGCGAGTGAATCAAAGACATCTGAATAAAGAAACTCAACTTTTGACTCGAGGATAAATAACAGGAATCAAAAGAACATCTGAGGGTCATAAGACCTCGAACTATGTCCTAGGTTGTAAAGTGTTTATACTTTAAACCTTTAACAGTCATAAGACTATGGACTCTACTTCTCGTACTTAGGGGGATCAGCCCTTAGTACCATACTGTGCACAATATCTTAACGCTAAAGCGTAAATAATCCCCTTTACAGGGTTGTTCATCTTAGTTTTGACGTCAGAGTCAGCACCAAAGGAAGTTTGGTTTAGATAAGCTCAATAAGTATTTTAGAATTTGAAACGTTCATCAACTATGGACTAGTCGAATCAATAAGGGTTCACTAGTCCTATAAGATTCAACAATAACATCGATATTCAATTTGAACAATAAATCTCAAGAGTATACAATCGAATAAGTATTATATAACTGAAGTAATACTTAAAGGAATAACAATATCTCATATGAAAATCTTAACTTGAATAAACAAGGATAAGAACTTGCTCGATGTAAAAGTAAAGTTTAAGTTTAGGAAACTTGCAAAATATTAAACAAGTTTAAAGATAGAAAACTTGCCTCTTGCACAAGCTACAATTTATAATTCACGTTCTTTATTAACTCCTACATACCAATACATTCACAATACACATTAATCAATAATGTAACTAGCATCACAAGTTCATTTTCTTTTGTCTAAACTCTGATTATGATTATACTAATCAAATCACAACATTTGTCTTCACAAAATATTAGATTTCACGAACGACTAGCTAACTATGCTTTCAACAGTTCAATTAAACATGTAAGTACCTCATTGACATGTTAAGAATCTATTTTAACATTCCATTTTATGCCTAACACATATTTATGTTCATTAGATTAGGTTACTATTACATTCCCTAGACTAAAATAATTAAAATTCTCATTTCTGGACAAACTACATAGTGGCGCTGCGGCGCCATCATACAAGCTCTCCTTGGCGCTGCGGCGCGGCTGACGCTGCCGCGCGGACCTTAAGGTCTGGAGCTGGCGCTGCGGCGCAACATGCCAGTTCCAGATTCTGAGGTTCGCGAGGAAAACAGAACTTGGTCAAAAACATTCAATTAATTTATTCGCACATGAATTTAAGCATACCCAGACACTATAATACACATATAATCATTATCCAATCTTTTTAGTACGATTTTAACGAATTAAAACATACAATTATTTGAATCAATCATATAATGTCACTATTTTTCTTACTTTGTAAAGTTTTGAAGGAAAATCAAGAAATTCAACGTTACGGATTCGTTATAACACCGAATCCGTTTCGTTTAACTTCCATTTTGTTCGTTTAAAAGTACACAATCATATTCAAGTGTTAATTCAAAGTTAAACCATCGATTCATGGTATAAAATTTGTACGTAAGGTCCGTATGGCCATATATACGACTCTGTAATTTTGAAAACCCAAATATAAACAAAATTCGATGGTTTGATCACTGAAGTTATGCATATATGGCATATAATATGTTATAAACATATATGAACACACATATAGCCATATAATGAACAAATATCAATTTTTCTATTCACAGAGAATTTTTAAAGCACGTAAATGGAAAAACTTTTCGTAAACCCAATTAAGGCCTAATTGCATGAATTCAATTATTTTAAATCATTCATACCAAATCTAAAACATGTTATAATCATATGATAACACATATATAATTACATCTTAAGTATTCATCACCAAAATCATATATAGAGGATTTGAAATTGGATTTGTTGAAAAATATAACTAACGTAATTACAACTTGGGATGAAGAATTTTACCCTTGATAACTCTGTTTGATGATATAGACTCCTTTTTGATTCTTCAAATTCTTTCAACTCTCTCTCAATTCTCTTTTCTCTAAGTTTTCTCAGAGTTTTTATATGATATATAGTAGTTCTGATATATGTTTATAAGATATAAGTCTGATATGAATAATATACATATACGTATAATTAGTCGTGGGGTCATGGTTGTCAGTTAATCCCATAATGGGTTAACTGGCCTCAACCTTCACCAAGGGCTTATTTGCTTGTCCCTTATTCCCCCTTTTCTATTTAATTTAATTAACTTACTATTATATATTTAATTAAATGTCACACCCAATTAATCAAATAATCCTATTTAAATCAATTAAATAAAATTGCATAATTCCACAATAATTCACATAGTCACATAATTAAAATTCTTATTTATTAATTATGTCAAATCATTAAATCTCTAATTAATTATTAAATTAATTAGAATAACATTATGCTTATTAATTAATATATTAAATCAAATAAGCTCAGTTAAATGCATCATTGAATATAAAAATTTCTCCATATTAATTTAATCAATGTAACACATATAATTAAATTAATCTACCATAAATTCATCAATTAATTATTTAACTCAATAATTAAATCATTAAAAAAATATTTATTTAATTCAATAAATATTCTAATTAAATTACAAAAATCTCGTTTGTGACATCTTTCCCCCTTTAAAAGGATTCTGTCCCCAGAATCACGGTTCAATTAAATTTCGTCCCGTTACATTCTCCTCCCTCCTTACAAAGATTCTGTCCCCAGAATCGCATACACATAAATTAAGTAAATAAATATGGGTAATTCTTCATCATATGCTCTTCGAGTTCTGTTGTCCGATTTATGTAACGACAATTAACGCGCAAGTATACGCGGTCAACAAGTAATATAAGATAAGTAGGATGTCGTACCCACGAGGACGAAGTCTTAAATGCAAATCAAATACTAATGTAAGTTCTTTACTGTCTTATCTAAACAATTGATTGGAGGTGGTATTTTAAACTATGCGATTACAACTAAAGGAAGCGGGAGAAATAGATGTAATAGGGAGACAAGCTAGGATTGCAATTCCCCTAACGCGTCGCCTAATCTCCTAACTCTCCACAATACAAACAAATCAAGGAATGGCCAGCCGAGAAATGAACTACGCATAAGCTTCTGTCGAAGGCCAAATGCACACCCCTAGCTAGATGAATCACAATATGTCTATCGATGAAAATAACTAGACTAGGGTCAATAAGATTAGTCTCAAGACTACACAAGGCAAATAGAGATATGTCTATCCTATTTAGCAGTTTATGCACACATTCCTTTAGACAAGGGCATAACAAGTGTTATTGTATTTTAAAAGCCAGATATTAATGTCCAATCTTCAATATCCATTAATATCACTACCAAAAACTCTGTCAAGCATTTAGTCAATAAGCAAGAAATACAACAACCCATTCCCAAAATGATTCATTAATATAAATAGGAGAGAAAGTTAATTAGGCTAAACACTAGGTTACATTGCAATCCTAAAAAGGTATTAGTTCATAACCATGGTGCTAATACAAATTTCTATCACATTCAACATTGCTCAGTAATACACAAATAACTTAGAGATTTGGAATAAGAAAACTCCTGTTGTAGGGTTTTCTGTCTCCAAGTCTTCTCTTCTTCGTGGAACTCCTGAGCTGTCTATGATGCAATAACTATTCTCCCAAAGAAAATAATGCTTGTTTCTGCTCTAGAATCTCCAGATATCTATTGTCTTTTTTTTCCTTTCTAGCCGCCTTGTCTGTCTCTCTTTTTTCCTCCCTTTTAGGTCATTAAAAACGAACCAGTCTAGACACCGGAGGTGACGCTGCGGCGCGGAGCATACAACTACTTGGTGGCGTTGCGGCGCCACTCACGCTGCAGCGCGAGATTAAGAAGTATTGTGGCCGCTGCAGCGCCAGATTACATCAGCATGGCCATGGGGGCGGCGCTGCGGTGCGAGTTAAAGGCTAGGCTCTGGCGCTGCTGCGCCAGAGTGTAGAAAATGACACATTTGCCCCCTGCAAGATGGAGATGACTCAAAAAGCCCTGCATCAAACAGGGAGAGCATAATAACAACAAAATATATGCAAAAGCACAATAAATGACAAAAAACAAGCAACGTCTTAAGCTTGAGCGAATCTGATATGTGATATAAATACCACATATCAAGTTCCCACATAGCTTCTTCAGCATTGTGGTTCCTCCAAATTACCTTAACAGAAGGTATAACTTTGTTTCTGAGGACTTGTTCTTTCCTGTCAACGATCTGAACAGGAATTTCTTCATAGGATAAGTCTTTCTCAAAATGTAGGGGTTTATATTCAATCACATGCTTGTAATCGGGTTTGTAGGGGCGTAAAACTGAAACGTGGAAAATGTTGTGGACATTCTCGAGCGCCGGAGGTAAGGCTACCTCATACGCAACTTCTCAAATCCTTCGCAGTACTTCAAAGGGTCCAATGAACCTCGGGCTCAATTTCCCCTTCTTACCGAATCTGATCTTTCCCTTCCAGGGAGAGACTTTCAAAAATACATAGCTACCCGATTCAAACTCAACATTTTTACGGTGTGGATCGGCGTATTTCTTTTGCCTATCCTGAGCTGCTACCAGTCTTGTTCTGATTACCCTGACTATCTCTGCTGTCTGCTGTACCAGTTCTGGACCTAGTAGTTGTCTCTCGCCAACTTCATCCCAGTATAGCAAGGTTCTGCATTTTCTTCAGTACAACGCTTCGTAAGGCGGCATGCCAATACTAGTGTGGTAACTATTGTTGTAACCGAATTCCACAAGCGGTAGGTGATCATCCCAATTTCCTTTAAAATCCATGATGCATGCTCTTAACATATCTTCAAATGTCTGGATCGTTCTTTCATTCTGCCCGTCTGTCTGAGGGTGATAAACCGTACTCATTCTCAACTGTGTCCCCATGCATTCCTGTAGTCGCTTCTAGAAGTTCGATGTGAAGCGTAAATCTCTGTCGAAAATAATTGACACCGGAACTCCGTGCCTCGATACAATCTCTTTCACATATAACCTTGCCAACTGATCTAAGTTGAATCTAATTTTGATTGGAAGGAAGTGAGCTGATTTCGTTAGTCGGTCAAAGATAACCTATACTGCGTCGTAGCCTTTCTGAGTCGTCGGAAGGCCAACCACAAAATCCATCGTAATGTGCTCCCATTTCCATTCTGGGATTTCCAGGGGTTGTAGTAAACCACTAGGTCTCCGATGTTCTGCTTTCACTTTCTGACAGGTCAGACACTTTGCAACACACTCAGCAACATCTCGTTTCAAATTCGTCCACCAAAAGTGCTGTCGAAGATCCTGGTACATCTTGGTACTACTGGGGTGAATCTAATATCGTGAGCTATGAGCCTCGCTCAAAATGTCATCCTTAATCTCTGGCACTGACGGTACCCACACTCTATTCTCAAATCTCAGTAGTCCCTCACTGTCTATCTTGAATCTTGGTTTGGTTCCTTCAGATATCTTCTTCTTAACCTTCTCACATTCTTGGTCTTGAAGTTGAGCTTCCTTAACTGTATCCAATAGGGTTGTACCAGTTTGCATCTGAAATAGCTTCTCGTCAATCTCCATCGGACACTTCACTTCCAATTCCAGCTTTTTCATTGTTGAAATTAGCTCCTCCTGAGCAGTCAACATCATCAATTTCTCCCGACCCTTTCTGCTTAAGGCGCCGGCAACCACATTAGCCTTACCCGGATGGTATAAGATTTCACAGTCATAGTCCTTAATCAACTCCAGCCACCTTCTCTGGAGCATATTCAAGTCCTTTTGTGTAAAAATATATTTCAGACTCTTGTGGTCTGTATATATTTCACACTTCTCCCCATAAAGATAGTGTCTCCAAATTTTTAAAGCAAATACCACTGCAGCTAACTCCAAGTCATGGGTCGGATACCCCTTTTCATAGTCTTTCAATTATCGTGACGCATATGCAATGACCTTGCCGTTTTGCATAAGCACACAGCCAAGTCCTTTATGCGACGCATCACTATAAATAATAAAATTTCCTTTGTCATCCGGAAGGGATAACACAGGTGCTGAACACAACCTCCTCTTAAGCTCTTGGAAGCTTTCCTCACACTTCTCTGTCCAAACGAATTTCACCGATTTTCTAGTCAAATTCGTTAGCGGAGTTGCGATCTTGGAAAAGTCCTGAATGAATCTTCTATAATAGCCTACTAATCCAAGAAAACTCCTCACTTCCGACGGTGTTTTCGGCTAATCCCAGTTCATCACAGCTTCGACTTTAGAGGGATCTACCAAAATTCCGTCCTTGTCGATCACATGTCCAAGAAATTGTACTCTTTCCATCCAGAATTCACATTTCAAAAATTTGGCATACAACTTCTCTCTTCTCAACGCCTCTAATGTTAACTTCAGATGTTCTACATGTTCTTCCTTGGTCTTCGAGTATACCAAAATGTCATCAATAAAGACCACCACGAATTTGTCCAAAAATAGTTTGAACACTCCGTTCGTTAAGCCCATGAATGCTGCAGGAGCATTCGTCAAACCAAATGACATCACCAGAAATTCGTAGTGACCATATCTAGTCCTAAATGCTGTCTTCGGGACATCCTCTGGCCTCACCTTCAGTTGATGATAACCACTCCTCAAGTCTATCTTTGAAAAGTACCTTGCTCCCTTCAATTGATCAAACAGATAGTCGATCCTCGGTAATGGATATCTATTCTTAATTGTGACCTTATTTAGTTCTCTGTAGTCGATGCAAAGCCGCATCGTCCCGTCCTTCTTCTTTACAAACAACACCGGCGCTCCCCACGACGATACGCTCGGTTGGATGTACTTCTTGTCCAGTAACTCTTGCAGTTGTACCATCAACTCTTTCATCTCTACCAAAGCCATCCGGTATAGTGCCTTCGATATTGGGACCGTCCCTGGCGCCAAATCGATCACAAACTCAACCTCTCTGTCTGGAGGAAGTCCTGGCAGATCATCCAAAAATACGTCAATGAAGTCCCTCACGACTGGTATATCTTCCACTTTCGGGTTTTCTTTACGACTATCGACTATGTAGGCTAAATATCCTACACAGCCGTGTCTTAACAACTTCCTAGCCTGCATCATCATCAGACAACTCGTCTGTCTAGGCGATTTGCTGCCATAAAACACAACCTTTGGCGAGGTCATAAGGTTGATACACTTCCTCTGGCAATCAATTACAGCCCCATAATTGACTAGCCAATCCATTCCCAGAATAACATCGAATTCTCCAAGCGTAATCGGGATAAGATCTACGTTCATAATGTTACCCTTAATATCCACCCTACAGTTCTTGTGTACGTACTTAACAGGGATCACTTCTCTATTCGCAATTTCTATGTTCATGGGGTATTCTAACTCGTCCATAGGCAATTCTAATTTCTTAGCAAAGTCGTCGGATATAAATGAACAAGTAGAAACCGAATCAAATAGTACATAAGCATTAACTTTATTGATCGGAATGATACTTGACACCACATCGCGAGACTGTACAGCATCCTGCACGGTCATGTTGAATGTTCTGGCGGTTGGTCGGTTGGTTGCTGTTGGTCCCGTGATAGTTAGAGCACTTCCACTGCTGTTTCCCTTGTTCCCTCCTGATCCTACCCCTCCAGATCCCTTCTTGGGACAGTCCTTTGCCAGATGGTCCTTTGAGCCGTAAGTGAAGCAAGCGCCCTTCTTTGGGTTAGGGCAGTTAGGTGCTATGTGGCCTTCCTGACCACAATTGTAGCATACTCGTTTTCCCTTCATACAGATTCCTAGGTGAGCTTTCCCGCAGGTTGGACAAGCTTCGATCCTCTTTTTCTGACCTCCTTGCTGATTTCCAGTTGATGAGTTATCGGTCCACCTCCTCTTTTGATTGTTACTTCCCCCCGTGTTGCTACCACTAACCTTGTTAACTCCTTCACCTTCATTCTTCTTCTTTTTCTGATCTTGGTTATAATTTGTAACAGCGTCACTCCCGCCCTCAGCGAGAATGGCCTTCTCCAACACTCCATCAAAAGTGTTTAATTGCAACATTGACACTTTGCTATACAACCAGGGCTTCAGGCCCTGCTCAAACCTCCTTGCCTTCCTCTGATTAGTGTGCACTTGATATGTTGCAAACCTAGCCAATTCGTTGAATTTCGCTGCATACTCTGGTACGGACATATTCCCCTGTTTCAATTCTAGAAACTGAATCTCCATTTGATTCTGCGAGCTGGTCGGAAAGTACATCTCGAAGGACATCTCTTTGAACCTCTCCCAAGTAATCACACCTTCTCCTCCCCGGACCTTATTTGCTTGCCACCAATAACTAGCTTCGGATTTCAGCATGAACGTTGCGTAGGCAGTTTTCTGGTCTTCTCTGACTCTGGCGACGTCGAAAACTTTTTCCATCTCCATGACCCAGGTTTGAGCTTCTATCGGGTTCATGGTGCCTTTAAACTCTGGCAGTCCCATCGCCTTAAAGTCCTTGAACGTTGTGTTTGGTGGAGCTTGAGGTTGGTTGTTAGGCGCTCCAGCAAGTAAGTTCGCCAACTGCTGAACGGGGTTAGCATTGGCGTCGTCGTTGTTGTTCGTTGACCCTTCTTGGGCCTGTCGACGATTAGGTCGTCTCCTTGGCGGCATTTTTCTGTTAAGAAATATGCGTATTAGATCTTTATTCAATTCTCTAAATATCTAAGGCTTAACATAAACATTTAGACACAATTAGTAAACATATTATCTCAAATAAACTCTGATATTTTATTAAATTAAAAGTTTTAACATAACACGATAGCATCACTGCTATTTACATCAACTATCCCGAGATAAAGAATCTACAGGATTTAAAACATAAAATATTCCTCTGTTGATAAACACATTGGAATTTACATTATTAACTACCAGATAGGTTTCACAAAATCAAATGTTCCTATCACTGCCCATTAAGGCGACGAACAGCTTTGCCACGCTCTTCTTCCATAATTCGGGACATCGTCCTGCGATCTAGCATGTACGACGATAGTCCTTCGAATTGAATTGGTTACCTCATAACCCGATCTTGGGCTTCATCAATTGCATACTGAAGTGTACAGTACGTCTCCTCAAGCTTGGCCTTCTTCGCCCGACAGTTATCTTCTGCGAGATCTGCTCGTCGTGATTCCCTTACCCAGGCTTCCTCTGCTATGGCCAGCCTTGCTGATTTCTCTTTTAGTTCATTCTTTAATTCTTCTATTTCCTCTGACTTCTGCTCGATTTGGCCTTTCTCGTGAACCAAATTCCACTCTACATTTCCCAAACATGTGTGAAGAGCCTCAACCTCTCCATCCCTCAGCTCAATGGTAGATTATTGAGTAACCGACCGCTCCCTCAGCTCCTGAACAGTCTCCCTCAGCTCTTGAACAGTATCACGTAACTCTATCTTATGGTCATATAGCTCGTCATACATCTCAGCACTGATAGAGCTCGGTGGGAACTCTTTAGGGTCTTCCTTCTCCTCTTCGGCTGTCTCAGCCTGAACCTCAATCTCCTCAGGGTCTTCCTCAGAGTCCTCCTCTGAATCAGACACCGACACATACTCTTGACCAATTACTGTGATCAAGGGTGATGGCTCTCGTCGGACTAACTGCTCCCAGACTACGTGGATATCTCGGGGCTCCTCCTCTCTATCCTCTAGGGGTACAAGGTCCCTGGACTGACTAGGTTCTCTAGCATCCGTCATCCTGATAAATAAAATTTTTAGTCTTAGTTATTACGTGATGCTAATCGATACTCGAGTATATAAGTATAAGCACATAGCACATAAGGTAAGTTATTATCTTTCTTAGAACTCGATAAGAGTTATCATTACTATGTTCTCGATCTCTAAAAGGCTACTATCCTAAGGTTTTCCCTAACCTAAGGTTCATAACCTATAACTTTGATACCAACCTGTGACACCCCCAAATCCGGGTACTTCAATTTCCACGGGACTTGGTGTTCACTGTACAAAAATTATCTACCTATCTACCCATAATAAATGCAAATCATGCAATAGATAGAAATAATCCTCCCCTTATGGGGTTACAACATCTGAAAATAAATACATCAATCTCAGGTCATACTAACCTTAAACATCTGTGCGAAACATAAATAATTAAATAAGTCTTACACAACCTTAACATAAGTCTGAAACATAAACATATAAAAATAAACAACAAGTCTTCATCACTTGTTGACCTTGCCCTTGCCTTCGCCAGTAGAAGGCTCGTCGGACCTTTCATTCTTAACTGCAATGTTATTATTACGCAAGAGTGAGCACGCTTTCCCACAAGTATAATAATATGACAACAATATAATAACATGCGAGTGAATCAAAGACATCTGAATAAAGAAACTTAACTTTTGACTCGAGGATAAATAACAGGAATCAAAAGAACATCTGAGGGTCATAAGACCTTGAACTATGTCCTAGGTAGTAAAGTGTTTATACTTTAAACCTTTAACAGTCATAAGACTATGGACTCTACTTCTCGTACTTAGGGGGATCAGCCCTTAGTACCATACTGTGCACAATATCTCAATGCTAAAGCGTAAATAATCCTCTTTACAGGGTTGTTCATCTCAGTTTTGACATCAGAGTCCGTACCAAAGGAAGTTTGGTTTGGATAAGCCCAATAAGTATTTTAGAATTTGAAACGTTCATCAACTATGGACTAGTCGAATCAATAAGGATTCACTAGTCCTATAAGATTCAACAATAACATCGATATTCAATTTGAACAATAAATCTCAAGAGTATACAATCGAATAAGTATTGTATAATTGAAGTAATACTTAAAGGAATAACAATATCTCATATGAAAATCTTAACTTGAATAAACAAGGATAAGAACTTGCTCGATGTAAAAGTAAAGTTTAAGTTTAGGAAACTTGCAAAATATTAAACAAGTTTAAGGATAAAAAACTTGCCTCTTGCACAAGCTACAATTTATAATTCACGTTCTTTATTAAGTCCTACATACCAATACATTCACAATACACATTAATTGTGACGCCCCCAGAATAGGTCCATTCAACCCAACCCATTCTGAGTCGCCAAATACATGGTACAGAATTCAAATACAAACTTTATATCATACGGTCGTGCAAAATACGACCACACAACTGTGAGTGTCAGTACAAATATGTAGAAAATATTAAGATTCAAACTAAGTCCTCATTACAATTATTATCACACTATTTGTCAGAAATAGTGAGGACTACTACTGCTCTAACTCGGACCATCACTCTGTCCCCCGACTAGTTCCCGCAACATTCTCATTTCCTGAAGAGGACAACAGATGAAAAGGGTGAGCTCAACTAGCTCAGTAAAGAATATTATGACTAAGATAATGGAAAATAAATCATCGTTAGTCTTCAATAAATCAGATAAAATATAATGGACAACCAATCTTAGATCAATATTCGCAGCGAAAATAACAAATCATTAGAAGAGTTAAGCAGAGAATGAAGTCTACTATCTTCTATGATTTAAAAGTCCATCATCAATATTTTATCCCTGTAACATCAATCAATATACATCTCGAGTCAATATTCATCTTTGCACTACAGGCCAAAGATATTCATTTGTATCATCAGTGGTCATGTTCATCTCAACACCTGTCATCTTTGCACTACGGCCAAAGATATTCATCAGATAATCATTCATCTTTGCTCTACAGGCCAAAGATATTCAGTTACATCACCTTTTAGGACTGAGGATGATGAAAAATATTTTAAAGAACGAATCCAGTGAGATAAAAGACAAAGATTAGGGATTCGTCATTTAGTTTATCCAAATTCAAGAATAATCCATAATAATACTTTGTGGAGCAAAATTCAAGAATAAAACTCAAAACTTGGATACAATCAAAGATAGTAACCTTAACAGACAATTTGGACAAATAGAAGAAAAATAAATTTTCCCGTGAATAGTGCCGTATACGTGAATAGTGCCGTATACGTGAATAGTAACCCCGACGGAAAAAGTAAGAATTTCAACATAAAATCCATGACAATATTTTTGTATAATGATATTGAGAAGAATAACATCATTTACGAAAGAAATAACATCCCTTACCTCAAAAGAACAGTATCTCTGACTGAAATATCGGATATAATACCGACGGAAGCTTGTACTGAATAGTAATACTCAAAATATTGAAATACTCACAAAAATACGCTCGATATTATAGAGAGAGAAAACTTCTGATTCTGGTGTGATTTTCAATTCTAACCTAAGCACCCTATTTATAGGAAAAGCTTAGGATGCCAAAGGAGACTAAAATAATAAAATAATATTTTTTTAAAAAAAATTTCCTCCGCCTGGCGGCTAAAAATTTCAGATTTTTCAACAACAAAAGTGGGGCCCACCATTTTATTTAAAAAATATTTATTTTCTGAAACTTCAATAATTCATAACAAATAGCCCCTTTGTCAGAAAAATACAAATTCTATGTCCTTCCATAGGAAATTTAATTCTCTACAACTTTGCAGAAGAAAGTTTTTCCAAATTCCAAACATAAATTATCCGAAATTTATAAACAGATGATTTTTCACACCAAAATACTGATAAAAACACATCAGCACTAATTCCTTCTTTAATATCCACAAAATAAATATTTCCTTATCATATAAATCAATAATTAATTATTCACAAATAATATTATAGAACTACAATATTAACAACCAGGTCGTTCCCAGGAAAGAGGGGGCCTTCCGATAAGGACTTCTCCCTACTGGCGCGCAATTAAATAACCCCTCCTAGACAGAACTTCCTTAGACATTGTCAATAATGCTATCTAATAATATTATTCAAATAATATGAATTATTGAGTTGATAACGTGAAATACTGTGCAATGACAATTATTGAATCAATACTACAAAATATCAACTGTAGCCATTATTGAATCAATCATAAAAAAATAGCAACGTAGCAATTATTGAGTCAATAAAATATCAATGCAGCAATTATTGAGTCAATAATATAAAATATCAACGTAACAATTATTGAGTCAATAATATAAAATATTGAACAGTAAATACTGTAACAATAATTGAGTAGGTTCCTTCTCACGTAAGACTCAATAATTCGAAATACTGTGCAATACCGTGTGCTACTGCGCAACACCGCGTACTGTATTTTAACCACCGGGTATTTCAACAGTACTAACGGTAACAACTACGCCAGTTATCTTGTAAAAAAGTTATTTCTGTCGCTTTCTATATCCGACAGTTATTCCGTTGTGGGGGCCCACAAATAGCTGCGCCGTCGTACGAATATTCCCCGACAACAAGAATATTCCACGACCAAACGAATATTCCCCGACAACAAGAATATTTTATAACCACTTGCTCATTTTAAAAATGTTTGCACATTTCACCCATAACTTTCATATTTATCAAATCAACACCTTACTATTTTGAAATAATATATAAAGAAAATTAAATCTTTATTCATAAAAGTTGGGGTCTTACATTAATCAATAACGTAACTAGCATCACAAGTTCATTCTCCTTTGTCTAAACTCTGATTATGATTATACTAATCAAATCACAACATTTGTCTTCATAAAATATTAGATTTCACGAACGACTAGCTAACTATGCGTTCAACGGTTCAATTAAACATGTAAGTACCTCATTGATATGTTAAGAATCTATTTTAACATTCCATTTTATGTCTAACACATTTTTATGTTCATTAGATTAGGTTACTATTACATTCCCTAGACTAAAACAATTAAAATTCTCATTTCTGGACAAACTACATAGTGGCGCTGCGGCGCCATCATACAAGTTATCCTTGGCGCTGCGGCGCGGCTGACGCTGCCGCGCGGACCTTAAGATCTGGAGCTGGCGCTGTGGCGCGACATGCCAGTTCTAGATTTTGAGGTTCGCGAGGAAAATAGAACCTGGCCAAAAACATTCAATTAATTTATTCGCACATGAATTTAAGCATACCCAGACACTATAATACATATATAATCATTACCCAATCTTTTTAGCACGATTTTAACGAATTAAAACATACAATTATTTGAATCAATCATATAATTTCATTATTTTTCTTACTTTGTAATGTTTTGAAGGAAAATCAAGAAATTCAACGTTACGGATTCGTTATAACATCGAATCCGTTCATTTAACTTCCATTTTGTTCGTTTAAAAGTACACAATCATATTCAAGTGTTAATTCAAAGTTAAACCATCGATTCATGGTATAAAATTTGTACATAAGAGCCGTATGGCCATATACCTATATACTTGCTTTAGTGTCTCCACACAAATAATCATGAGATCAATCATCACTATCCAATGAGCAAGCAACATATGTACTAATCTATTCGGATTCACTAATCTCTTTTTTAGTAATCCAACGACTAGGAACTATTTTAGTTTTAAGCTTTCTAAGAATTTAGATCTCATTGCATGATCAACATCATGATTCTAAAAGCAGTGCTTAAAACTATGGATTATTTACATAATATAAAAAAAGCATCATGTAGATAATTAAATACCTTTAATAAATGAATACTTTTATTAATAAATAAATAAGATCGTTTACAAAGTATATGCTTTATCATCATACATGATTGACTTGTATGCATACTACTTTCATGTGTTTCATCTAATATATTGACCTGAATCTTTCTATTCAGTTTTAAGTTATTATATTTGATTCGGTAACTTTACATTTACTTGAACTTTATATTCTGTCAAGAATTCTAATCGATTTTCTGGATATCGTGTTGGTGATTTGGACTCTGAATAATTAAGTTAAAAATTACTAAAATTTATTTTATCTTATTATTCTAATTATTTATGTCCATTCATCATATATATCATTGTTATAATCATTGCGGTGAAATTTTTTTTGGCCCTTAGTGCAAAGATGAAATGTTGATTAGTATGATCATGACCATTGGTTTTACAGTTGTATGTCTTTGGCCCGTAGTGCAAAGATGGACTGTTGATTGGCATGACCATTGGTTTTACAGTTGTATGTCTTTGGCCCGTAGTGCAAAGATGGACTGTTGATTGATATGACCATTGGTTTTACAGTTGTATGTCTTTGGCCCATAGTGCAAAGATGGATTGTTGATTGGCATGAACATTGGTGTTACAATTTAATATGTTTTGCCCGGAGTGCAAAGATGAATTTATTAGCATGATTATGAACAGGAACTGTGAATTGGTATAACCATGATCTTTGGTGTTTCAGGTAAAGACAGGTGATGAAAGTTCTCTTTGGCTTAGGTACAACGGAGAACTGTTGATTGGTGTTATAGGAATAAAATATTGATGATGGACTTTTAATTTGGAGAAGATAGTAGACATTATATTCTACTTGACTCTTCTAATGGATTGTTGATTCCGCTGCAATTATGGTTGAAAACTTTTATCATCTACCATATGTTCTGTAACGCTCCCAAATTTAGATACATGTACCTCGAATTTGGTGCTCACGTTCTAACTTATACAATATACTAATAACACATTCAGCAGAATAATAAAATAATTTACATTGATATAATATAAATATTCTAGCCCAAGTCTCGCGACCGTTACTAATACACTTCATAACATAATCTAAAATATAATTTATTACATAACATTAATTAAGTCTTAATATAACATAAGGATAACATCATAGCATAGAAGAACAAAGCTATTCCATAGACTTGCTTTTACCCTTTTCCACAACTGAGGTTCCACCTTGCTCTGTCCTAACTAAAATGTTTAAGGAAATATGCCCCTCCATGCCGCAGTTATAGCAAACACCTCGTCCTTTCCAGCACTCCCCTTGATAACCCTTTCCACACTTCGGACACGCCTTGTTTCTTTTCTTTAATCCTTCCTGGTGACTTCCCGTCTGATTGTGGAAGGTGTTTTTGTTGTTATCTCATTTTCTTTTGTTTCGATCTCCCTTCTCGTTTGCTTCCTTCTGACGATTACATATTTGACTTCCTACCGATCCATACACGAAACATTCTTTAATCTTCTTCTTCTTAAGGCAATTAGGAGAAATATGCCCTTTTTCCCGCACTTATAACACGCGTTCTTTTCTTTCAAACACGCTCCCATGTGGTTTTTTCTACATTCCTTACAGGCTTCTACCTTCTTCTTTCGTGGTTATCTCTCTTCTCGTACATATTTAACCTTATTCCATTTTCTTTTAAAATTCTTACTACCACCACTACTACTATCGTCCACCCAACCTTTTTTCTTTTTCTTTGAAGTATTAATCTCTCCTCCTTTAGTCAAATTAATTTCTTTTCCTACCTCTAAAATTTTCGTCTGACTCCTAAAATTATTGATTCCTTCTTCAAACGCATCTACTATAAGATTTACCAATCGTTGCAAGGTTCTTGATTTAATTTTCTATCTCCCTCATCCGTCGTTTGACGAGTCTCTTCTCTTTGGGGTATCGACATTTCTGTACAGAAACAAAAATGGTATTATCATTTCCTTATTAAACATCTACTCATTCTTAAGACGTATAATTTATATTACTATGCTATCCCTTATTACTATTAACAAATCCTGGTTATCACAAGCACATTTAATAAATATTTTATATTAAAATACGTCACATGAGAATATGTTGCATCATATAGCATTCATCTATTAATGTTACCACCTATCCCTTAATATAACAAAATATGGGGATTACTAACATAATAATCCTTTAACAAGTACAGAAATCGGGGTTTACACAAACTATTCCACGCCTTTCACAAAAGGTTTACACATATCATCTGCGTCACCATATCATTAAACTATCTAACTACCCTTCTTTCTTCCTTAGCTCCTCTTTTAGGGCTTCCACTTGATCATCCATCCTTAATCGATTCCTAACTTCATCCTCCCAAAATGTTTGCTTCAATTCGCTACTAATTTGAAGGTCTCGAACTTTCACCTCCAACTCCTTTATCTTATTCTTCATCTCTGAGTTCTGAGCTACTAAGTTATCCATGCATGTCCATATCTGAAAGAAACCTCTCGTCGTGGATTCCTGCTCGGACTCCGTCTCTGACTCCATCCCCTCATTTATAGTCCTACTAGGTTCTCCCGTCTTTGACATCCTATAACCACAAACACCAACAAACAAAACAAACTCCATTAGTATCTCATAAAAATATAAGTTAATGGAATGAAAATATATTTCGTAACACTACTAAGTCTCTAAGAAAACTCTACATGAGTTTTATCTTCTACTATTCTCTAAATTTCTTCTAAGGTTATAGCCTAAGGATTCTCGCTCCTAAGGTGTATAACCTAATACTTTGAAAC
Source organism: Panax stipuleanatus (assembly GCA_020205555.1). Lineage (NCBI taxonomy): Eukaryota > Viridiplantae > Streptophyta > Magnoliopsida > Apiales > Araliaceae > Panax > Panax stipuleanatus. Next base: position 47,788,570 of record CM035118.1, on the reverse strand, counting down.
CAATCTGTGACACCCCCAAATTTAGATACATGTACCTCGAATTCGGTGCTCACGTTCTAACTTGTATAATATACTAATAACACATTCAGCGGAAAAATAGAATAATTTACATTGATATAATATAAATACTCTCGCCTAAGTCTCGCGACCGTTACTAATACACTTCATAACATAATCCAAAACATAATTTATTACATAACATTAATTAAGTCTTAAAGGATAACATCCTAGCATAAAAGAACAAAGCTATTTCGTAGCCTTGCCTTTTCCCTTTAACACAACTGAGGTTCCACCTTGCTCTGTCCTAACTAAAATATTTAAGGAAAGCAAGAATGAGTAACAAATTAGCCCAGCAAGTAATATAGCAATAAATGAGAACAAGTGTATTTATGGTTCATAATCTCGAGGAGTAAAACGATAAATAATAGCTCACAAATTTAAATAAGAATATTGTGAACAAATCAATCATCAATAGTTTCAAATCTATTCTGTGAAGTCAATAAAGAGCCACTACGGGTCAAAAAATTATTAAAGGATTCAAAGGTTTCAACAATTTCAAGTTAATGAATATAGAATACTGAGTAGTCCCTATGGACCATGAACTCTTGCTATGATTTACAGTATTACACTGATAATCCACGATGTTCAAGTACAATAGGTGATCAGCCTACCGTACCTGATCTTATGCATAACGTACCCTGCGGATGTCGGCACCCCGACTATATATAGTTTCCCCTTCTATGAGGGTTGTTCATCTCAGTAGATTATAAAAGTCGACATCAAAGCAATTGGTTTGGATCGCTTTCTCATTTATAGACATTAGTCTAGCCGAATCGAATGGCATAGACGCTCATCAACACACTTAAGAACAATAATACGTCCAACAATTGTAACAAGATTCAAAGAATCATTTTTCAAGGATGAAATTATTATTTAAATCAAGCTTCAGAGTATGAATAATAATTTCCAAGAATTTAAATATCACAAGAATTATTCTGTAGAAAAATTTGTTTATACGATCAATAAATGTACAAGCCCAAACATTCGCTTACTATATATGGTTGATATAATCACGATTAGAAACTTGCTTAATAAAAGAATATAGTTAAGATACTTGCAAAATCATAGATTTCTTGCATAAAGTAAATGCATAGGTTAAGATACTTTCTCCGTAACGAGTAAGGTTCGAATATTTGCACAATGGAAAGGTAGAGTCAAGAACGTTCATAATAGAAGAGAAAAGTTAGTATACTTTCCTTTCTCATAGATTACCAATATATAGCTTAACGTCACCTCAAGGTCCTATTTATCATAGTTACGTATATAAACACGTTTATTAGTTATACACGCTCGATATGTAAACCAACAATTCTATAATACACATGTTCAATCACGTACATTATATACATTCAGTCATATATTTGACATACCAGCACATCACATCATTGCATTTTACCCTTGTCTTTGTTTTTAAAAGTTTTTATCTAAAACTTGGTATAAACTTGTTAAATCTTGGTTTTAGATAGTCACCACATATTTGAACATCTAAAACATCTCTTTTGTTCTGTAATATAACTTAAGATATAAAGGTATACATGCTTTAAGGTTTAGATTATAATTAAAACAATCAGTCAACACTGCCCTGCGACGCGACCGCGCTGCATTATGACTTGGGAGTGGCGCGGCCGCGTTGCTCCTTGTCAAGACCAGAGTTGAGTTTTTGTTCACTTGATTCCATCTTACTTTCTAGCATACACAGATACTAATACATGTCATATACGCATGTTGAGAGGTCTTGGACTAGGTTTGGACTTCCCTATGATCATCTCAAGTTCACTTTCAAATATTATGCATTTGAGAAAATTTTATTTTAACAAAGCTAATTGGGTTCATGCAACAAGGGACTAACTAGGATAACCATTAAACCACATAAGGATGTTACCTAGACTGTCAATATGCATGCTCAAATGTCTTTAAACAGTCTATTCATATCTAGCATAGCTTTACATTCAAAAGTTTACTTTTAAATCATGTAGTTTCGTTTTGAAATAAGTAATTCAAGGTCTAATGGGTTCATTTCACATAGGACTAGCTACATTAACATTTAATCCACATAGTGTAGTCGTATCACTTTCATATGCATGCTTAAGCTATTCAAATTATTTACATATAGTTAGTATAGTTTTACTCTTGAAATTTATTGTTAATCATGCTTGAGTAGTTCATTTCATGTCTAATTAGATGGATCAATATACCAATCATGTTTTGAGGCATAAGAGAGCTTACTATGCTTGCACATAAGGTCATAGTAGTTTTCAAAAGGTTTATGTTTAAAGTCCATAAATTTTTATTGAAAAGTTGTTACTAGACTATGTTAAGATAACGTTCTATATACAAGACATCCTAGAGTTACATATTAGAAGTGTAAAGAGTACTACTACATATGTTTCAAAAGTCAAAAATGCAATTAGTACTATGCTCACAAATGTTTGTTTTCAAAATTCCAAGTTTGCATTTAAAGATTATTCTAAACCAAGCTAAGTTAATACATTACAAGCAAGACAACTTTAAACCACATGTCAAGTGTGATACCCCCAAATTTGGGTACTTCGTTTTCACATGATTTGGTGTTCACTATCTAATAAAACATACATCTACACAATAATAAAGAATTACAAAGTAAATTACAACCTTCATAATACTTAAATAAATCTTCCTTGAAAAAAGATTACAACTTGTCCAATATAAAATCCCAGGGTTAACTAAACCTTAACATCAAACAAAGTAAATGCAGAAATAAAACATCGTCAATAAGTCTTATTACAAAAGTAACTTAAAATAACAAGCCTTCACTTGCTTATCTTTCCTTTTTCTTTACTTGTTGACGGTATGTCTGTAACGACCCCAAAATTCATACAATATAACTCTCGACATCGGTCGTTAACAATACATCCTTATTCAGACTTTACATCATTAATCCATGATACAATCACTAAAAATATAGAATATTTAAAACTTTTATATTATTCCTTCTTTATTATCTCTGAATCTCAACCTTTATCATTACATAACTTTGATTCAACTTTATTTCATGACTTGTTTCGTCAGAGTTATTATAAACTAAAACTTACAACCACGTTCAATAACCCTTATACAACGGGTAAAATTTAAACTTTACAACTCAACATTTGTTAACCATCATACATTATCAAATACATTATCTGAAACCTTAAACAGGGTCCAAAATAAAAACAATTCATCCAAAGTATATAAATCTGCATGCATTACATCTGATTCATTTCTTTCAAGTAGCACATAGCGTTACCTTGAATCCTTAACCTGCAAAAGTGATTATTTGCAAGAATGAGCTCGACAGCTCAACAAGATCTAACAGCTTTCATGCATCACATAGCACATAAATACATGCTCAACATACATCTCATAATAATTAAAGTAACATGGCATACATGCTTTACTTCACATAACAAATATAAAGATTGAGTTACTTACTCAATCAACATTCTTTAATCAATCAATGTAGTCATAAATTGACTTTAACATTTCATGCTTACAACATATATACAACATATCATGCTCTTTACAAAATAATTTAAAACAGTTCATCATCAAGTTCACGTAGAAAATAGGAACTGAAAGACTTGCCTTGACCGTTGTTTACCAATAACAGTTTAACAGCTTACGGATATCTGCACTTCACGTGCCCTACACAATTATATAATCATGCACATCAACTATTAGTCACATAGCAAAGCATATCTGGCAAGTTAGACATTTCGCAACGCATTCAGCAACATCCTTCTTCATATTCGGCCACCAAAAATGATGCCTAAGATCCTGGTACATCTTCGAACTCCCAGGGTGAATTGAATATTTTGAACTGTGAGCTTCGCTCAAAATCTCCTCCTTAACTTCTGGTACTGGAGGTACCCAGATTCTACCTTCAAATCGTAGTAGTCCCTCACTGTCAATTTTGAATTTGAACTCTTCACCATCCGCTATTCTTTTCCGAATCTTTTCACATTCTTCATCGTGAAGTTGTGCTTCTTTCACTTTGTCTACCTGAGTAGAACCAGTAGTTACTTGAAACAACTTCTCATCCGATTCCTTCGAAAACTTCACTTCCAGCTCTAATCTAGCCATCTGTTCTATCAACTGATCCTGATCAATTAACATATTCAGCTTCTCCCGACCTTTTCTGCTCAAAGCGTCGGCTACGACGTTAGCTTTACCTGGATGGTAAAGTATCTCGCAGTCGTAGTCCTTGATCAGTTCTATCCATCTTCTTTGGCGCATGTTCAAATCCTTCTTGGTAAAAATATACTTCAGACTCTTGTGATCTGTGTATATTTCACACTTCTCTTTATATAGGTAGTGTTTCCAAATCTTTATAACAAACACTACTGCCGCCAATTCTAAGTCATGAGTTGGATACCCATTCTCGTAATCCTTCAGCTGACGTGATGCATAAGCAATGACGTCGTCGCTCTGCATCAACACGCAGCCTAAACCCTTATGTGAGGCATCACTATATACCACGAAATTCCCCGTACTATCCGATAAAGACAACACAGGCGCAGTACTCAACCTCTTCTTCAATTCCTGAAAACTTTCCTCACACTTTTTCGTCCAAACAAACTTAATTGTTTTACGAGTCAAATTCGTTAACGGAGTTGCGATCTTGGAAAAATCTTGGATAAATCTCCGGTAATTGTGACATCCCCGATTTTTTAAGAATTTATAAATAAAAATTTAATAAATAAAAATTCTTATTTTAAGATGTTTGAGTTTGAATATGTGTATATGTGTTATATATTGTGAAATATGTGATTTGGTGTGAAGAGCATTTTATATTTTAATATTTATTGAATTAAAATAAATATTTTAATTAAATTATTTATTGAGTTAAATAAATAATTATGCAATTATTATAGAATAATATAATTAAGTGTAATATATTAATTAAATAAATATTTAGTATTTAATTTAATTGATATAATGATTTTTATGTTATAATTCTAATTTAATTGAGATAATTAAATTAGATGAGTAATGTGATGAGTGTTACATGCAATTATAATTAGCGAGTAATTATAATTATGTGATAATTTTATGTGATTAATTGATGTTAAACTTTTAATTAATTAAATTATAATGTTAAGATTTAATTAATTAAAATATAACATTAAAAAGACGTGTTAAAGGATTTATTAAAAGAATTAAAAGAGTTTTTAAAATCGTTTTCCCAAACAAGGCCCTTACACCATTTTAAATTCGTTTTGCCAAACGGGGCATTAACTACTAAAAATCTGTTTTTTAAAAAATAATGTTGTTTTTACCAAACAAAGCCTTAAGGCTTTTGGTTTTAAAAAAAGTTGTAACCTATGTCTTTATTATGAGAGTTATTATATACATAAATACATTATAAGTTACATATATATATATATATATATATATGTTATATGTATATTTTATGTATAGAATTATAATATACGTTAGTTTAGAAAGTTAGTCTGTTAGTGGAAACAAAGAACAAAACAAAAAGAGTTCAGAGAAAGAAAAGAGAAAAGAAGTTAGAGAGAAAATAAGAGAGAAGAAGAAGAGGAAAGGAGGAAGGCCTTGAGAGAGTCATTGCTAAACCTCATCATCTTCTTCCTCACGAAGCTATAAAGGTATAATTCTAACCCTTATATTTTGAAGATCATGTTTTATTGTTCTTCATAGTTATATTCTCTGTAAAATATTTTGTTCATGAGAAATTATGTGATTGTGAGTAATAACTATTAAATAGTATTCATATATGATTATTATTGACTTGGATGCATAATTAGACAGTTTAATTTGGTATACCCATGATGAACATGAAGAATTCATGTTCATCAAGAAGTTGCAGTGAAAATATTTTGAAAATATATAGTTTTCGTTGAAAATCAAAATTGTATGTTTGATGGTTAATTGTTGTATAAATTGATTGTAGACTATTTTAATATAGTTATAAACAAATTCAAATATGCTTTGAATTCTGTATTTCATTTTTAAAAAAAATTATAGTGTTTTATTTCATCAAGAACACTTATCAATGGTTTTTCTTTAAAAATCATGAATTTGGGAGTTTTGATTATGTGAATTGATGATTGTATATGTTAGAAACTTAAAATTTATATTTTCTATAAAGTTATATGAATTATGTTGACTGAAATCGGAATTCGGTGAGAAGAAATAAGCCAAATTAGCTTTTTTTCTGCACAGTTCGTGAGCAAAACTTGAACCCCTGGAGGGGGCCCTCCCCGGCGGGCATTGCTAGTCTTAATACCCCCGCCCCGGCGGGGGGTATGCAGGGAAAAATGAAACTTTGATTTTTGGTGTATTTTAAAAAGCTTAGTTTATGTAACGATTTGATGACATGTTAGCATACCTTAAAATACTAAATAATAGTTATGAGATATATTAATAATATGTGGTGTAATTAGAAATAAGTATAATTATAGTAAGGGTTTAATTTAAATTATAAGTGTTAAATTATAATGAATATAATTTGATTAGTTTTAAATCAAAGTAAATGTTTAACTTGAAGTATGATTTGTTTAATTTAAATTATAGATTGTTTATTTATAATTTGATTAACATGAGATGTAATTATAATTTGATTAATTATAATTAAAGTGGATGTTTAAATTATAATTTATTTAATTATAATTAATAAGAGTATGTAATTATTAGTTGATTAATTATGTGAGAAGTTATATGGTTACGTAATGTGATTATGTGATATGAGTAACTATTAACTTAATAGTTAAAGAAGATTAAGTTAACCTAAGTTGGTTAACTAACTATGATAAGTAGTAATGTGATAATTAACTGATAATGTTAACTATACATATGATTTGACAGTGAGTGTCAAACGAGTAAATAGAAGAGAATTAGAAAGTATAAAGTAAAATTTACTTAGACGTTTGATAAGCGTTTCTAGGTAACTAATAATTGATGCGTATGGTAATACGTGTGTAGGATTGATGAAGCAGATTATTATAAGCTATTTTTCGGTAATTGGTAATCTACGAGCCAGGCAAGTCTTTCAGTTCCTATTTTCTACGTGAACTTGATGATGAACTGTTTTAAATTGTATTACAAAGAGCATGATATGTTATTTATATTGCAAGCATGAAATGTTAAAGTCAATTTATGACTAAATTGATTGATTTAAAAATTATGATTGGGTAAGGAACTCAATCTTTATATTTGTTATGTGATTAAAGCATGTATGCCATGTTACTTTAATGTTTATGAGATGTATGTTAAGCATGTTAATTATGTGCTACGTGATGCATGAAAACTGTTAGTTCTTGCTGAGCTGTCGAGCTCACTCTTGCAAATAACCATTTTTGCATGTCAAGGATGCAAGGTAAAGATACGTGTTAAGTGATTTATAGAGATCAATGTTCAATAATATTAGTTATGTTAAATTTCAAATTATAGCTGATGTTTTGATTGTAACTTAATTGTTAAGTTGTAAGTTGAGCTATCCGACATATAATGGATATTGCTTAGTGATGTAAGACTTTGTATAGTCCTTTCGTTGTAACGATTCATGATTTAGATTTGAATCGAAGAGACATGTAATGATAAAGGTTAAGATTCAGGGCAATAAAGAAGAATTATATAAAAGTTTTAAATATTCTGTATTTATAGTGATTTTAATATTGAATAATGATGTAAATTTAGAATAAAGTGGTATTGTTAACGATCGAGAATGAGAATTATATTGTATGAATTTTGGAGTCGTTACAGTTGGTATCAAAGCTGTAGGTTATACACCTTAGGTAAGAGTACCTTAGGCTATGACCTTAAAGAATAAGAAGTTAAGTTCAAGTTACGTATAACGAAAAGGTGATTCTTTTCACGTACGTAGATGTATATGATGAGTTAAGTCCTAGAAATGATATTAGAAGAAGATTAGAATAACGAGAAATAAAACTCGAATAAAATATTGAACTATATGAATGGAATTAGAAATTCCTTAAAAGAAGAGCTGTTTAATAAACAAGGAGATTTAAAGAAGAATCTTGAAGAGATATAAAGATAAAATCAGGAGTTGTCTAACTCCAATAATAATATAGTTGACGAATAACGAGGAATAGGCGAAGTCTATAAGTTTAAAAGCATAATGAAATCATGATATGTCATGATGACAGGTAGAAATAAGAAGTTTTTAAAACAAAATGATAATGAGAATCATAAGGGAGATGGTTATAGAATAAGATCACGGTGTAATATTTTTTTTAAAGTTGAAAGACAGATGGTCTTTAATAATTGAATAGTTATAGTTTGAGACTATAACGAGGATGTACTATGATATAGTACGAAATTAACTCACGAGGAGTTATAAATGATGAGATACAGAAGTCTGTATCGAGTATAGAGCGAGACGTTATGAGTAAGATAGAGTTAAGTGAAATTTCAACTGAGGACTCATGTGGTGGCTGAGTTGTACAAATCTTGTGTGGGCAGGGTTTTGTGCTTACACTTGGCTTATCATATTGATAATCGTTGGAAGGTTGGTGTCGCGCTATCGATATATATATGACGAGAAGGTGATTCTTTCCTCATATTATATTTGATAGTTAGAGTCAATAGAGATTAGATTAGATGATATTAAGATTACATTAGATGATCTTAAGGTTAGGCGAGTTCTTAAAACTCATACTTATGGTTAGTTCATGACTCATAGTCGTATGTATATTTTGAACCCCTAAGCATATGGACAGTCTCTGATCAGTTCTTTGACTACGTATTGCTAGGATAAGTTCTTAAACTCATATTATTGTGGCAAGTTCCTGAACTTCCAAAGTGTGGTAAGTTCGATGAACTATACTGGGTATAGAAAGGTTATGGAATAGAAAGTATTGATGTTGTTTAAGATAGATAGAATGATTAAGTAATGATGGAGTAAAGATTTAATTGATGAAAAAAGTTTTTATATTCTAAATCTCCTAGCTTTGCTAGATTTTCAAAATTTATTGACTTCGTGCCGATGTTGCACTTTTGTTTTCTTGAAAAATATTGGATCAAATAATAGAACCAATGAATTTTTTAAAATAGTGCTATTATTCACATGTCTATGCTAATTGCTTCAGTTAGACAAAAATAATTTTAAATCTTCAAAATGTATTTTATATGCATCATTTATATGGTGTAGAAACAATAATCAAGGAAGTTATCAATACAGTTAAACCTAGTGTTGGATGTGATCGTATGATCGTCAGCCCACTATGGTATGATGTAGTATGACGACGTCATGTAATGAGGAAATCCTCAACGTACCATTACTACGGTACGGTATCAGGATATTATGAAAAGATTTACTTATTATTTTTAGTTTCCTTAAACTATAAAAAAAGAGAGAGATTTATTTACTTTTAGTTTTCGTAAAAAAAATATTATGTTATTGAGTTAATTATATATATATATATATATATATATATATATATTTCGATTGATGTCCGAATTATTGCTAGAAGTCTATGCTACTTGATTCAGCTAGACAAATATTGAAAGATGTTTATGAAATTCGAGCGTTTTTGGTCAAATTATGTCAAACCAAATTATTTTGGTGCGGATTCAGATGTTGAAAGTTGAGGTGAACAACCCTATCAAAGGGGATATGTTATCGGAGACAATAGTTCCGAGTGTAACACATATAGTCATTACGATGTATTACGTTTGGGCCCGATGTAGGGGTACGATAGGCTGGCCACCTAGAGTACCGATGCAGTTCTATAGTGTGAAGTACCGGGGGTGAAGCACTATTAAACCTAAAATTAAGTTCAAGGTCTTGTGACCACTCAACATTATTGGAATCTTTTAAATTTTTGAGTTATTTATATCGCTTCCCAATTATTGAGCCATTGTGAAAAATTCTTGTTATTCTGTACGTGAATGTGGTAAGGAGAATATTCCTTAGAAAGGAGTAGTTGTAGAACGCAAATAATCCAGTGAATAAGATTAACGTAAAAATCTATTTTCATAGAATGATATATATATATATATATATATAGATTGAAAGACTTAAATTTTGAGGACGAAATTCTTAGAAGAAGGGGTGAATGTGATAACCCGAATAATTATAGATGGTGAATTATGTAGTATATGAATTCTACGACTAGAATATATAGTAATGATCCTTAGAAAGGAAATGAACGAGTTAAAGAAGATATATAATATTTGATATAATTGTGTTTAATTGTAGGTTATGTAATAAAACCTAAAATTTATTGAAAGAATGAATGGAGTAGTATATATATATATATATATATATATATATATATATATATATATATAAAAAAAACTTTTGTTGAGATAATGTGTTGAAGTTATTCAACAATAAAATTGTGAAAGAGAATTTGTGAAAACAGAGTAAGGGAGGTTTTCGTTGATTCCAAGGATGGAATCCTTATAAGGAGGGAAGGATGTGACATCTCGAATTTATTAAGAATTTATAAATAAGAATTTAATAAATAAAATTATTATTTTAAGTTGTTTGAGTTTGAATATGTGTATATGTGTTATATATTGTGAAATATGTGATTTGGTGTGAAAAGCATTTTATATTTTAATATTTATTAAATTAAAATAAATATTTTAATTGAATTATTTATTGAGTTAAATAAATAATTATGCGATTATTATGGAATAATATAATTAAGTGTAATATATTAATTAAATAAATATTTAGTATTTAATTTAATCGATATAATAATTTTTATGTTATAGTTCTAATTTAATTAAGATAATTAAATTAGATTAGTAATGTGATGAGTGTTACATGCAATTATAATTAGCGAGTAATTATAATTATGTGACAATTTTATGTGATTAATTGATGTTAAATTTTTAATTAATTAAATTAGAATGTTAAGATTTAATTAATTAAAGTATAACATTAAAAATACGTGTTAAAGGATTTATTAAAAGAATTAAAAGAGTTTTTAAAATCGTTTTCCCAAACAAGGCCCTTGCACCGTTTTAAATCCGTTTTGTCAAACGACGCCTTAACTACTAAAAATCTGTTTTTAAAAAATAATGTTATTTTTACCAAATAAAGCCTTAAGGCTTTTGGTTTTCAAAAAAAGTTGTAACCTATGTCTTTATTATGGGAGTTATTATATACATAAATACATTATAAATTACATATATGTATATATGTTATATGTATATTTTATGTATAGAATTATAATATACGTTAGTTTAGAAAGTTAGTCTGTTAGAGAAAACAAATAACAAAACAAAAAGAGTTCAGAGAAAGAAAAGAGAAGAGAAGTTAGAGAGAAAATAAGAGAGAAGAAGAAGAGGAATGGAGGAAGGCCTTGAGAGAGTCATTGCTAAACCTCATCATCTTCTTCATCACTAAGCTACAAGGGTATAATTCTAACCCTTATATTTTGAAGATCATGTTTTATTGTTCTTCATAGTTATATTCTCTGTAAAATATTTTGTTCATGAGAAATTATGTGATTGTGAGTAATACCTATTAAATAGTATTCATATATGATTATTATTGACTTGGATGCATGATTAGACAGTTTAATTTGGAATACCCATGATGAACATGAAGAATTCATGTTCATCAAGAAGTTGCAGTGAAAATATTTTGAAAATATATAGTTTTCGTTGAAAATCAAAATTGTATATTTGATGGTTAATTATTGTATAAATTGATTGTAGACTATGTTAATATAGTTATAAACGAATTCAAATATGTTTTGAATTGTGTATTTTATTTTAAAAATAAATTAAAATGTTTAATTTCATCAAGAACACTTATCAATGGTTTTTCTTTAAAAATCATGAAATTGAGAGTTTTGATTATGTGAATTGATGATTGTATATGTTAGAAACTTAAATTTATGTTTTCTATAAAGTTATGTGAATTATGTTGACTGAAATCGAAATTTGGTGCGAAGAAATAAGCCAAATTGACTTTTTCTCTGTACAGTTTGTGAGCAAAACTTGAACCCCTGGAGGGGGCCAGCCTCGGCGGGCATTGCTAGTCTTAATACCCCCAGCCCCGGCGGGGGGTATGGAGGGAAAAATGAAGCTTTGATTTTTGGTGTATTTTGAAAAGCTTAGTTTCTGTAACGATTTGATGACATGTTAGCATACCTTAAAATGCTAAATAATAGTTATGAGATATATTAATAATATATGGTGTAATTAGAAATAAGTATAATTATAGTAAGGGTTTAATTTAAATTATAATTGTTAAATTATAATGAATATAATTTGATTAGTTTTAAATCAAAGTAAATGTTTAACTTGAAGTATGATTTGTTTAATTTAAATTATAAATTGTTTATTTATAATTTAATTTAAATGAGATATAATTATGATTTGATTAATTATAATTAAAGTGTGTGTTTAAATTATAATTTGTTCAATTATAATTAATATAAGTATGTAATTATTAGTTGATTAATTATGTGAGAAGTTATATGGTTACGTAATGTGATTATGCGATATGAGTAACTATTAACTTAATAGTTAAAGAGGATTGAGTTAACCTAAGTTGGTTAACTAACTATGAGAAGTAGTAATGTGATAATTAACTGATATTGTTAACTATACATATGATTTGACAGTGAGTGTCAAACGAGTAAATAGAAGAGAATTAGAAAGTATAAAGTAAAATTTACTTAGACGTTTGATAAGCGTTTCTAGGTGACTAATAATTGATGTGTATGGTAATATGTGTGTAGGATTGATGAAGCAGATTATTATAAGCTGTTTTTCGGTAATTAGTATTCTACGAGCCAGGAAAATCTTTCAGTTCCTATTTTCTACGTGAACTTGATGATGAACTGTTTTAAATTGTATTACAAAGAGCATGATATGTTATTTATATTGCAAGCATGAAATGTTAAAGTCAATTTATTACTACATTGATTGATTTAAGAATGTTGATTGAGTAAGGAACTCAATCTTTATATTTGTTATGTGATTAAAGCATGTATGTCATGTTACTTTAATGTTTATGAGATGTATATTGAGCATGTTAATTATGTGCTACGCGATGCATGAAAACTGTTAGTTCTTGCTGAGCTGTCGAGATCACTCTTGCAAATAACCATTTTTGCAGGTCAAGGATGCAAGGTAAAGATACGTGTTAAGTAAATTATAGAGATCAATGTTCAAGAATATTATTTATGTTAAATTTCAAATTATAGTTGATGTTTTGATTGTAACTTAATTGTTAAGTTGTAAGTTGAGCTATCCGACATATAATGGATATTGCTTAGTGATGTAAAACTTTGTATAGTCCTTTCGTTGTAACGATTCATGATTTAGATTTGAATCGAAGAGACATGTAATGATAAAGGTTGAGATTCAGGGCAATAAAGAAGAATTATATAAAAGTTTTAAATATTTCGCATTTATAGTGATTTTAATATTGAATAATGATGTAAAGTTAGAATAAAGTGGTATTGTTAACGATCGAGAATGAGAATTATATTTTATGAATTTTGGGGTCGTTACAGTAATAACCTGCCAATCCCAAGAAACTCCTCACTTCAGATGGCGTTTTCGGCTGATCCCAATTCATTATTGCTTCAACCTTCGACAGATCCACCGAAATACCATCCTTATCGATCACGTGGCCATGAAATTGCACACGACCCCACCAGAATTCGCATTTCAAGAATTTCGCATAAAGTTTTTCTCGTCTCAGCGATTCTAAGGTTAGCCTTAAGTGTTTAGCGTGTTCCTCCTCGGTCTTGGAATAAACCAAAATATCATCTATGAACACCACTACAAACTTGTCAAGGAATGGCTTAAACACCCTGTTCATTAGGTCCATAAATGCAGCTGGGGCATTCGTTATCCCAAATGACATCACCAAGAACTCGTAATGACCATACCGAGTCCTAAAAGTCGTTTTTGGTATATCTTCCTTTCTCACCTTCAATTGATGATACCCGCTTCTCAAATCGATTTTTGAGAAGTATTTAGCACCCTTCAGTTGATCAAACAAGTCATCGATCCTAGGTGAGGGATACCTATTCTTGATCATAACTTTGTTCAATTCTCTATAGTCAATGCAAAGACGCATCGATCCATCCTTCTTTTTAACGAATAAAACTGGCGCTCCCCACAGCGAAACGCTTGGTTGAATATACTTCTTGTCCAGCAATTCTTGATTGAACCATTAGTTCCTTCATCTCAACTGGAGCCATTCGGTACGGAGCTTTCAAAATTAGAGCAGTTCCCTGCGCTAAGTCGATCACGAACTCTATCTCCCTATCAGGCGGAAGTCCTGCAAATCACTCGAAAAAACGTCCACAAACTCCTTCACCACTGATATCTCTTCTACCTTCGGGTTCTCCTTACGCGTATCTACTATGTAAGCTAGATATCCTACACAGCCTTGCATCAAAAGTTTCTTGACTTGCATCACCGTCAGAAAACTCACTTGTTTAGGCAATTTACTACCATAGAGCACTACCTTTGACGGAGTCGTAAGGTTTACCGACTTCTTCTAACAGTCGATTACCGCCCCATGGTTGAACAACCAGTCCATTCCCAATATGACATCAAATTCCCTAAGTTTTATCGGAATCAAATCTACCCTCAGCTCCTAACCCTTAATGTCCAACCTACAGTTCCTGTATACAAACCTAACAGGAATAACCTCCCTATTCGCAATTTCTATGTTCAAGAGGTAAGCTAACTCCTCCACAGGTAAGTCTAGGGTTTTAGGAAAATCATCAGATACGAATGAACAAGTAGCACCCGAATCAAATAATACATATGTATTTATACTATTGATTGGAATAATACCTGCCACCACATCCTTTGATTGCACGGCGTCCTGCACCGTCAAGTTGAACGTACGGGCAGTGGGTCGAACGACTTGTAGTGGCGACGGTCTGGCAATAGTCAGAGTGTTGCCGCTGCCATTTCCTCCATTACCTGTTGACCCTGCCGCTGGCTTCTTAGGGCAGTTACGAGCCATGTGATCCTTGGATCCACATGTATAGCAAGCTCCCTTCTTTGGGTTTGGGCAATTTGGCGCGATGTGGCCTTCCTGGCCACAGTTGTAGCACACCCGTTTCCCTTTCATGCACACTCCAGTGTGAGTCTTCCCGCATTTAGCACATGCTTCGAGCTTCCTCTTTTGTTGGCCTCCCTGCTGACTCCCAGCAGAGGTACTGTCATTCCACTTCCTTTTCTGATGGATAGCCCCTATACCACCAGCCTTGTTTTCTGTCTCATTCTTCTTCTTCTTCTCTTGGTTAAACTTAGTCACCGCGTCGCTTCCTCCCTCAGCAACTTTGTATAGTCCTTCTTTTATATCCACAAAATAAATAATTCTTTATTATATAAATCAATAATTAATTATTCACAAATAATATCACAGAACTACAATATTGACAACCAGGTCATTCCTAGGAAAGAGGGGGCCTTCCAATAAGGATTTCTCCTTACTGGCGCGCAATTAAATAACCCCTCCTAGACAAAACTTCCTTAGACATTGTCAATAATGCTATCTAATAATATTATTTAAATAATATGAATTATTGAGTTGATAATGTGAAATACTGTGTAGTGACAATTATTGAATCAATAATACAAAATATCAACGGTAGCAATTATTGAATCAATCATATAAAATAGCAACGTAGCAATTATTGATATAAAATATCAACGTAGCAATTATTGAACCAATAAAATATCATCCAATTATTGAATCAATAATATAAAATATTGAACAGTAATTACTGTAACAATTATTGAATAAGTGACTTCTTACGTATTACTGTATTTTTATCACCGGGTATTTCAACAGTTTAACCGTAACAGTTTTACAGTTATTTATAAAAAGGTTATTTCTGTCGCTTTTTATATCCGACAGTTATTCCGTTATGGGGCTCACAAATAGCTGCGTCGTCGTACGAATATTCCCCGACAACAAGAATATTCTACGACCAAACGAATATTCCCCGACAACAATGAATATTTTATAATCATTTGCTCATTTTAAAATATTTGCACATTTCACCCATAAATTTTCACATTTATCAAATATACACCTTACTATTTCAAAATAATATATAAAGAAAATTAAATCTTTATTTATAAAATTCGGGGTCTTACATCCTCCCCTCCTTATAAAATTTTATCCTCAAAATTGACGTATGTACCTGGTATGTCGAAAAGGTGAGGATACGTCGCTTTCATTTCCGATTTCAACTCCCAGGTCATTTCCTCAATAGCATGGTTTCTCCACAAAACTTTAACTTGAGGTATAATTTTCGAGCGTAGGACATGCTCCTTCCTATCCAAGATCTTGACAGGTAGCTCTTCGTACGTTAAATCTTCGGCTATCTCATCTGGTTCTAACTTAATAATGTGGTTTGGGTCTTTCACATATTTGCGAAGTACGGATATATGAAAAACGTTATGAACACGACACAGGCTTGGAGGTAAAGCGAGTCTATAGGCTACATTTCCTACTCGGTCAAGGATCTCGAATGGACCAATGAATCGTGGATTGAGCTTTTCTCTCTTCCCGAATCTCGTAACTCCTTTCCACGGAGCAACACGTAATAACACATGGTCCCTAACATTAAATTTCACGTCCTTTCGATGAAGATCCGCATAACTCTTTTGTCGATCTTGTGCGGTTTGTATCCGTTGCCAGATCATTTGAATCTTTTTCGTAGTCATACTTACTAACTCCAGTCCCAACAATGTTGTTTCACCCACCTCGTCCCAGCATACTGGAGAACGACACTTTCTCCCATACAACGCTTCGAATGGAGCTACGCCTATACTTGCTTGATAACTGTTATTGTAGGAGAATTCTACCAATGGTAAGTACTTATCCCAACCCCTTTGAAGTATAGAACACAGAGTCTCAATAGATCTTCAAGAGTTTGAATAGTCCTTTCTGATTGTTCGTCTGTTTGAGGATGATAAGCTGAACTGAATCGTAAATCCATGCCTATAGCTTTCTGCAAACTGATCCAAAATTGTGAAGTAAATATGGGGTCATGATCCGAAACTATGGATACTGGCATGCCATGCAATCTCACAATCTCATCCATGTACATACGAGCAAGACGTTCAAGGGAATAAGTCTCTCGTATCGGCAAGAAATGAGCAGACTTGGTTAATCTATCAACAATAACCCAAATCGCATCTATAGTCTTGAGAAACCTTGGGAAGACCCATAACGAAATCCATCGTAATGTGTTCCCACTTCCATTTCGGAATCTCCAGTGGTTGCAATGGACCCTTCGGCACTTGATGCTCCGCCTTTACACGTTGACACGTTAAACATCTCGAAACAAACTCCGCGATCTCTCTTTTCATATTGCTCCACCAAAATGTATGTCAAAGATCACGATACATTTTGGTACTCCCAAGATGGATTGCAAATGGTGTGTTGTGTGCCTCCATCATGATTCTATGCTTCAAGTCGAAATCGTTAGGAACACAAAGTCTAGAGTTGACTCAAAGTATTATCTCTTCATCGATTCTTGCTTTTGGAATGGCACCTTCTTGCACCTTCTTCTTCATCTTCATTAGCTCCGGATCCGTAGCTTGAGCAGCTTTAACTTTATCAATCAAAGTTGGTTCTACGCGTATACTTGACATCATCGCACTCGTTCCCGCATATGATCTTCTACTCAACGCGTCAGCTACCACGTTCGCTTTTCCAGGATGGTATTGGATGGTATGATCGTAATCTTTCAACAGCTCAAGCCAACGTCGTTGCCGCATGTTGAGTTCCTTTTGAGTGAAGAAATATTTAAGGCTCTTATGATCCGTATAAATTTCTACTTTCTCCCGGTACAGGTAATGTCTCCAGATCTTCAACGCGAAAACGACAGCTGCCAACTCTAGATCATGAGTAGGATAATTCCTCTCATATTCTTCGAGTTGTCGCGAGGCATAGGCTATGACTTTCCCATGTTGCATGAGAACACATCCTAACCCTTTGCCCGAAGCATCGCTGTAAATGACAAATCCATCCGAACCAAATGGTATTATCAGAACAGGTGCCGAGATAAGTCTTCTCTTGAGCTCTTGGAAGCTCTTCTCGCATTCCTCGCTCCAAACAAATTTTGTATCTTTCCGAGTCAACTGAGTTAATGGAGTAGCAATTCGAGAAAATCCCTCTACGAACCTCCGATAATAACCAGCTAAGCCCAGAAAGCTTCGTACTTCAGTCACCGACTTAGGTTGCTCCCAGCTTTGTATTGTTTCAATCTTCGTTGGGTCAACAGATACTCCACGTTTCGTTACCACGTGCCCAAGGAATGCTACTTCCTCAAGCCAGAACTCGCATGTCTTCAGCTTGGAATATAGCTTATTCTCACGAAGCTTTTGAAGTACCAACTTCAAGTGGTGCTCATGATCTTCAAGACTTTTAGAATAGATGAGGATGTCATCAATAAAGACAACAACGAATTGATCGAAATACTCTTTGAATACACGATTCATCATATCCATGAAAGCAGCAGGAGC
Organism: Panax stipuleanatus; assembly: GCA_020205555.1. Lineage (NCBI taxonomy): Eukaryota > Viridiplantae > Streptophyta > Magnoliopsida > Apiales > Araliaceae > Panax > Panax stipuleanatus. The sequence goes on along the minus strand of CM035118.1, from coordinate 47,770,024 downwards.
ATTAGTCAATCCAAAAGACATGGCTAAGAACTTATAATGCCCGTACCGAGTTCTGAAGGCAGTCTTAGGAATATCCTCAGTTTTAATCTTCAGCTGATGATATCCAGAACGAAGATCGATCTTTGAAAAGAATTGTGCTCCTTGCAACTGGTCGAACAAGTCATCAATACGAGGTAACGGATACCTATTCTTGATGGTGATATGGTTCAACTCCCGATAATCAATACAAAGTCGCATACTCTAGTCTTTCTTCTTTACGAATAAAACAGGAGCACCCCAAGGAGACGTATTAGGACGAAAAAAACCGATGTTTAATAATTCTTGTAATTGGACCTTTAACTCCTGAAGTTCAATAGGAGCCATTCGATATGGGGTTTTAGAAATGGGTTTTGTACCGGATTCAAGGTCAATAAAGAATTCAACTTCACGTTCTGGGGGTAGACCGGGAAGTTCTTCGGGAAATACATCAGAAAACTCATTAACAACGGAAATATTATTCAAATCTGACGTATTCTGGTTTAGATCAGTGACATGAGCTAAGAAAGCTTGACATCCATTTTTCAATAATCGAATAGCCTTGTGATTTGAAATGATATTGACTGATTTTAGTGGTTTGGTGGTTTGGATTCGTACAATAGGTTGATTAGAAATATGAAAACTAACAACCTTACGAAAATAATCAATTTTGGCATGATAAGTGGTTAACCAGTCAATTCCTAAAATCACGTCAAATGCAAGTATTTTCAAAGATATAAGATCAATAGGTAAGGTAAGGGTACCAATCTGAATCAAGCAAGATTTGTAAACTGTAGATGTAACAAAGGTTTCTCCCAACGGAGTTTCAACAGATAAGTCAAAGTCTAATTTATCAGAAGTCAAGTTCAAACATTGGGCACAAGCAGGTGAAATAAAAGAATGGGTAGCACCGGTATCTAACAAGGTGTAAACTTCTCAAGAGTTTATGATTAGCTTACCCATAATCACCTCGTGTGGGTTCCTCACGTTTTGGGCTGTCACGACAAACGCTCTTCCAGGAATCACCAACTTTGACTTGTCCAAAATTGCCTTTGGAATCACCACCCCCGCTGGACTTGGTTTCGCTATAGGACAATCTCGAGCTATATGTCCTTCTTTTCCACAGTTATAGCATGCTTTGAATTGTTGTGGGCAGTTTGGGCTGATGTGTCCCTCTTTCCCGCATTTATAGCATATAAACGGTGGTCGTTCTCTTCCCCTAGAAATAGTTGATGCTGGTGCTGATGTTGACGTCTTCATGTTCTCATTGTTGTACCTTCTCTTCTTGAAATCTCCTTCCAATTCGCTTTTTCTACTATCATGGCCACGATTACCACCGAAGTGGTTACCGCTTCTGTCATACTTTCCTCCCCGCTGGTTGTCATTACTCCGATGACTGCTGCCACCGGTACGACCTTGGTTATCGTCCCTTGGTTGAATATAATCACTATCTCGTTCTAACAACTGGGCCCTGTTCACTACATCCGAATATAGAGAAAATTTGTGAGAAATGAGGTATTGACGTATTTCGGGTTTTAAACCTCTCAGAAACATCCGCGTCATACGTTCCTCATTCTCCACCAAATGAGGTGCAAACCTGGACAACTCCGCGAACTTAGCCTCGTACTGGGACACCGTCATGTTGTTTTATTCTAGTCTGATAAACTCTACCTCCTTCATATGACGAATACTTTTAGGAAATTACTTGTCATTAAACAGTTTTTGGAACGCTTCCCAAGACATCTTGAGTGCGGCAGGCTGGGTACGCTTCACAGACTCCCACTAGTAATCTGCCTCTTCTCGGAACATAAAGGTGGCGAATGGAACCTTCTGTTCCTCTATGCATCCCAAGACATCAAATATCTTGGTAATTTGCTTAACCCACGTCTCCGCCTTGATCGGATCTGGCTTTCCCAAAAACTCTGGTGGTCCCAATTCTTTGAACTTCTTGGCAGTGACAATTTGCGTGTTGTTATTATCTCCACCTGTATTTTGCACACGAGTTTCCCTCGTCTGGTTTTGCATGAACTGCAAAAAACTTCTAAACATCTCATTGTTTATCGTCTGATTAGCATTGTTTTCAGGATGAATATTACCTTCCTGTTGCACATTCTCTTGGTTGGTGATTACAGGTGTCTCCACGGTATTATTCACTTAGTTGTTAACATTCTCAGCTGCCATTCTCAAATACTGCCATAAAACAAGGGTTAATTAAACAAATTAACATATCACATATTAACCCTATGCTCCGACTGACCAATTAAATACCACATAAGCTTAGGTAGGACATACTAGTGAAGGATTTACTCGTCGCTCCCCTCCTAGTTCTATTCCTCGATCTCCTCCAGAGATCATATCCCTAAGCTCTGATACCAACTGTGACGCCCCCAGAATAGGTCCAGTCAACCCAACCCATTCTAAGTCGCCAAATATATGGTACAGAATTCAAATACAAACTTTATATCACACGGTCGTGCAAAATACGACCACACAACTGTGAGTGTCAATACAAATATGTAGAAAATATTAACATTCAAACTAAGTCCTCATTACAATTATTATCACACTATTTATTAGAAATAGTGAGTACTACTACTGCTCTAACTCGAACCATCACTCTGTCCCCCGACTAGTTCCTGCGACATTCTCATTTCCTGAAGAGGACAATAGATGAAAAGGGTGAGCTCAACTAGCCCAGTAAAGAATATTATGACTAAGATAATGGAAAATAAATTATCGTTAGTCTTCAACAATTCAGATAAAATATTGTTGACAACAAGTTTTAGATCAATATTCGAAGCGAAAATAACCATTCATTAGAAGAGTTAAGTAGAGAATGAAGTCTACTATCTTCTATGATTTAAAAATTCATCATCAATATTTTATCCCTGTAACATCAATCAATATACATCTCGAATCAAATATTCATCTTTGCACTACGGCCAAAGATATTCATTTGTATCATCAGTGGTCATGTTCATCTCAACACCTGTCCATCTCAACACTACGGCCAAAGATATTCATCAGGTAATCATTCATTTTTGCTCTACAGGCCAAAGATATTCAGTTATATCACCTTTTAAGACTGAGGATGATGAAAAATATTTTAAAGAATGAATCCAGTGAGATAAAGGACAAAGACTAAGGATTCGTATTTTAGTTTATCCAATTTCAAAAATATTCATAATAATACTTTGTGGAGCAAAATTCAAGAATAAAGATCAAAACTTGGATCCAATCAAAGATAGGAACCTTAACAAGCAACTTGGACAAATAGAAGAAAATTTAATTTTTTTCATGAATAGTGCCGTATAAATGAATAGTAACTCCGACGAAAAAAGTAAGAATTTCATAATAAAATCCATGACAATATTTTGGTATAATGATATTGAAAAGAATAACATCGTTTACGGAAGAAAATAACATCCTTTACCTCAAAAGAATAGTACTTCTGACTTGAATATCGGATATAATACCGAAGAAAATTTGCACTGAATAGTAATACTCAAAGTATCTAAATACTCGCAAAAATACGCTCGATATTATAGAGAGAGAAAACTTCTGATTCTGGTGTGATTTTCAATTCTAACCTAAGCACCCTATTTATAGAAAAAGCTTAGAATACCAAAGTAGACTTTTTAATAAAATAATATTTTTTATAAAAAAAAATCTGCCCGCCTGTTGTTCCAAAATCCATCAGCCACCAGTGGGGCCCACCTCTCATTAAAAAATATTTATTTTTTAAAACTTCAATAATTCATAATAAATAGCCCTTTTGTCAAAAAATATAAATTCTATGTCCTTTTCATAGAAAATTTAATTCTCTACAACTTTATAGAAGGAAGTTTTTCCAAATTCCAAACATAAATTATCCGAAATCCATAAACGGATGATTTTTCACACCAAAATACTGATAAAAACACATCAGCACTAATTCCTTCTTTTATATCCACAAAATAAATATTTCTTTATCATATAAATCAATAATTAATTATTCACAAATAATATCACAGAACTACAATATTGACAATCAGGTCATTCCTAGGAAAGAGGGGGCCTTCCGATAAGGATTTCTCCTTACTGGCGCGCAATTAAATAACCCCTCCTAGACAAAACTTTCTTAGACATTATCAATAATGCTATCTAATAATATTATTTAAATAATATGAATTATTGAGTTGATAATGTGAAATATTGTGTAGTGACAATTATTGAATCAATGAATACAAAATATCAACGGTAGCAATTATTGAATCAATCATATAAAATAGCAACGTAGCAATTATTGATATAAAATATCAACGTAGCAATTATTGAACCAATAAAATGTCATGCAATTATTGAATCAATAATATAAAATATTGAACAGTAATTACTGTAACAATTATTGAGTAAGTGACTTCTTACGTAAGAACCAATAATTCGAAATACTGTGCAATACCGTGTGCTACTGTGCACAACGCGTATTACTGTATTTTTATCACCGGGTATTTAACAGTTTAACTATAACAGTTTTATTGTTATTTATAAAAAGATTATTTCTGTCGCTTTCTATATCCGACAGTTATTCCGTTGTGGGGCCCACAAATAGATGCGCGTCATACGAATATTCCCCGACAACAAGAATATTCCACGACCAAACGAATATTCCCCAACAACAATGAATATTTTATAACCACTTGCTCATTTTGAAATATTTGCACATTTCACCCATAACTTTTCACATTTATCAAATATACACCTTACTATTTTGAAATAATATATAAAGAAAATTAAATCTTTATTTATAAAATTCGGGGTCTTACATCCTGGTACATCTTCTTACTCCAAGGGTGAATTGAATATTTCGAACTGTGAGCTTCGCTCAAAATCTCCTCCTTAACTTCTGGTACTGGCGGTACCCAGATTCTTCCTTCAAATCGTAGCAGTCCCTTACTGTCGATTCTGAATTTGAACTCTTCACCATCCGTTATTCTTTTCCAAATCTTTTCACATTCTTCATCGTGAAGTTGTGCTTCTTTCACTTTGTCTACCAGAGTAGAACCAGTAGTTACTTGAAACAACTTCTCATCCGATTCCTTCGAAAACTTCACTTTCAGCTCTAATCTAGCCATCTGTTCTATCAACTGATCTTGATTAGTTAACATATTCAGCTTCTGTCGACCTTTTCTTCTCAAAGCGTCGGCGATGACGTTTGCTTTACCCGGATGGTAAAGTATCTCGTAGTTGTAAGTCCTTAATCAGTTCTAACCATCTTCTTTGGCGCATGTTCAAATCCTTCTTGGTAAAAATATACTTCAGACTCTTATGATCTGTGTATATTTCACACTTCTCTCCATATAGGTAGTGTCTCCAAATCTTTAGAGCAAACACTACTGCCACCAATTCTAAGTCATGAGTCGGATACCACTTCTCGTAATCCTTCAGCTGACGTGATGCATAAGCATCTTGCCGCTATGCATCAACACGCAGCCTAAACCCTTATGTGAGGCATCACTATATACCACGAAATTCCCTGTACTATCCGGTAAAGACAACACAGGCGCAGTACTCAACCTCTTCTTCAATTCCTAGAAACTTTCCTCACACTTTTCTGTCCAAACAAACTTAACTATTTTACGAGTCAAATTCGTTAACGGAGTTGCGATCTTGGAAAAATCTTGGATAAATCTCCGGTAATAACCTGCCAATCCCAAGAAACTCCTCACTTCAGACGGCATTTTCAGCTGATCCCAATTCATTACCGCTTCAACCTTGGACGGATCCACCGAAATACCATCCTTATCGATCACATAGCCAAGAAATTGCACACGACCCAACCAGAATTCGCACTTCGAGAATTTTGCATAAAGTTTTTCTTGTCTTAGCGATTCTAAGGTTAGCCTTAAAGTTCAGCGTGTTCCTCCTCGGTCTTGGAATAAACCACAATATCATCTATGAACACCACTACAAACTTGTCCAAGAATGGCTTAAACACCCTGTTCATTAGGTCTATAAATGCAGATGGGGCATTCGTTAACCCAAATGACATCACCAAGAACTCGTAATAACCATACTGAGTCCAAAAAGTCGTTTTTGGTATATCTTCCTTTCTCACCTTCAATTGATGATACCCGCTTCTCAAATCGATTTTTGAGAAGTATTTAGCACCCTTCAGTTCATCAAACAAGTCATTGATCCTAGGTAAGGGATACCTTTTCTTGATCATAACTTTGTTCAATTCTCTATAGTCAATGCAAAGACGCATCGATCCATCCTTCTTTTTGACGAATAAAACTGGCGCTCCCCACAGCGAAACGCTCGGTTGAATATACTTCTTGTCTAGCAATTCTTGCAATTGAACCATTAGTTCCTTCATCTCAACTTGAGCCATTCGGTACGGAGCTTTCAAAATTAGAGCAGTTCCCTGCGCTAAGTCGATCACGAGCTCTATCTCCCTATCAGGCAGAAGTCCTGCAAATAGCTCAAAAAACGTCCACAAACTCCTTAACCACTGATATCTCTTCTACCTTCGGGCTCTCCTTACGCGTATCTACTATGTAAGCTAGATATCCTACACAGCCTTGCGTCAAAAGTTTCTTGGCTTGCATCACCAGTCAGACAACTCGCTTGTTTAGGCGATTTACTACCATAGAGCACTACCTTTGACGAAGTTGTAAGGTTTACCGACTTCTTCTGACAGTCGATTACCGCCCCATGGTTGAACAACCAGTCCATTCCCAATATGACATTGAATTCCCCAAGTTTTATCGAAATCAAATCTACCCTCAGCTCCTGGCCCTTAATGTCCAACCTACAGTTCTTGTATACAAACCTAACAGGAATAACTTCCCTATTCGCAATTTCTATGTTCAAGGGGTAAGCTAACTCCTCCATAGGTAAGTCTAGTGTTTTAGCAAAATCATCAGATACGAATGAACAAGTAGCACCCGAATTAAATAATACATATACATTTATACTATTGATCGGAATAATACCTGCCACCACATCCTTTGATTGCACGGCGTCCTCCACCACCATGTTGAACGTACGGGCAGTGGGTCGAACGGCTTGCAGTGGCGACGGTCTTGCAATAGTCAGAGTGTTGTCGCTGCCATTTCCTCCATTCCCTATTGACCCTGCCACTAGCTTCTTAGGGCAGTTACGAGCCATATGATCCTTGGATCCACATGCATAGCATGCTCCCTTCTTTGGGTTTGGGCAATTTGGTGCGGTGTGGCCTTCCTGGCCACAGTTGTAGCACACCCGTTTCCCTTTCATACACACTCTAGTGTGAGTCTTCTCGCATATAGCACATGCTTCGAGCTTCCTCTTTTGTTGGCCTCCCTGCTGACTCCCAGCAGAGGTACTGTCGTTCCACTTCCTTTTCTGATGGATAGCCCCTATACCACCAGCCTTGTTTTTCATCTCATTCTTCTTCTTCTTCTCTTGGTTAAACTTAGTCACCGCGTCGCTTCCTCCCTCAGCAAGGATGGCCTTTTCCAGCACAGCAGCAAACGTATTCAGTTGGAACATAGAGACCTTACTGTAGAGCCAGGGTTTCAGTCCGTCTCAAACGTCCTCGCCTTCCTAGCGTCCGTGCTGACTTGGTATGTAGCGAACCTGGCCAACTCGTTGAACTTAGTGGCATATTCAGACATCGTCATCCCCCTTGCTTAAGCTCTAAAAATGAGACCTCCATCTGGTCCTGCGAATTCACAAGGAAGTACATTTCAAAGAACATCTCTTTGAAACGTACCCACGGTATGACTCCTTCACCTTCTTTGGTCTTATTAGCCTGCCACCAGAAGCTAGCATCTTACTTTAACATGAAAGTTGTGAATGCCATTTTCTGGTCTTCACCGAACTTAGCCACGTAAAAGACCTTCTCCATTTCCATAACCCACGTCTGTGCATCGATCGGGTTTGTCGATCCCTTGAATTCAGGCGGCCCTACTGCCTTGAATTCCTTAAATGTAGTACCTAGCATTTGCGGCTGATTCGCCATCGCACCTGTCAGTAGGTTCACTAACTGCTGAACCGAGTTAGGGTCTGTTCCATCATTGTTGTTCGTCGAACTCTCAGGGTTTTGACGTGTTGGTCTTCTTCTAGGAGGCATTTTCTGTTAAGAAAAATTATTATTAGCTCCTTTATTCAATTCTTAAGTATTCAAGTTTAGCTTAAACATTTTAAATAACTCAGTTCATATATGAACACATAGCACATCCATAAACTTCTTTTATTCATTACTCGTAGTTTTAAAACATAGGATAGATAGCATTTCTGCTATTTACATCACTTTTCCTGAACTGGAACAAGTTACAGGACTACATCATCACTTTATCCCATTATTATCTCAAACTATGGGATTTACATTTATTTATTACAAAAAGAAACACATAATTTAAAAGCTCTAATGTCTAGGCATATTAAGACGTCGCACAGCCTCTCTTCGTTCTTCCTCCATCACCCGAAATGCTGTCCTTCGGTCCACCACATACCATGGTAACCCTTAAAACTGAGCTGGGTAATATAAGATACGGTTCTGGGCCCTATCTATGGCCGTATGGAAAGCGTATTTTGTCTCCCTTAGCTTGGCTCTCTTGGTTTCCGCCTCATTCTCAGCTCGATCGGCTAGTTGGGTAGCCCTCAAGCTTGTTTCCTCAGCTCTGGCATGCTTTGTCGACTCCTCTTGGATATCTTGCTTCAGCTTTGCTAGCTCGGCTCGGGCCTCATCTCGATCATCCTCTACTTGGATTATCTTCCACTGCACTTCTCCTAGATGACTAGCTATCTCTTCGATAGTCTCGTTCCGTTGCTAGATGGTTTCTTCGAGCTCTCCGACTCAACCATGAAGCTCCACGTTACTGTCGTAAACTGCCTCGTACATCTCAGCACTAACAGAGTGAGGTGGAAATTCCTCTTTGGGATCCTCTTCCTCCTCTTCCTGCTCTTCAGACTCGTCCTCTTCCTCTAGAATAGGTGTCAGTTCACGCTCCTGACCAGCTACGGTGATCATTGGAGATGGCTCTCTCCTAACCAGCTGCTCCCAGACAATATGGATGTCTCGGGGCTCTTCCTCTCTAGGCACCTCAGGTATATCCTCTCTAGCCTGACTGGGATCTCCAACATTCGTCATCCTGACAAAAGAATTTTAAAGTTTATTATTACGTGATATCGAGTCGTCACTCTTCGAATACCTAAACATAAACACATAGCACATAAGGTAGTTTATTATCTTTACCTATCACCACTATCTTTTCAATCTTACTATAAGGCTACTACCTAAGGTTTTCCCCCCACCTAAGGTTCATAACCTACTGCTTTGATCCCAACCTGTGACACCCCCAAATCCGGGTACTTTGTTTCCACATGATTTGGTGTTCACTATCTAATAAAACATACATTTACCCAATAATAAAGAATTGCAAAGTAAATTACAACCTTCATAATACTTAAATAAAATCTTCCTTGAAAAAGGATTACAACTTGTTCAATATAAAATCCCAAGGTTAACTAAACCTTAACATCAAACAAAGTAAATGCAAAAATAAAACATCGTCACTAAGTCTTATTACAAAAGTAACTTGAAATAACAAGCCTTCACTTGCTCATCTTTCCTTTTCCTTTACTTGTTGACGGTATGTCAACATTCTTGGTTTCCACTGCAAAGGTTGATAAAAAATGCAAGAGTGAGCAAACAAAAGCTCACTTGAAATACAACCGAGATATGACATAAGTGAATAGTTTCAAAAGAGTTTGAATAACTTTACTTTTATCAAAATAAAGAATTAAATAATAATTCTTTCAACATCTTTAAAATTCGAATATAGAACTTATCTGAGGATCATACGACCTTGAACTATGTCCTAGGTTATAAACATTTTTATTTAAACCTTTAACAGTCGTTAAGACTATGGACCTTCAACTCATACTCAGAGGGATCAGCCCTTTGTACCATGTATTGTGCACAAATATTTAACGCTTTCGCATAAATATTGATAAGTGGTTTTTATATCGCGAATCAGATTCTCTAAAAGCTTAAGACGCTGCTGGTTTTATGTTATTTATTGAGCTTTTATAGATATTTTGTTGTTATTATGCTTATCTTGTATGATGCAGGGCTGTTTAGGTCATTTCCAGCTTAAAGGGGGGTAAAATTGTCATTTTCTACACTCTGGAGCAGCAGCGCCAGAGCCTAGCCTTTTCCTCGCGCCGCAGCGTCGCTTCCTTGTCCACGCTGATGTCATCTGCCGCTGCAGCGTCCCTTTTGCTTCTTGTGTTCGCGCCGCAGCGCCACCCAACAGCTATGTCTCCGCGCCACAGCGCCACCTCCGGTGCCTAGCCAATGGCTCGCTTTTAATGACCTAATGAAAAGAAAGAGAACACACAGCGGGGGGAGCGATATAGAAAACAAGTACGGAGGCTAGGACAGTGGATGATAGATAGTGATAGCAGGGTAGATTAATTAGATTCTAAAAGAGAAAGAAGCTGGTTTTGAGGGGAGAATAGTTATTGCATCCTACACAGCTCAGGAGTTACACGGAGAAGAGAAGACTTGGAGACAGAAAACCTCACAACAGGAGTTTTCTTATTCCAAATCTCTCAGTTATTTGTGTATTACTGAGCAATGTTGAATGTTATAGAAATGTGTATTAGCACCATGGTTATGAACTAATTCCTTTTTGGGATTGCAATGTAACCTAGTGTTTAGCCTAATTAACTTTCTCTCCTATTTATATTAATGAATCATTTTGGGAATGGGTTGTTGTATTTCTTGCTTATTGACTGCTTGCTTGACAGAGTTTTTGGCAGTGATATTAATGGATATTGAAAATTGGACATTAATATCTGGCTTTTAAAATACAATAACACTTGTTATGCCCTTGCCTAAGGGAATGTGTGCATAAACTGCTTAATAGGATAGACATATCTCTATTTGCCTTGTGTAGCCTTGAGACTGAGCTTAATGACCCTAGTCTAGTTATTTTCATCAATAGACATATTGTGATTCAGCTAGCTAGGGATGTGCATTTGGCCTTCGACAGAAGCATATGCGTAGTTCTATTCTCAGCTGACCATTCCTTGATTTATCTGTAATGTGGAGAGTTAGGAGATTAGGCGACGCATTAGGGGAATTGTAATCCTAACTTGTCTCCCTAGCGCATCTATTTCTCTCACCTCCTTTAGTTGTAATCGCATAGTTTAAAATACCATCTCCAATCACTTGTTTAGATAAGAAAGTATAGAACTTACATTAGTATTTGATTTGCAATTAAGACTTCGTCCTCGTGGGTACGACACCCTACTTATCTTATATTACTTGTTGACCGCGTATACTTGCGCGTTAATTGTCGTTACATAAATCAACCAACAAATATCCCCTAATAAATAGGGTTGTTCATTCTCAGTAATTGAATACAAGTCTGCACCAAAGAAAGTTTGGTTTGGATAGATAAGGGAACTTTGGAGTTTCAACTATCATCAACTAGGAGTAGTTGAATCGACTCACAGTACTTTAACAGTTCAATAATATAAGAATCATGAACCAATTGTAAGATATAACAATAAACTTCATAGTAAGTAGACATGCTTTAGAAATAACTTAAAGCAACTGAAAGAATAAGTAGATCTTGCTTGAACAATTAAGTCAAGATCACAATGTTTCAATAATACGTCAATACTTGTGCAATAAGAATATTTGAATACAACAAAGCTTGTACTATATAAGTAACAAGTTTAGAGATAGAAAACTTGCTTAACGAAAGAGAATAAGAATAAGAGAACTTGCACAATATAAATAACAAGTTAGAGATCGAAAACTTGCCTCAAGCGCAAGCTACACTTTAATAACTATAACCACTTCCACAATTACCCTACACATTACATTACGTTTAAAGCATCTATTAGTATTCGACTTCAATGTTTAAACCGTCGAACTTCATACTCAAGTCTAACTCACAACGTTGTTTACATCATAGGTTGCTAACTAGCCACACATGTGAGTCTATACTCACGGCATACATTTCATAAGCTTATAACGCTTTAAATCATGTTGTATACCTTATGAAAGTAATACACCCATAAACATGTAACACATTCATAAAATACTTTAATTTATCTTAAACACATCAAAAACATGTTATCTTATTACCTATTTCACTAATCAAGTCATAGAAATAAGTTATCTAAACAAACGGGGCATGAAAACTCAACAAGCAAAAACAAACATTCCCGGACAGCAAGGATCTCCGCTGGGGCGGGTCCCTAAGGCATAAAAACCCCGCTGGGGCGGGTCCTCCGTCTGGAACAAGTGCTGGTTCGCGAACTGGGAGAGAAATAAGCTAATTTGGCTTATTTCTTCACACCAAGTTCAATTTTTCCCAATATGATTAACATGAAACATGATACAAACAATATTTTAAACTCTTTAATATGATCATAACATATAAAATCCATACATCACATAATCAAAACCAAGATTTCATAATTTTCGAAGAAAACTACAAGATTAAGCGTTCTTGACGAAAATTGCTACTACGAATTCATTTTTCAATCAATTCAAGTAATTCCAACAGTAATAACTCCTATTCTTAACAGACTAACATAATACATGATCAATTAAAACAATAACCCATAATCAAACAATAATTTGATAGTTTCAAAGCCATTTTTCAGAAATAAATTTACAAAAAATCACTATGAACACAATTCTTCTTGTTTATCAAAATTTCTTGAATTGAATTGTTAAAACAACCATATAACTCATATATAATCATGCTATATCACATATTACTCATAACTTCATGCTTACACCAATCTCTTTGATGATTTAAGAACTATTTTCAAAATAACTTTATAATAAAATACTATGAACATGATTTCTCCATGTTCATCATATCTTTGTGAATTAAAACACTTAAACGACTATAAAAATCATATGTAAACATATATATATATATATATATATATATAAACATCCCATACATATATCAAAATCAAGAACTTTCACATAAAGATTTTTACAGAAAATTCTAAAACCATGGAAACATAGAAGAACATGATTACAACTTATAGAGTTCTAAGTTTATACCTTTTCTAGTTTCAATTAGGAGAAGAGATGGAGATGATGAAAGCTCTCCTCTTGTTTTCTCAAGGTTTTCCTTCTTCTTCTTCTTCCTCTTCTTCTTCTCTGATAATTCTCTATAACCCTTCTCTTGTTTTCTTTCTTTGTCTCTAACTCTAAACTAACGTACTAACTCTTTTAACTTAACGTATGTTGTATATACATATGATATATAACTTATACAATATAATTACTCTATAATAATTATCATAAATACAATTAATCACATAAGTTACAAGTTTTGAATTTGAAAAGCCCTAAGGCTTGTTTGGCCAAAACAACATTATATTTAAAAATAGATTAATAGTAAATAAGGCCATGTTTGGTAAAATAAGTTTTAAACAAATACAAGGGTCTTGTTTGGTAAAACCAACTTAAAACCCTTTTCATTATTTTAATAAATCCTAAATTCATAGATTAAGTACTACACTTATTTAATTAAATTACAACATTTCAATTCAATTAAATAAAAGCTAACATTCATTAATTAATTAAAATTGCACATAATACCCTCCTTTATTAAACATAATACTTGTAACAAATTATTATCAACACTTAGCACATAACATTAAATCTAATTCAATTATTCTTAATTAAATCAATCCACACAATCACATAATTTATTTAACTCAATAAATAAATTCAATAAAATATTTATTTAATCCAATAAATATTTACAATTAATATATAAAATTCTCAATCGTTACATCAGGTAACTTTAATTTGGTTTTTCTTTGGTTCAGTGACCTATGAGCTAATTTGTTGAAATTTGTAAATGCCTCCAAATAGACACAGACTTAGCATTGGCGGATTTTCTTCGTTGACACCGCAATGGGACCAAACCAAGTTTGTCAGTGAGGAGGCGTCTGCGCGATATAACCAAACTTTCGCCAAGAAGAACTTGGTACATGAGCAGGGCTTGAGCCCAGACGATAAGAAAGGTGGGCAACTGATGACTATGATCCTTGAGCGAAAATGGTTGCATTTCACAAAGCAGTCAGGGTGGCAAATTTCAATTTGGTCCGTGAATTCTATGCCAAGTCAGTTCTGACGGTTCAGCGGTAGTTCAGGTTAAAGGCCAGGCGATGGCATATAACAGAGAAACGCTCAATGACTTTTTTATCATGCCTAACCATTACTTGGAGAATAGGGATCGAAATGACTATCTAAAGGATGGGATTAGCAAGTATGACCTGGATAACATCATTAAGCGGCTTTACAAGCCCGACACTACATGGAGGACAAACGAATCCACTGCGAAGAAGACTAATTTCCCTCAGAGCGCTCAGTTGCTATGGCAAGGCACAGTACAGTTTCATCTGTGCCAGTATCATGCCTACTTGCCACCAGAGCAATGTCACCAAGGAGCGAGCGGTCCTACTATTTGCTATTGTCACCGGACTCGACATCGATATTGGCGCCCGCATCCAAGAGTCCATTCTGAAGGCGATCAAGGGCACTAAATTTGTGGGATATCCAAAAGAAAGTTTAGGATACTATTTCTATAATCCTACTGAGAAAAAGTTGTTTGTTGCGAAACACGCCGCCTTCTTGGAAAAGGAGTTTATCCTTGAAGGGGCTAGAAGAAATTCAAGAACCATAAACCACTATAGGCAAGTTCTCTAACTTACCCAAACTCGTATATTTGTGCAAGTTTTTTGAACTTAACTCCTTATTGTGCAAGTTTCCTATCCTTCTCATATTGTATTGAGCAGGTTATTATTGTATTGAAAGTTATTTATTTAAGGTTGAACTTTATTTCCAAGCATGCCTTAGGTGGTTTAATTACTTTATAATTATTCCACATCGATCTTATTGATATTCGCACTTGGTGCACTTGAGTTCGTACAGTCTTGGACTTGTATATTATTTAAAGTTCTATAATTCTTGAACTACGTCAGATAGAGTCTGAACCCTTGTTCGGTCAGACAATTGTATGAAATTTTTATAAAAGCTATCCAGGCCAATTGATGGTATGGATTCTTAGACTGAAGAGAACACCCCTTATATTATAGGGGAGTACCCCATGTATCTAATATATGATACAAACAGCAGAGTTGAATGTTATGCATATACATGGCGTACGCGAGACTGATCCCCTCAAGTACTTATTCTGTAGCCAGTAACCAAAGGGTCAATCAGCTATTGATTCCATTAGAGGTTTATAGTTCAAAGTCTACTTGACTATCAATTATTCTAAAAGCAATCATTATCCTTGCTTCTGATATTCATATTGTTGAATTCCTTTAATCATGATATATCCTTTATTGTTGTATTTAAACTTGTTGAGCAAACTAGTTTCTCACTCTTGCTATATCATGACTTTTATTACAGTTAAACCCGAGACTTCAGGGAAGGACAAGGGTAAAGAAAAGATGAAGTAATAGACTTCAAGTAGCTGAATTTGTTTTATGCTTAGTTTAATTACTGTTTATGTAATTTGAACCTAATGGTTATTCTAGGGTACGTTTGTAAGGTTGTATTAAGGTTATCAAATCTTGGGACTAGAACACCTTTTGAATGAATGACATACGTTTATTTTATTCCGCATTTAGTTATTGTATGTTGTTTAGAAGTGAATATTTGTACCGGATCTTGATGACCGAATCCGGGTGTTTGAGACTCAAAATTGGGGGTGTCACATATATGGTAATACGTTGTGTAGGATTCATGAAGTGCAGATAATTATAAGATATTTTTCGTTAATTGGTAATATACGAGCCAGGCAAGTCTTTCAGTTCCTAATTGCTATGTGAACTCGATGATGAACTATTTTAAATTTGTATTGCAAAGAGCATGATATGTTATATATATTGTAAGTATGAAATGATAAATTCAATTTATGACTTTATTGATTGAGTAAAGAATGTTGATTGAGTAAGGAACTCAATCTTTATACTTGTTATATGAATTAAAGCATGCATGATATGTTAGTCTAATGATTATGATGTACAAGATGAGCATGTTGTTTATGTGCTACGTGATGCATGAAAACTGTTTGATCTTGCTGAGCTGTCGAGCTCACTCTTGCAAATAACCATTTTTGCAGATCAAGGTTTCAAGGTAATGATACGTGCTAAGTGAATTATAGAGATCCATATTCACGAAAATTACTTATTTTAGATGAGAATGCATTTAATGTTTTGATTGTAACGTAATTGTTGAATTGTAAGTTGAGCTATCCGATGTATAGTGGATATTGCTTTGTGATGTAAGACTTTGTATAGTAACTTTGATGTAGTGATTCATGTAATAAATTTGAATCAAAGATATGTTATGTAAAGGTTGAGATTCAGGGCAATAAAGAAAGAAATATATAAAAGTTTTAATTATTCAGCATTTTTAGTGATAGTATCATCGAATAATGATGTAAAGTTAGAATATGGTTGTATTGTTAACGATCGATGTCGAGAATTGTATTGTTTGAATTTTGGGGTCGTTACAGAATTCATGTTCATCAAAAGTTACAGAGAAGTATTTTAAAAATATATAGTTTTTATTTAAAATCAAAATTTATGTTTGATTGTTAATTATTGTGCAAATTAATTATAGATAATGATAACATGTTTAGAAACTAATTGATTATGTTTGGAATTATGTGAATTGGTTTTAAAAAAAAATAAGCTCACAGTGTTCAATTTCATCAAAAACACTGAAAAAAGGTTTTTCTCCAAAAATTTTACAAAATTGAGAGTTTGGATTATGTGTTATGATGATTATATGTGTTAAAACATGTTAGAAAGTTAGAATTATGTTTTCTATTAAGTGTTATATGCAATATGTGGTTAAATTCGGAATTTGGTGTGGAAAAATAAACTAAATTGACTTTTTCTCTGCAAAGTTCGCGACACTGTCAGACCTTTCGGCACAGTGGCACTGTCGCGCCGCTCCCAAGGCTATTTGGAGCACGGCCGCGCTGGTCCTGCAGATTGGGCAGAAAACTATTTTTAATCATACAATATTATGAGATTAATGATGTAATAAATTATAAAGCATGTTAATAAAATTAAAATGCCAAATGGACAGTAATGAATTATATTGTTAAAATATAATATATAATTATAATTTGATTAATTATAATTAAATTAAATAGTTAATTTAAATTATAATTTAATTAATATAAATGCATAATGTAATTTGATTATAATCACAGTAAATGTTTAATTTAAATTATAATTTATTTAATTATAATTTAATTAATATAAAATAAAGTTATAATTTGATAAAAAATTTATTTAAATTATAATTTATTTAATTATAATTTAATTAATATGGGTACATAATTATTATTTGATTAATTATGTGCAAATGTAATATGATTATGTGATGTAATTATGTGATGTGATAATTAATTATAAAACTTAATAATTAAGGGGAATGAGTTAACCTAGATGGGTTAACTAAGTTATGTGAATTAGTTATATGATAACTAATTATATTATTATTGTTAATTATATATATGTAGGGTTATTTAAGGAACGTGATTTATAATTGTAGCTTGTGCTTGAGGCAAGTTCTCTATCCCTAAACTTGTGATTTATATGCAAGTGTTTTAAATTCAAATCTTAAATGTATTTAAGTCTGTCCTTTTATTTCTGCAATGGACAAGTAATTATTTAAAGTTCACGATTTAATTAAAGTGACCTTAACTTAATTGTTCAAGTAAGGTCTATTTTTATCTTTCGAATGCTTTAAGTTTAATTCTAAAGCATGAGTTATTTCATAATTCTTTATTGTTGAATTATTCTAGATTATTGTAAGTCGATTCAACTACTCCTTATTTGATGGTAGTTGAACTCCAAATTTCCTTTAAGCTTATCCAAACCAAACTTTCTCTGGTGCGGACTTGTACCAAATACTGAGATGAACAACCCTATTTAATAGGGGATTACCAAGCGAAAGCGTTAAGATATTTGTGCACAATACATAGTACGAAGGGCTGATCCCCTTAAGTACGAGTTAAGAGTCCATATAGTCTAAACGACTGTTAAAGATTTTAAATAGAAATATTTATAACCTAGGACATAGTTCAAGGTCTTATGACCCTCAGATGATTTCTATATTCGAATTCTAAATGTTGATGAAGAATTATTATTCAATTCTTTATTATTGATGAAAAAAAGTATTCAAATATCTTGAGGTTATTCAGTTTATGTCATCATTATTATTGTTATTATTCCAAGTGAGCTTTTCTTTGCTCACTCTTGCAATTAAATAACCACTGCAGCTAAAGTCGAGAATGTTGACGCACCGTCAACGAGTAAAGGAAAAAGCAAGATGAACAAGTGAAGACTTGTTATGTTATACTATGATGTGTAATAGACTTGATTATGTCATGTTTTATTTTCGCACTTATTTATTGACGTTAAGGTTAGATTAAACATGGGATATTTTGATTAAAGTTGTAATCCTTTTAAGGAAGATTTTTATGGATTTATAAGGTTGTAATTTATTTTGCATTCCTTATTATTAGGCAGTAGTTGTACTTTATTTAGATAGTGAGCACCAAATCCTGTGGAATTGAAGTACCCGAATTTGGGGGTGTCACACCTTCTGTGTAAAAATATATTTCAGACTCTTATGGTCTGTATATATTTCACACTTCTCCCCGTAGAGATAGTGTCTCCAGATCATCAAACCAAATACTACCGAGGGTAATTTCAAATCATGGGTCGGATACCCCTTCTCATAATCCTTCAGTTGATGTGACGCATACGCATAACCTTGCTGTTTTGCATTAGCATGCAGCCTAGCCCTTAATGCGATGCATCACTATAAATCACGAAATTTCTTGTGCTATCCGGAAGAGATAACACAGGAGCCGTACTCAATCTCTTCTTCATCTCTTGGAAGCTTTCCTCACATTTCTCCGTCCAACCGAATTTCACCGATTTCCTGGTCAAATTTGTCAACGGAGTCGCGATTTTGGAAAAGTCCTGAATGAACCTCCTGTAATATCCTACCAATCCGAGAAAACTTCTTACTTCTGACGGCGTCTTCGGCTAATCCCAGTTCATCACAACTTCAACCTTTGAGGGATCTACTAAAATTCTGTCCTTATCAATTCCATGTCCAAGAAATTACACCCGCTCTATCCAAAATTTGCATTTCAAAAACTTAGCATATAACTGCTCTCTTCTTAATGCATCCAATGTCACCTTCAAATGTTCTACATGTTCCTCCTTGGTTTTAGAATATACCAAAATATTGTTGATGAACACCACCACGAATTTGTCTAAAAACGGTTTAAACACCCTGTTCATTAGGTCCATAAATGCTGCAGGAACATTCGTTAGACCAAATGACATTACCAAAAACTCGTAGTGACCATATCGAGTCCTAAACGTTGTCTTCGGAGCATCTTCTTTCCTCACCTTTGATTGATGGTACCTACTTCTTAAGTCTATCTTCGACAAGTATTTAGCTCCCTTCAACTGGTCAAACAAGTCGTCGATCCTGGGCAATGGATACTTATTCTTAATTGTGACCTTGTTTAACTCTCTGTAATCAATGTAGAGTCGCATTGTTCCATCCTTCTTCTTAACGAACAACACCGACGCTCCCCACGGTGATACGCTCGGCTGAATATACTTCTTATCCAATAGCTCTTGCAACTGCACCATTAATTCCTTCATCTCCACCGGAGCCATACGGTACGGGGCCTTCGATATTGGGGCAATTCCTGGTGCCAAATCGATCACGAATTCTACTTTCCTATCTGGCGGAAGTCCTGAAAAATCATTCAAAAATGCGTCTACAAAGTCTCTCACGACAAGTATCTCCTCTAATTTTAGACTCTCTTTTATACTATCGACTATGTAGGCTAAACACCCTATATAACCTTGTCTCAACAACTTGTTAGCCTGCATCACCGTCAGATAACTCGCTTGTCTAGGCGACTTGCTGCCATAAAATACAACCTTTGACGGGGTCATAAGGTTAATACACTTCTTTTGGCAATTAATTATCGCCCCATAATTGAATAACCAATCCATTCCCAAAATAACATTGAATTCTTCAAGTTTAATCGGGATTAGATCTACGATCATCACGTTTCCCTTAATGTCCACCCTACAGTTCTTGTGTACAAACTTAACAGGAATCACTTCCATATTCGTAATTTCAATGTTCATAGGGTAATCTAATTCGTCCTTAGGCAATTCTAGATTCTTAGCAAAGTCATCGGATATAAATGAGCAAGTAGCACCCGAATCAAATAACACATAAGCATTTATATTATTTATCGGAATGATACCTGACACCACATCACGTGACTGCACAACATCTTGCACGGTCATGTTGAAAGTCCTGGCGGTAGGTCGATTCGTTGGCGTTGATCCCGTGATGGTTAGGGTGTTACCACTGCTGGCTCCTCTATTTCCACCTGTTCCTGCCCCCACCTGATACCTTATTGGGACAATCCCTTGCCAGATGGTCCTTTGACCCACACGTGAAGCAAGCGCCCTTCTTAGGATTTGGGCAATTTGGTTCTATGTGGCCTTCCTGACCACAACTGTAGCAGACCCTCTTTCCCTTCATGCATACTCCCAGGTGATTCTTCTCGCATGTAAGACAAGCCTCCACCCTCTTTTTCTTATTTCTTTACTAGATCCTGGTAGACGCACTGACATTCCACCTCCTTTTCTAACTGATGCTGTGACGAACGAGAATTTTATAAATTATTTAAATATTTATTGAATTAAATAAATATTTTTCAATGATTTAATTATTAATTTAAATAATTATTTGATGGAATTATGGTAGATTAATTTAATTATATGTGTTACATTAGTTAAATTAATGTGGAGAATTTTATTATTCAAAGTATGTATTTAATTGAGTTTATTCGATTAAATAAATTATTTAATAAGCATAATGTTATTCTAATTAATTTAATAATTAATTAGAGATGTAAAGATTTCACATAATTAATAAATGAGAATTTTAATTATGTGATAATATGATTTAATATGGAGTTATGATATTTTATTTAATTGATTTAAATAAGATTATTTGATTAATTAGAAGTGTGACATTAAACTATATAATAAGCATGTAATTAAAATAAATGATAAAGTAACTCTTATTACTAGCCAAACATGGCCCTAGGAGAAGTTGGGGCAGTTAACCCATTATGGGATTAACTGACCACTTACTTATCAGTTATATAATATATATATATATATATATATATATGTATTATATATCTATACATATATTATATATCATATCAGTTTCTATGTTAATATCTTCCATCTAAGAGAACTAGAGAGAAAATTGAGAGTTTAAAGGAGGAAGGTTGAAGAATCAAAGAAGAAGAGTTCTATATCATCATCTAAACAAACTAGCAAGGGTAATCCCTCCTCCTAAGTTTTCAATTAAGTTTTCAGAGTTTTTCCATTAACGGGTGTTTTAAAAGTCTCTGTAAAAGCCTATTTTGTGATAAATGCATTAATTGATGAATAATGTGTATATACATGTTAATATATGATCATAACATATTTTCTACCATCTAAGTATGTTTTAAAAATAATTAATTTCATATAATTATGCTTTAATTGGATTTTCAGAAGTTACAGAGCATGAAGAACACTTATTTGATCTTATGTACAAATTGTATGTTTTAAATTGTTTGTTTAACTTAAAATTGACAATAGATTACAATTATACATGTTAAAACGAAGAGAACGAACTTTAAACGAACGAATTCAGAGTTATAACGAATCCGTAACGTTGAATTTCATGATTTCTCTCGAAACTTTTTAAAATACTAAGAACAATGAATTTAAGTGGTTTAATTTGAGTAATTGCATGATCTTAAGTGTTAAAAATATGTTAGGGTCATTGTATGATGTTTCTGTGAAGTTTATACTTCATGAGTATCAGTAATAATCATCGTGTTAGTGTAAATTGGAGTTAATTAGGCTACGAACTATCAAAATCGCGAGCCATGCAGCATGTAAGCCCGCCCCTGCTGCATAACACCCACCCCAGCGGGTGTGGTGCAGAGAAAAAAATTAGATTTTTGTCGTTTGTATGTTTTTAAGTCCTAACATGATATACTAACTGAATGTAATGAACCTAATGACATGTTAGGTGTATGAAACAATAATATAACATGTTGATTGACATTTATAATATAATTTGAAGTTTCATGTTAACAACTAAGTTGTTGACATGTATAATATAATGTGAAGTTTCATGTTAACAAACTAAGTGTAAACTTGGATATGGTGGTCGTAAGACATGATTATGATTGTCTAAGAGCTTACGCTTGTATGGTATACATGTTATGAGTTTATACTCATGTTATGTGTTTAGTCAACAGGTTAATATTATAAACCAAGTTGTAAGTTGAACTTAAGTGAGAAGTTCAACGGTTAAACATAATAGCTATGAAAACTAATCAATGTCATATACATAATGTAATGTGTAGGACGTTGAGGAATTGAATTGTAACTATATTTGTAGCTTGCGCACGAGGCAAGTGTCCTATCCCTAACTTATTATTGTTAAGCAAGTTTTCTTATCCATACTCTTTAAATTGAGCAAGCTTTCTAACTTCAAATTTATTCATTGAGCAAGTTCTATACTTATGATTCTATATCAATTAAGTTCTTATTCTTGTTTATTCAAGTTAAGATTTCGCATGAGATGTTATAAGCGTTGTTAAGTATTATTTCAGTATACAATCTTTATTCAATTGTATACCCTCGAGATTTATATTTCAATTCTATTATCAAGTATTGTTGAACCTTGTAAGACTAGCGAATTAATGAACATTCTAAATTCTAGAACTATTAGTGAGCTTATCCAAACCAAACTTCTGTTGGTGCGGTCTCTGATGTCAAACTGAAATGAACAACCCTGTAAAGGGGATTATTTACGCTTTAGCGTTGAGATATTGTGAACAGTACGGTACTAAGGGCTGAAAGTAGAGTCCATATAGTCTTATGACTGTTAAAAATTTAAAGTAAAAATACTCGACAACCTAGGACATAGATCAAGGTCTTATTACCCTCAGATGTTCTTTTGATTCTTACTATTCATTCTTGATTCAAAAGCCGAGTTTCCTTATTCAGAAGTCTTTGATTCACTCGCATGTTATTATATTATTATATTATTATACTTGTGGACAATCATGCTCACTCTTGCATAATAACATTATAGTTAAGAACGAACGGTCTGACGAGCCTTCTACTAGCAAAGGCAAGGGAAAGATTAACAAGTGACTGAAGACTTGTTATTTGTTTGAATTGATTATTCTAAGTCTTGATGTTGTTTAAGAATTAAGACTTATGTATTTGTTTATGTTTCCGCACAGAGATTTAAGGTTAAGTATGACTTGGGATTAATTATGTACTTTGTTCAGATGTTGTAACTCCATAAGGGGAGATAATGGATTTATTTCTATCTATTTTATGGTTTGCATTTATTATGGGTAGATAGATATATGATAATTGTATAGTGAACATCAAATCCCGTGAAAATTGAAGTACTCGAATTTGTCAAAAGTTGGTATCAGGGCCGTAGGTTATGAATGTGACACCCCCAAATTCGGGTACTTCATTTCTATATGATTTAGTGTTCACTATGTAACTATAACATCCAACTACTGCCCAATAATAAGGAATGCAAAATAAATTATAACCTTATCATTAAATAAAAATCTTCCTTATAAAAGCATTACAACTTAATTGAATAAATTCCAGGGTTTGCTAACCTTAACATAAACAATAAGTGCGGAAAATAAAATGTAACATAAACGAAGTCTTATTACAATCATAATCAAAATATAACAAGTCTTCACTTGTTCATCTTGCCTTTCCCTTTACTCATTGACGGTACGTCAATGTTCTCGACTTTAGCTGCAATGGTTATTTAATTGCAAGAGTGAGCAAACAAAAGCTCACTTGCAATACAACAATAATAATGACATAAACTGAATAGCTTCAATAGATTTTATTAACTTTTCTTTCATCAATAAAGAATTGAATAATAATTCTTTCATCAACATTTAGAATTCCGAATATTGAAATCATCTGAGGGTCATAAGACCTTGAACTATGTCCTAGGTTATAAACATTTCTATTTAAAACCTTTAACAGTCGTTTAGACTATGGACTCTTAACTCGTACTTAGGGGGATCAGCCCTTCGTACCATGTATTGTGCACAAACATCTTAACGCTTTAGCATGGTAATCCCCTATTACATAGGGTTGTTCATCTCAGCATTTGATACAAGTCCGCACCAAAGAAAGTTTGGTTTGGATAAGCTTAAAAGAAAATTTGGAGTTCAACTATCATCAACTAAGGAGTAGTTGAATTAACTCACAATAATTTAAGAGTTCAATAATACAAGAATTATGAACCAAGTATAAGTCATAACAATAGACTTCATATTAAATAGGCATGCTTTAGAAATAACTAAAAGCATTTGAAAGATCACGTTAATTCAATAATAAACTTTGATAAGATATTTGCTCAATATGGAATTTATAAAGAATACAAATAACTCGCATCATTATAATCAATAAAGATAGCTCAAGTAAAGTTTGAGTTCAGAAAACTTGCATAAACGTAAAAGAAAGGTTTAGGAAAAACTTGCATAATTAACAAGTGTAGGGATAGAAAACTTGCCTCAAGCGCAAGCTACACTTTACAATACACAAATCACTTTCTCAATCGTCCTGCACATTACATTACATTTATAATATCAATTAGTTCCTAATCATTACGTTTAACCATTAAACTTCTTACTTAAGTTCAACTAAACAATGTGGTTTACAACTTAACTCGCTAACTAACCACATACGTGAGTCTAAACTCACAACATGCATATCATACGCTTATAACACTTTAAACTATCATATCGTACCCTATGATAATAATATTCAAGTACACACATAACATATTAATATGAGACTTCAATTTATCTTAAACATGTTAACAATATGTTATCTTATTATTTTATACACTTATCATGTCATCACATTAAGTTAGCTAATCATGTACTGAATACAAACTACTCGGGACTAAACTAACATTTTTCGACAGCATGTAGCCCCGCTGGGCAGGGGGTTTCTAGGCCAAAAGCCCCGCTTGGGCGGACCCCCCACTAGTGGGTTCCCCAGCTCGCGAACTGTGCATAAAAAAAGCCAATTTGGCTTATTTCTTCGCACCAAAGTCCGATTTTAACTAACACAATTTATATGAAACTTTATACAAATAAAATCTTAAACTTCTAACATGATTTTAACATACATAAAAATCACACCACATAATCAAAACACTAATTTTCATGATTTTTGAAAAATAACTCCATTTTTAAGCTTCTTGACGAAAATTAATACTGTGACTTTGTTTTTAAACCAATTCAAATCATGTTATTTCTTTTTCTTGATATATTATCATAATTTATTATCAATTTACATAATATATCACAATCAAATACGAATTTTGATAATTTAAAGACTATTTTTCAAAACTAGCTCACTGTAAATTGCTATGAAAATGATTTCTTCATGTTCATCATATTTACATGAATTTAATCACTTAGACAACTATATGAATCACATATTAAACATATATGAACCATATTACATAAAACATCAAAGAAATCAAATTACAGAGAACTTAAACTACGAACACAAGAAAGAACAATAAAGAACAACAAATTCAGAAGTTTGATTATACCTTTGCTTTGATTAGGAGAAAAAGATGATGACTTTTGTTTTGATTCTTGCTTTTGATTTCTCAAAGCTTCTTCTTCCTCCTCTTCCTTTCTCTCTTCTTCTCTCTTTTCTCTCTAGTTTTCTTACTCTGTTCTTTCTTTCTAACACAGACTAACTCTATAACTTAACTAACGTAATAAAATATACATAACTGATATACGTATATAATATAAAACATAATTATATAATACATAACTGCCATATAATTATATCTGTACTTAATACATAGCAGTTACATTTTTTTGAAAATCAAAAGCTACTAGGGCCTGTTTTGCAAAAACCCATTTAAATGTCACATCGAATTCCCCAAGTCTTATCGGAATCAAATCTACCCTCAATTCATGACCCTTAATGCCCAATCTACAGTTCTTGTAAATACAACTAACTGGAATAACCTCCCTGTTCTCAATCTCTATGTTCAATGGGTAAACTAATTCCTCTTTAGGTAAGTCTAGGGTCTTAGCAAAATCATCAGATATGAATGAACAAGTAGCACCCGAATCAAATAATACATATGTATTTATACTATTGACCGGAATAATACCTGACACCACATCCTTTGACTGCACAGCATCCTGCACCGTCATGTTGAACGTCCTGGCAGTGGGTTGGATCGCCTGTAGTGGTCCGACGACAGCCAAAGTGCTTCTGTAACGACCCCAAAATTCGTACAATTCGACTCTCAATCTTGGTCGTTAACAATACATCAAACTTCTAACTTTACATCATTAATCTATATTAAACTTTAATAAAAATGCGAAATAATTAAAAAATTTATATTTCTTTCTATATTGCCCTGAATCGCAATCTTTACCTTACATATCTTTGATTCAATTCTATTACATGAATCACTTCCTCTAAGTTACTATACAAAGTCTTACATTACAATTATTATCCATATACATCGGATAACTCAACTTTATAACTTTAAAAAAAATATTACAATCAAAACATTAAATGCATTTCTTATTTACATAAGTAAGCTTCTTGAATTACAATTGAACTCTAACATTCAACTAGCACGTATCATTACCTTGCATCCTTGACCTGCAAAAATAGTTATTTGCAAGAGTGAGCTCGACAGCTCAGCAAGATCTAACAGTTTTCATGCATCACATAGCACATAAATAACATGCTCAACATACATCTCATAATCGTTAGAGTAACATAGCATACATGCTTTAATTCACATAACAAATATAAAGATTGAGTTCCTTACTAAATCAACATTATTTAACCAAAACAATGTAGTCATAAATTAACTTTAACATTTTATGATTACAACATATATAACATATTATGCTCGCTTACAACATATATAACATATCATGCAATTTAAAATAGTTCATCAAGTTCACGTAGAAAATAGGAACCGAAAGACTTGCCTGGCTCGTAGATTACCAATTACCGAAAATAGCTTATTATTATCTGCTTCATAAATCCTACATAACGTATTACCATACACATCAACTATTAGTCACCTAACAACGCTTAGCAATCGCTTAAGTAAATTCTAATTTATACTTCATAGTTCTCTCCTATTTATTTGACACACACTGTCAAATTTATATGTATAATTAACAATATAAGTTAATTATCACATAGCTAATCCTCATAGTTAGTTAACCAATTTAGGTTAACTCATTCCTCTTTAACTAATAAGTTAATAATTAATTATCACATAATTAATCACATCACATAATCATATTATATTTGACATAATTAATCAATTAATAATTACATACTCATATTAAATTATAATTTAAACATCCACTTTAATTATTATTAATCAATTATAATTACATCTTATGTTAATCAAATTATAATTACACAATTTATAATTTAATTTAAACCATTACCTTAATAATTAATCAAATTATAATTTATAATTAATCGAACAACATCATGCATTATATTATAATTTAAACATATTATAATTTAAATTTAACAATTACTTAAATTATAAATAATCAATTTTAATTCATGCACTTTAAATTATAATTAAATAAATTATAATTTAAGTTACACATTCACCTTAATTATAATTATTCCAAATTATAATCACACATTAAGTTATAATTATACAAATTATACTTCAAGTTAAACATTTACTTTGATTATAATTAATCAAACTATATTCATTATAATTTAACAAATTATAATTTAAATTAAACTTTTACTATAATTATAATTATTCAAATTATAATTACACATTATATTTTATTAATATAATTCATTACTATTATTTTAGCATTTTAATGTATGCTTCAATTCATACAATTTACCACATTAAGTTAGCTTTCATGATACAAGCAAAATACATAAAATAAATATTTTTTCCTTTTCTGCATACCCCCTGCCGGGGCGGAGGTTTTGGCTTTGGAAGGCCCGCCAGGGCGGGCCCCCTGCAGCGGCTCAATTTTGGTTCACGAACTGTGCAGAGAAAATGCCAATTTGGCTTATTTCTTCACATCGAGTTTCGAATTTAGCCAACCAATTACACATAAAACTTTACAGAAACATAATATTAAAGTTTTTAACATGTTTTAACACATTGAATCATTAAAACACATAATCAAAAACTCAATTTCATAAATTTTGAAGAAAAGCCATTGTTAAGTATTTTTGATGAAATTGAACACTAAACTTTTGTTTTTAAACCAAATAACACAATTTCAAGCATAGTCAATAAATTTTTAAACATGCTATCATCATCTACAATTAATTTAACACAAAAATGAACAATCAAACATAAACTTTTGATTTTAAAAGAAAACTATACATATTTTCAAAATATTTTCTCTGTAACTTCTTGATGAACATGAATCCCTCTTATTCATCATATACACATGGATTAAACATCCTAATTAAGCATATAAATCAATTATAAGCATATATTGACACAATTCATACATATACATCTTGTTTATATAAATTTCTCGTTAATTCATATACACAGAGAACTAATACTCATGAAGAACATAAAAACATAATTAAAAACAAGGAATTGAGATTATATCCTTGTTGTTTAGAAGAACAAGATGAAGATAATGATGGTGAGGTTTTAACAAGGACTTTCTCTCAAAGCCTTCCTCCTTCCCTCTTCTTTTCTCTCTAACTTTTATTTTCTTTCTTTGTATTTTTGCTCTTCTTTTGTTCTAACTGACTAACATCTAACTCTTTTGTTTTCTAAACTAACGTATATTACAATATAGATATAACTAATATGATATATATTATATGTATAATTATATAATATATAACTCCCAATATTTAACCACCCAATTTAATACCATAATTGCAATTAATATAAAGAAGTTACAATTTGAATTTTAAAAACCCTAAGTCTTGTTTGGCAAAACAACATTATTTTTAAAAATAAATTTTTTTGCAAATAAGGCCTTGTTTGGTAAAATCTTTTAAAAACAGTTTTAAGGGCCTTGTTTGGGTAAAACTAATTTAAAAACCCTTTTTATTCTTTTAATAAATCTTTTAACAAATATTCTTAATGTTATACTTTAATTAATTAAATCTTATCATAAAAATTTAATTAATTTAAAGTTAACATCAATTAATCACATAAAAATTATCACATGACAATTATAATTACTCGCTATTTATAATTTTATGTAACAATTACCACATAACTTCATCTAATTTAATTATCCCAATTAAATTAGAATTATAACATAAAATCATTACATATATATTACACTTAATTAAATAACTTCACAACAATCACATAAATATTTATTTAACTCAATAAATAAATTAATTAAAAAAATTATTTAATCAATAAATATTAAAATTAATATCTAAAATCCTTTCACACCAAATCATTTATTTCACAATATATGACACAAATACACATTCTCAAACTCAAAACGTCTCCTAATAAAATTTTATTTATTAAATTCTTATTTATAAATTCTTAAAAATATGGGATGTCACATCCTTCCCTTCTTATAAGGATTCCGTCCTCGGAATCAACGAAACCTCTCTTACTCGGTTTTCACAAAATCTCTTTTAAAATTTTATTGTTGAATAACATCAATACATTATCTCAACAAAAGCTTTATATCTATATACTACTCATTCATTTCTTCAATAAATTTTAGGTTTTATTACATAACCTTCAATTAAACACAATTATATCAAATATTGTATATATTCTTTAACCCGTTTATTTTCTTTCTAAGGATCATTACCATATACTCTACTCGTAGAATTCATATACTCCATAAGTCACTATCTTGTAAGTATTCGGGTTATCACATTCACCCCTTCTTTTAAGAATTTCGTTCTCGAAATTTTAATCTATAAATCTTTATATATCAATATATCAAAATAGCTTTTACGTTAATCTTTATTCACTGGATTATTTGCGTTCTACAACTACTTTTTTCTAAGGAATATCCTTATTGCCACATTCATCTTCGGAATAATAAGAATCTTCCACAATTGTTCAATAATTGGGAAGCAGTAAGAATAATTAAGGAATTTAAAAGATTCTAAATCATGCTGAGGTCACAAGACCTTGAACTTCTCTTTAGGTTTAATAGTGCTTCACCCCCGGTACTTCACACTATACATCCTACATCAGTGCTCTAGGTGATCAGACTATCGTACCACTACGTCGTGCACAAACGTAGTACATCGTAACGACTATATGCGTTACACTCGGAACTATTATCTCCGATAACATGTCCCCTTTTATAGGGTTGTTCACCTCAGCTTCTTAACATCTGAATCCGCACCAAAATAATTTGGTTTGGCATAGTTTGACCAAAAACGCTCGAATTTCATAAACATCTTTCAATATTTGTCTAGCTGAATCAAGTAGCATAGACTTCTCGCAACAATTCGGACATTAATTGAAATATATATATATATATATATATATATTTTTAACCAACTCAATAAAATAATAATTTTTTTGTTTAAGGAAACTAAAAGTAAATAAATCTTTTTTTTATAGTTTAAGGAAACTAAAAAATAAATAAATCTTTTTATAGTATCCTGATACCGTACCATAGTAATTGTACGTTGAGGATTTCGCCATTACATGACATCGTCATACTACACCATACCATAGTGGGCTGATGATCATACGATCACATCCAACACTAGGTTTAACTGCATTGATAATTTCCTCGATTATTATTTCTACACCATATCAAATGATGCATAGAATATATAAAATACATTTTGAAAATTTTAAAATTATTTTTATCTAGCTGAAGCAATTAGCATAGACATGTGAATAATAGCACTATTTTAAAAAAATTCATTGGTTCCATCATTTGATCCAATATTTTTCAAGAAAACAGAAGTGCAACATCAGCACGAAGTCAATAAATTTCAAAATTCTAGCAAAGCTAGGAGATTTAGAATATAAAAACTTTCTCCATCAATTAAAATCTTTACTCCATCGTTTCATTACTTAATCATTCTATCAATCTTAAACAACATCAATGCTTTCTATACTATAACCTTTCTATACCCAGTATAGTTCATCAAACTTACCATACTTTGAAAGTTCAAGAACTTACCACAATAATATGAGTTTAAGAACTTGTCCTAGCAATACGTAGTCAAAGAACTGATCAGAGACTATCCATATGCTTAGGGGTTCAAAACATACATACGATTATGAGTCACAATCTTACCACAAGTATGAGTTTTAAGAACTCGCCTAACCTTAAGATCATCTAATCAAATCTTAATATCATCTTACTAACTTTCTATTGTTTTTAAATATCAAATATAAATATGAGAAAAGAATCACCTTCTCGTCATATATATATCGATAGCGCGACACCAACATTCCAACGATTATCAATATGATAAACCAAGTGTAAGCACAAAACCCCTGCCCATACAAAGGTTTGTATAACTCAGCCACCACATGAGTTCTCAGTTGAAATCCCACTTAATTCTATCTTACTCTTAACTTCTCGCTCTATACTCGATACAGACTCCTGTATCTCATCATTTATAACTCCTCGTGAGTTAATCTCATACTATAACATAGTACATACTCGTTATAGCATCAAACTATAACTATTCAATTATTACCGACCATCTGTCTTTTACAACTTCAAAAGATCACGCCGTGATCTTATTCTATAATCATCTCCCAATGATTCTTTCTTATCTCATTATCGTTTGTTTTACAATCTTTTTATCTTTACCTTTCATCATGTCATATCATGATTTTATTATGCTTTTAATCTTATAGACTTTGTCTATTCATCATTATTCGTCATCTTGATTATTGGAGTTAAGCAACTCCTTATTCTTATCTTTATATCTCTTCAAGATTCTTCTTTGAATCTTCTTGTTTATTAAACAACTCTTCTTTTAAGAATTTCTAATTATTCATATAGTTCAATATTTTATTCGAGCTTACTCCTCGTCGTTCTCATCTTCATCTTATAACATTTTTAGGACTTAACTCATCCTATACTTCTACATATGTGAAAAGAATCACCTTTTTATTATACGTAACTTAAACTTAACTTCTTATAACCTAAGGTCATAGCCTAAGGTACTCTTACCTAAGGTGTATAACCTATCAACTTTGATACCAACTGTAACGACCCCAAAATTCGTACAATTCGACTCTCAATCTTGGTCGTTAACAATACATCAAACTTCTGACTTTACATCATTAATCGATATTAAACTTTAATAAAATGCGGAATAATTAAAAAATTTATATTTCTTTCTATATTGCCTTGAATCGCAACCTTTACCTTACATATCTTTGATTCAATTCTATTACATGAATCACTTCCTCTAAGTTACTATACAAAGTCTTACATTATAATTATTATCCATATACATCGGATAACTCAACTTTACAACTTAAAAAAAATATTACTAATTAAAACATTAAATGCATTTCTCATTTACATATGTAAGCTTCTTGAATTACTATTGAACTCTAACATTCAACTAGCACATATCATTACCTTGCATCCTTGACCTGCAAAAATAGTTATTTGCAAGAGTGAGCTCGACAGCTCAGCAAGATCTAACAGTTTTCATACATCACATAGCACATAAATAACATGCTCAACATATATCTCATAATCGTTAAAGTAACATAGCATACATGCTTTAATTCACATAACAAATATAAAGATTGAGTTTCTTACTAAATCAACATTATTTAACCAAAACAATGTAGTCATACATTGACTTTAATATTTTATGATTATAACATATATAACATATCATGCTCGCTTACAACATATATAACATATCATGCAATTTAAAACAGTTCATCAAGTTCACGTAGAAAATAGGAACCGAAAGACTTGCATGGCTCGTAGATTACCAATTACCGAAAACAGCTTATAATTATCTGCTTCATTAATCCTACATAACGTATTACCATACACATCAACTATTAGTCACCTAGCAACGCTTAGCAATCGCTTAAGTAAATTCTAATTTACACTTCATAGTTTTCTCCCATTTATTTGACACACACTGTCAAATTTATATGTATAATTAACAATATAAGTTAATTATCACATAGCTAATCCTCATAGTTAGTTAACCAATTTAGGTTAACTCATTCCTCTTTAACTAATAAGTTAATAATTAATTACCATATAATTAATCACATCACATAATTATATTACATTTCATATAATTAATCAATTAATAATTACATACTCATATTAAATTATAATTAAATAAATTATAATTTAAACATCCACTTTAATTATAATTAATCAATTATAATTACATCTTATGTTAATCAAATTATAATTACATAATTTATAATTTAATTTAAACCATTACCTTAATAATAATTAATCAAATTATAATTTATAATGAATCGAACTACATCATGCATTAACTTATAATTTAAACATATTATAATTTAAATTAAACAGTTACTTAGATTATAAATAATCAATTTCAATTCATGCACTCATTAAATTATAATTAAATAAATTATAATTTAAATTACACATTCACCTTAATTATAATTATTTCAAATTATAATCACATATTAAATTATAATTTCACAAATTATACTTCAAGTTAAATATTTACTTTAATTATAATTAATTAAACTATATTCATTATAATTTAACAAATTATAATTTAAATTAAACCTTTACTATAATTATAATTATTCAAATTATAATTACACATTATATTTTATTAATATAATTCATTACTATTATTTTAGCATTTTATTGTATGCTTCAATTCATACAATTTACCACATTAAGTTAACTTTCATGATACAAGCAAAATTTACAAAATAAACATTTTTTTCTTTTCTACATACCCCCGCCGGGGCGGGGGTTTTGGCTTTGAAAGGCCCGCCGGGGCAGCCCCCCTGCAGCGGCTCAATTTTGGTTCGTGAACTGTGTGCATGAGAAAAAGCTAATTTGGCTTATTTCTCCACATCGAGTTCCGAATTTAACCAACCAATTACATATAAAACTTTACAGAAATATAATATTAAAGTTTCTAACATGTTTTAATTTAACACATTGAATCATTAAAACACATAATCAAAAACTCAATTTCATGATTTTTGAAGAAAAGCCATTGTAAGTGTTCTTGATGAAATTGAACATTGAACTTTTATTTTTAAACCAAATCACACAATTTCAAGCACAGTAAATAAATTTTTAAACATGCTATCATCATCTACAATTAATTTAAACAAAAATGAACAATCAAACATAAACTTTTGATTTTAAAAGAAAACTATATTTTTAAAATATTTTCTCTGTAACTTCTTGATGAACATGAATCTCTCATATTCATCATATACACATGGATTAGACATCCTAATTAAGCATATAAATCAATTATAAGCATATATTGACACAATTCAAACATATACATCTTATTTATATAAATTTCTCGTTAATTCATATACATAGAGAACTAATACTTATGAAGAACATAAAAACATAATTAAAAACAAGAAATTGAGATTATACCCTTGTTGTTTAGGACAACAAGATGAAGATGATGATGGTGAGGTTTTAACAAGGACTTTCTTTCAAAGCCTTCCTCCTTCCCTCTTCTTCTTCTCTCTTCTTTTCTCTCTAACTTTTCTTTTCTTTCTCTGTATTTTTGTTCTTCTTTTGTTCTAACTGACTAACATCTAACTCTTTTGTTTTCTAAACTAACGTATATTACAATATCCATATAACTAATATGATATATATTATATGTATAATTATATAATATATAACTCCCAATATTTAAACACCCAATTTAATACCATAATTGCAAATAATATAAAGAACTTACAATTTGAATTTTAAAAGTCCTAAGCCTTGTTTGACAAAACAACATTATTTTTAAAAATAGATTTTTTTGCAGTTAAGGCCTTGTTTGGTAAAACCTTTTAAAAATAATTTTAAGGGCCTTGTTTGGGTTAAACTAATTTAAAAACCCTTTTTATTCTTTTAATAAATTCTTTAACAAATATTCTTAATATTATACTTTAATTAATTAAATTTTATCATAAAAATTTAATTAATTAAAAGTTAACATCAATTAATCATATAAAAATTAGTCACATAATAATTATAATTACTCCCTAATTATAATTTCATGTAACAATTATCACATAACTTCATCTAATTTAATCATCCCAATTAAATTAGAACTATAACATAAAATCATTACATATATATTACACTTAATTAAATCACTTCACAACAATCACATAAATATTTATTTAACGCAGTTAATAAATTAATTAAAAAATTTATTTAATTAATAAATATTAAAATTAATATCTAAAATCCTTTTCGCACCAAATCATATATTTCACAATATATGACACATATACACATTCTCAAACTCAAAACGTCTCATAATAAGAATTTTATTTATTAAATTCTTAAAAATTCGGGATATCACAGCTGCCGCTGCCATTTCCTCTCCCTTCTGCTGACCCTCCAGTTGGCTTCTTAAAGCAACTTCAGGCCATGTGATCCTTAGACCCACATTTGTAGCAAGCTCCCTTCTACGGGTTCGGGCAATTCGGCTCAATTTGGCCTTCCTGACCACAGTTAAAGCATACTCGCTTCCCCTCAGGCACACTCCAGTGTGATTCTTCCCACATGTCACACATGCTTCGAATCTTTCTCTTCTGCAGGTTTCCCTGTTGACTCCCTACAGAAGTGTTATTGTTCCACTTCCTTTTCTGGTTGATAGCCCCGCTACTACCAGCCTTGCTCTCTATCTCGTTCTTCTTCTTCTTCTTCTTCTTATTCTTATTCTTCTTCTTTTGATCTTGATTGAACTTGGTCACCGCGTCGCTTCGACCTTCAGCGATAATGGACTTTTCCAGCACAGCTACAAAGGTATTCAGCTGGAATATGGAGACCTTGCTGTAGAGCCAAGGCTTCAATCCTTGCTCAAACCTTCTCGCCTTCCTTGCGTCAGTACTGACCTGGTATGTAGCGAACCAGGCCAGCTCGTTAAATTTCGCGACGTACTGAGACATCGTCATCCCTCCTTGTTTAAGCTCTAGAAATTGGACCTCCATCTGGTCCTGCAAGCTAACGGGGAAGTTCATTTCAAAGAACATCTCTTTCAAACCGTCCCATGCTATAACTCCTTCTCCTTCCCTCATTTTATTAGCCTGCCACCAAAAACTAGCATCCGACTTCAACATAAAAGTTGCGAAAGCCGTCTTCTGGTCCTCGCTTACTCTAGCTACGTCGAAGACCTTTTCCATCTCTATTACCCACGTTTGGTTACCGATCCCTAAAACTCCGGCAGTCCTACTGCTATAAATTCCTTAAACGTTGTACCCTGCACCTGCGGCTGATTCGCAAGTGCTCCCGTCAGCAGGTTCACCAATTGTTGAACCAAATTGGGATTCGTCCCATCGTTATTGTTGTTGTTATTGTTCGTCGAACCCTCGGGGTGTAGACATGTAGGTCTTCTTCTAGGAGGCATTTTTTTTTTGTTACGAAATATTCTTATTAGATCCTTTGCTCATTTCTTAAATATTCAAGTTCAATTTAAATATTTAAATTAACTCAATTCACACTTTAACACATAGCACATCAATAAACTTCTTTATTTATTCATAGTTTTAAAAACATAGAATAGATAACATTTCTGCTATTTACTTCATCTTTCCTGAACTGAACAAGTTACAGGATTACATTATTATCTCATCCCATTATTATCTCAAATTCTGGGATTTACATTTATTTATTAAAAAAGAAACACATAACTAATAACTCTACTATCTAGGCATATTAAGACGTCTCACAGCCTCTCTACATTCTTCCTCCATCACCCGAAATGCTGTTCTACGATCCACTTTGTACCATGGTAAACCTTAGAACTGAGCTGGGTAATAGAAGACACGATCCTGGGCCCTATCTATAGCCATATAGAAAGCGTATTCCATCTCCCTCAGCTTGGCCTTCTTCACTTGAACCTCGTCTTCAGCTCGATCTGCTCGTTGAATAGCCCTCAAGCTTGTTTCCTCCGCTCTGGCATGCTTTGCTGACTCCTCCTGGATGTTGTTCTTCAGCCTTGCTAGTTCGGCCAGTGCATCATCTCTTTCATTCTCCACGTGGATTAGATCCCACTTTGTGTTTTCAAGCTCACTGTCCAGCTCTTCAATGGTCTCGTCCCACTGCTGTATGGTTACTTCAAGCTCTCTGACTCGACCATGTAGCTCCACGTTGCGGTCGTAGATCTCCTTGTACATATCATCACTAGTCGAGTGAGGTGAAAATTCCTCTTCAGGATCTTCCTCCTCCTCTGACTCATCCTCATCTTCATCGTCTCGATCAAATATTAGCTCATGCTCCTGACCAGCTATGGTAATCAATGGAGATGGCTCTCTCTGCACCAACTGCTCCCAGACAACATGGATGTCTCGAGGCTCCTCGTCTCTAGGCATCTGGGGTAACTCTTCCCTAGCTTGACTGGACTCTCTAACGTTCGTCATCCTGACAACAAAGTTTTAAACTTTAATTATTACGTGATATCGAGTCATCGATCGATACTACTCGCGTACGTAAACGTAAACAAATAGCATATAAGGTAGTTTATTATCTTTAACTATTATCTATCTTTTCGATCTTCCTATAAGGCTACTACATAAGGTTTTCCCCCCACCTAAGGTTCATAACCTAAAGCTCTGATACCAATCTATGACACCCCCAAATCCGGATACTTCATTTTCACATGATTTGGTGTTTACTATATAACTATAACATCCAACTACTGCCCAATAATAAGGAATACAAAATAAATTATAACCTTATCATTAAATAAAAATCTTCCTTATAAAAGGATTACAACTTAATTGAATAAATCCTAGGGTTTGCTAACCTTAACATAAACAATAAGTGCGGAAAATAAAACATAACATAAACGAAGTCTTATTACAATCATAGTCAAAACACAACAAGTCTTCACTTGTTCATCTTGCATTTCAATTTACTCGTTGACGGTACGTAACGTTCTCGACTTTAGCTGCAATGGTTATTTAATTGCAAGAGTGAGCAAACAAAAGCTCACTGGGAATACAACAATAATAATGATATAAACTGAGTAGCTT
Source organism: Panax stipuleanatus (assembly GCA_020205555.1). NCBI lineage: Eukaryota > Viridiplantae > Streptophyta > Magnoliopsida > Apiales > Araliaceae > Panax > Panax stipuleanatus. The sequence goes on along the minus strand of CM035118.1, from coordinate 47,731,578 downwards.
CAATAAATTTGAATAACTTTTCTTTCATCAATAAAGAATTGAATAATAATCATTTCATCAACATTTAGAATTCTGAATATTGAAATCATCTGAGGGTCATAAGACCTTGAACTATGTTCTAGGTTATAAACATTTCTATTTAAAATATTTAACAATCGTTAAGACTATGGACTCTAAACTCGTATTTAGGGGGATCAGCCCTTCGTACCATGTATTGTGCACAAACATCTTAACGCTTTCACATGGTAATCCCCTATTAAAAAGGGTTGTTCATCTCAGTATTTGATACATATGACGCCCCCAAATTCTAGGACCGTCACGGGGTCGCTCGAATTCTGTTCATCACGTGCTCATGGTAATACATCACAATAATAATACGACTAAATGTCGCATCGCACAACGGAATAATACACATCTAATACCGAATAAATTACATTTAAATAATATAATTATTCACGTCCCAAGGTCTCGTAACTTAAACAGTGATTACATAGCTTAGACATATTTTAAGCAATAATAACCTTAACTAGTACATAATATCATAATTTCTTTATTACAATCATAAAGTCCTACATAAACAAAGCTACTCAGTAGCCTTTCCCTTACCCTTGTCGGTACTCGAGGGTCCGCACTACTCGGCCTTAACTGAAATGTTTTTAGGGAAAGCAAGAATGAGCACAAATTGCTCAGCAAGTAATATACAATAAGGGTGCGTAATATAATTCTAAATTCTCGAAAGGGTATAGCAAGGTTTGATAGTTCAACGATAACAATAATATCAACAATTTTCAATAACAGTCGCTAAGGACAGAATAATATCAATGTGATTCAATAATAAATCAATTCAAGATTTCAAGATAACTGAATACTGAGCAGTCACTAAGGACTATGAACTTCCACAGGAATTGACAGTAATAAACTGAAAATCCAACAAAAACAAGTACAACAGGTGATCAGCCTAAAGTACCCTATGTTATGCATAACACTCAATCATACTAATGTGCGCGCGTCGGTTCTCCGACAGTTATATTTTGTTCTTCTCAGTCAAATACAAGATCCCGCACCAATCAATCGGTTTGGGTCGCCTTTCAATAATATAAGTCTAGCCGAATCAAATGGCATAGATCTCAACAACTATAAATTCAATTTCAAGATTTAAAGTTCGAAGAATATAGTTCGACTTTTATCCTATTCATGAAGTATATGGTTCATAATATCTGAATTTAATCTCAAGAGTTTACTCGTACGACAATAATTGCATAATCCAATTGAATGTTCAATAAAGAGTAGAGTTAGGAACTTGCTTACAACGTTCCTTGAATAAAGTAAATACGAAGGTCTAGGACACTTGCACTATAAATGAGTGTAAGTAAGGAAACTTGCACTTTAAAAGAGTGTAAGTTAGAGAACTTGCCTTTAGCGTAGTTTATCCACGAAAAGCAAATCAACACTTTCGAATTCCTATCGTAATATAGTTACGTATATATATGATATTCATTAGTCATATATAATTTAACTTCACATTTTATCTTCGAATATACGATCAACATATAAGCTAAGTTTTAACCTAGCTACACAGTTATATAGAATAAAATTTCTATCCTTAACGTTCCTCCTTTTGAGTTTAAATACATACTCATATCATATAAGATCGCAACAATTAGCAAACATGCTCTCATATTATTAATATCACATAAGACCACAATCAATACTAAATATATTTCATTTTAGCAAGTTATGGCATTCCCATAAGCTAACCGTCGAAATCGGATTCAAATATATCACATAGTATATATACATGTTAAAGAGTCTTTTTATATTCGTATAACCTTCCCTTGTTCCAAACATATGTGATATAGATTCTAAGTCGACACTTACGGTCATTCAAGGTCATGAAATTTACAAAGCCTATCATGCTCGCTTTTAAAACACTTAAGGTATTTATATTAAGCATACTTATGAGTATCCGCATTCCATACATGTGACTATCACAGTTATTAGTTGAAAACAAGCTTCGTTTATGCTAAATTTGATTTCACGACACCTAATCATGGTATATTTACATGTATGATACATGAGTGAGTCTAAAAGTACTATCACATGTTCAAAATTATCAGATTCTAACTCTCATCATAACATACCAAAGTTCACGTTCAAAGCTTATACTTTGTTATTATAGTTCACTAATAAGGTCTATCATGTCCATGCTTCCTTATGAAACCTATATATGCAAGTTAACATGTATTACATGTGATTCTAGGCCATACTAACAAGCATCAAAAGTCAGAACGTCAAAACAGATATAATAAGTCAATGTCTATTTTGAAACTATAAGTTCATTGTGAAATCTATAACCTCACCATTCAAGCATGCGATCCTAATATAACATGCTTACATTAGTTCAATGTACTCATATATATTACACATGCTTGCATACTCACCTAAGTTATATAAACAAACCAACACTTGACAAATTTTTAAGCAGAATGCAGAAAACCATATCCAGTGCCCGGCGCAACTGCGCTGCGCTCCAGTTATAAACTGGCACAGCTGCGCCACTACTGCTTCTCACCAGAAACCGGCCTGTTACGGTAGAAACTTAGCCCAATCACAAAAATTCGTCACGAATTCGATTATAACTAACAGCATTGTATTACCAATATGTTTTTAAGCTAATATACAACTAAACAAGTATGCTACAATCCAATTACAATCTAATTTGGCATAATCAAGAATTAGAACTTTTGACAGAAAATAAGAATCAAGAAATCTCAGAATTACAGAAATAGAAAATGAAGAATAAAAGCAATCTTATACCTTTGTAATTAGTTAATTGGACTTGCTGCTTAATTTAGAATGCTCACACTGATATATGTATATGCTCTCCCTCTCAACACGTAGCAAAATCTCAGCAAAGAAGAATAGAGAAGAAGAGCTCAATTTATAGAACAACCAATACCCAGACAATGCTTTAGATCTTCAATTTAAACCAACGTGAATTAGGATTGCATGTTGGTTATGAAAGGGTAGGTAATTGGTTGTTGAAGGCAATCATAAAATCCACACCCTTGTTCATCATTGATGTGATTTTGCTAAGTTTGAGGAGTAGAGAGTAGGCTAGCTTGCAAGCTATACACGTGAAGAGAATGTGACTACCAATATAGGACAAGGCAAAGAAATTCTCAGCATTTTAGCAATATTAATATATATATATATATACCATATTTGTTTTACTATGCACATTTCATATATATATATATATATATATATATATATATATATATATATATATATATATATATATATATATATATATATCCAAGTTGTATTTGTATAATACATTCTTAGGTTGTAATTAAAATGTCACAATGTAATTCACATACTGTAATAAGTGTAATTTTCACACATATAATCCATGTATATTTTATTACACCGGTATAATTTAATCGGATACTATCACATTTATTATTAAATTCTACAATCAACAATTGCTTACAATATATCCATAATATATTATTTTAATGTATACCCCCATACATATTGTCACATAAGCATCAATCATGTAACTCACATAGTTTAATAACTTTACTATATAGTTTATGTACATAATATAATCACATTATGCTTCATATAATATATGGTTTCTATGTGTAGTATAATCACGTTGCACTATAGTTTATATATACATGCATGGTCACACTTAAGTGTCTCTCTACACTATATAATATAGTTGTATTCCATATACTTTATATATTCAAGTATTGCACATTTGCACATATCAATTAATATAATCTTATTATATTAATAACTTACTTATTTGTTTTATTATTCATAATGTCAAATAAACAAATTATTTATCTCATTGATTAATTAACGATAATATTAATTAATCCATTCCTCATTGATTATTAATTTCCATAATAATCGATTAACACTTATATGATTAAATATCACATTAAATGAATATAAATCTTATTATATTTAAAAACACATTGCTTATTATTATTATATTTCTTGCAATAATAATAATCACGTATTATTAATCAATCACAGTTAATATTCCATAACCATTAATTAATATTTAACAATTAACGAGTTTATCGCAAACTCCATAAATTTCTCAATTATTATAATTATTCAATTTTATATAATTGAATTAATTCATCTCATAACACAAAATTATTTATATACAAATAAATTCTCATTTCTATTAATATATTTATTTAATAATATTAGAAAATTCTCGGGTATTATAATACAAGTCCGCACCAAAGAAAGTTTGGTTTGGATAAGCTTAAAAAGAAATTTGGAGTTCAACTATCATCAACTAAGGAGTAGTTGAATCAACTCACAATAATTTAAATGTTCAATAATACAAGAATTATGAACCAAGTATAAGTCATAACAAAAGACTTCATATTTTAATAGGCATGCTTTAGAAATAACTTAAAGCATTTGAAAGATAGATAAACCTTGCTTGAACGACTAAGTCAAGGTCACGTTAATTCAATAACAAACTTTGATAAGATATTTGCTCAATATGGAATTTATAAAGAATACAAATAACTCACATCATTATAATCAATAAAGATAGCTTAGGTAAAGTTTGAGTTTAGAAAATTGGCATAAACATAAAAGAAAGGTTTAGGAAAAACTTGCATAATTAACAAGTGTAGGGATAGAAAACTTGCCTCAAGCGCAAGCTACACTTTACAATACACAAATCACTTTCTCAATCGTCCTACACATTATATTACGTTTACAATATCAATTAGTTCCTAATCATTACGCTTAACCGTTGAACTTCTTACTTAAGTTCAACTTAACAATGTGGTTTACAACTTAACTTGCTAACTAACCACATACGTGAGTCTAAACTCATAACATGTATATCATACGCATATAACACTTTAAACTATCATATCTTACCCTATTATAATAATATCCAAGTACACACATAACATATTAATATAAGACTTCAATTTATCTTAAATATGTTAACAATATGTTATCTTATTGTTGTATACACTTAACATGTCATCACATTAAATTAGCTAATCATGTACTGAATAAAAACTACTCGAGACCAAACTAACATTTTCGAAAAGCATGTAGCCCTGCTGGGGCGGGGGTTTCTAGGCCAAAAGCCCCCCTAGGGAGAGGCCCCCCACTGGTGGGTTCCCCGGCTCGCGAACTGTGCAGAGAAAAAGCCAATTTGGCTTATTTCTTCATACTAAAGTCCGATTTTAACTAACACAATGTATATGAAACTTTATACAAATAAAATCTTAAACTTCTAACATGATTTTAACATACATAAACACCACAACACATAATCAAAACACTAATTTTCATTATTTTTGAAAAAAAAACACCATTTTTAAGCTTTCATGACGAAAATTAACACTGTGACTTTGTTTTTAAACCAAATCGAACAATTCAAATCATGTTTTTTTTTGTTTCTTGATGTATTATGATAATCTATTATCAATTTACATAATATATCCCAATCAAATACGAATTTTGATAATTTAAAGACTATTTTTCAAAACTAGTTCACTGTAAATTGCTATGAAAATGATTTCTTCATGTTCATCATATTTACATAAATTTAATCACTTAGACAACTATATGAATCACATATTAAACATATATGAACCATATTACATAAAACATCAAATAAATCGAATTACAGAGAACTTAAACTATGAACACAAGAAAGAACAATAAAGAACAACAAATTCAAAAGTTTGATTATACCTTTGCTTTGATTAGGAGAAAAAGATGATGACTTTTGTTTTGATTCTTGCTTTTGATTTCTCAAAGCTTCTTCTTCCTCCTCTTCCTTTCTCTCTTCTTCTCTCTTTTCTCTCTAGTTTTATTACTCTTTCTTTCTTTCTAATACAGACTAACTCTATAACTTAACTAACGTAATAAAATATAAATAACTGATATACGTATATAATATAAAACATAATTATATAATACATAACTTTCATATAATTATATCTCTACTTAATACATGGCAGTTATATTTATTTTTTTTGAAAAAACAAAAGCCACTAGGGCTTGTTTGGCAAAAACCCATTTAAATTTTAAAAAAAAAATTAGGTTTTAAGGCCTTGTTTGGTAAAAACTATTTAAAATAGGTTTAAGGGCCTTGTTTGGCAAAACTAATTTAAAACCCTTTTCTTTATTTTAATAAATACTTTAGCACATATTTTTAATGTTACACTTTATTTAATTAAATTCCAACCTTCTAATTTAATTAAATACAAGCTAACATTCATTAATTAATTAAAAATGCATATAATACTAAATTGCTACACAATTGTAATTCCCTTATTAATCATAATTTATGTAACAAATTAGTAAATCATTATAAACACTTAGTGAAAGTAGTATGCATACAAGCCAATCATGTATGATGATAAAGCATCTACTTTGAAGACGATCTTATTTATTTATTAATAAAATTATTAACTTATTAAAGGCATTTAATTATCTACATGGTGCTATATAATGAGTTATATATGGAGATAATGAATGATCAATAAAGAATCTACCACCTCTAGTAAAAGAGGAGATATGTCCTATGTGATTCTGTAAATGACAACCTAGGAATCCTTGGCCAAGGTGGAATGAAATTAGAAAGTAGTTTCTAATTTGCATTAAATGGAGTTGTGCATTTTCTAATCGAAATACATATAATTAAATAAAATAAGACTTGACAGTAATTTTATGTCTTATATTTAATTGGGACATTGTATGGTGGAAGGATTGAATTGTACGGTAACTATTTACTCACAGGTTCTTTTATGATTAATGTTGAAATCTATATTATCTGGAAAGTCGTTGATCGCTAGAGAGGCTTATCCCTATTGTAGAATAAATATTATTTATTTAAATAGATTATTAATTTTATTTATTTATTTAAATAAGATTAGAATTATTCTAATTGATTTATTCACAACCGGTTTAATATGGAGAACCTAAAGGGTCATACACCATAAAAGGAAGAATAATTATTTAAGAAGGTAATGGCATAATCGTAATAATGCATTAAGTATAATTAATTTAATCTATGGTGATAGAATAAATTAAATAGCTTAATGTTTATTATTTAATATTTTAGAAATATTAAATATAAATTAATAAGAGGAGTCTTATTAATATTATTACAATTATTATTATTTTATTTTCTAAAGGATTTTAGTAATTAATTTAATATTAGTACTCTCATTTATTCCTAATAAGATTAGGAGACAAATTAATTAAATAAATTTAATTAATTATTCCCAATGTGGTGGGAAGCCTAAATTAATTAAAGGAGTTTAATTAATTAAATGAAATCCCATGTCTAATAGGATTAGAAGGGTTGACCAATATCTATATAAGAGGAGTCTTATAATAGATATCAGTTGATGCAATTTCAATTGTTGGAGAGTACTCTTTTTCTATAGAGGATAGAAAAATAAGCCAACCACCCTCCTTCTTGATAATTCATCTTCCTTGGTGGATCACCTCTAGAGGCCAAATACTTGGGTGGCTAACGTTGATCAAAGGAAGGAATCTAACCCATAAATTCAAGGAGATCACGAAGAACAAGGAGTTGAACTCGTACCTGTGGAAGCTTCGTTCTTCAAGGGTATGATTTTATAACTTCTTATTTATCATTTTAAATTAATAATTTGCATAAAGGATGATCCGGGTGATGGTTCAAAAATTTTTAAACTCTGATATACCATGCTTCTGCTAATTTTTGCAATTTGATTGCGTCACGATTTCGTACAAATCCAAACAGTGGCATCAAAGCCAAACCTTTATGTAATTATTAATTATTTTGATTTCATATACATATGGGTATGCATTTAGAATAATTTATTGGGCATAATTTTAGTTGTATAAAATTATTTTTTTATGAAAGAAAAAAAAAACGGAAACGATTTTAATTTTTTTTTTCAACCGCTGTGGAATTGTTATTGAACGAATCTGTAAGATTAGTGCAAGACCTACGGGTTTGTTTTAAAAAAAAAGTATTTCAATAGCTCACGTTTTTTCAAAAGCACCAAGGGTGACCCACAAAATTCTTCTGCAGTAAAGATTTCAATTAAAGTGAATCACGTTAATAAGGGATTCATGAAGTGATTCCTGGATGGTGTTTTTTAAAAAGTAACAAAAGTGATTCACTCTATATTTTATATATATATATATATATATATATATATATAATATTAATAATAATTTTATAATTAAAATAAAGAGTTTATTTTAATCTTGAAATTGGATTTCATGCAATTTAAAATTGCCCATTAAATGATACTCATATATATATGGAATGTTTTAATTCATAAGATGAATGTTTATTTATTGATACATATGGTAATATGTATGATAATAAATGGGATTGATTATGGGACTATTGACCAATGTGATTGTATTTTATTTTAGTTGAATGCTTGATTAAATGGGTTTTATTAAATGGGGTCTGCGTACCTCGCCTTCTTTAGTTTATTTCTCGATATAAATTCTATCTCCCTCCTATGTACTTCCCCTTGACTGCTGATCAAGGTTTTTATTTAATTTAAATAGTTTAATGTAATAGAAATAGTTAGAATTATCTTGAAGAAATTAGAGGCCAAGGAACAAGGAGCGCGTGAAGACCCGTTTGTATGGAGCTCGGGTTTAAATGTAATAGTTACATTTAAATTTAAATTCTTGCACCCCTAGGTTTGACCTTTTGGTTCACTTGGTGGCTCTAGTGAACCAAACTAGAATAAAAGTCCATAATCAATCCGGGTAGAATATAGTATTCTATATGTGCATTCTTAGTATTATATATATTATATTTTATGCAAACATGCTTCGCATGTTTAATAAAATGACGCGTATTTTATATATATATGTGCATGCGCGCTAAACAAGATGAGACAAATAATAACAAACCCCTCAAATAAATTATATTAAGTCCGAAGCGTTCAAATAATATTTGGAATATCGAACATCACCTTCTAGCATGATAAATTAATAGAGTATTAAATATTTAATATGAGCTTGTTGTGCTATCCACAAGGCGAGTATTGCGTATTTAAGATGTTAATTAATCACATTTGATGCTTATCAAGAAAATTGAACAATATAGTCTTGTTGTGCTATCCACAAGGACGAACATTTTTTCTTTTTTGAATTTATGGAAGTGCTAGGTTGGACTTAACTTAAATCATTTTAGTTCGAATGTGCACACACTTGACCATTGTGATTTAAGAGGCAAAATAAAAAGAGTTATATGTTGATGTAATTGACAAGAGTTGTCTACCTATTTATTTATATATCGTTTGTTGTGCTATCCACAAGGCTATATACATTTGAAATGGGATCCTTAATCTCACTAGCAAATCTTTAATTAGATGTTGCCGAACTATATAAGTGAGGGTAATATAGTTTGATAAAAATAGTAGGAGATATCAATTTAAAATAAAGACCTAAATTTATTTTGGTATGCAAAATTAATAAAATGAATGTTTGCTAAAAATGTTGTTTTTCACATGTAGAATTTTAAAAAAATGTTAAAATCACTAATTTCAATGCAAAGCATACTTGATGCTAATAAGCTTACCGGGCCGAATTATACGGACTGGCTAAGAAATCTAAGAATAGTTCTCACTACTGAAAAGATTTCTTACGTCCTAAATTCACCTGTCCCTGTAACTGTTCCAGAAACAGCCTCTGAGGAAGAGATTGCCACCATTGTAAAGTGGCAAGATGATGCATCTGTGGCTCAATACATCATGCTCGCATCCATGAATAACGAGCTTTAGCGTCAGCACGAAAACATGGATACTCCTACTATGATACTTCACCTCAAGGAGTTGTATGGTGAACAGAGTAGGACTGCTAGATATGAGATATCTAAGGAGTTCTTTCGATCTCGGATGACCGAGGGCACAATCGTCGAGACTCATGTCCTTAGGGTGATCTATCTGATTGAACGACTTGGATAGCTTGGGTTTGTCATGGATGGGAAGTTGAGTCAAGACTTGGTCTTGCAGTCACTCCCTGAGACCTTCTCGCAGTTTGTGATAAATTTTCACATGAATAAGCTAGATGTCAGCTTTCCTGAGCTGCTTAATATGTTGAAAACTGCAGAAGGTCATTTTCTATCCAAGAAGAACCAAGTCTTGATGGTGGATTCTTCCAATAAAAGGAAGAGGCCCAGGGTGTCTTCTGAAAAGAAAAATCCAAGAAGGCTAAGGGAAAGGGGAAAGAAAAGGAGCAAAAGAAACCTGAACCAGCTGGCAAAGGAATGTGCTTCCATTGCAACGAGCCGGGACATTGAAAAGGGAACTGTAAGAAGTATCTAGCAGAGAAAAAGCTTGGAGAAGCTTCGACTTCCAATCAAGGTTTGTTTATGATTAAAATTAATTTTTCTGAAAGTCATAATTCTACTTGGGTATTGGATACCGGCTGTGGTTCTCACATATGTAATACTGTGCAGGGACTGGTCAGAAGTAGAAAGCTGAGCAATGATGAGGTCATCCTACGAGTGGAGAATGGAGCAAAGGTTGCTGCATTAGCTGTAGGGACTTATTGTTTAGTAATGTCTTCGGGCAAATATATTTATTTAAATAATTGTTATTTTGTTCCGAATATTATTAAAAATATTATTTCTATTTCTGTATTATATATGGAAGGATATGACGTTATTATAAAGAACAACAGTTGTTCAATTTATAAAACAACGTTTTATATGGTATTAGAAATCTGCGAAATGGACTTTATATACTTGACTTGCATGAAAATATACTTCAAATATAACAAACTAAGAAAAGGAAAAGAGATGATATTAATTATACCTATATGTGGCACTGTAGACTCGGTCATATCAATGAAATGAGATTATCCAAATTGTATAAGGATGGGCTCTTGGAGCTATCCGATTATGAATCATATCTAACTTGTGAATTTTGTCTCATGGGTAAAATGACTAAATCTCCTTTTTGTGAAAAAGAAGAAAGAGTTACAGAATTGTTAGTGTTGGTTCACACAGACGTTTGTGGACCTATGACAACGAATACACGTGGAGGGTATTCTTATTTTATTCACTAAAGATAACTCTAAGATTTGGATATGTGTATTTAATGAAATACAAATCAGAATCATTTGAAAAGTTCAAAGAGTTCAAAAGTGAAATAGAGAAAAAAACATGCAAGAGTATTAAGATTCTTCGATCAGATCGAGGTGGGGAATACTTAAGCCGTAAGTTTCTCAATTGTCTCAAAGAAAATGGTATAATTTCACAATGGGCTCCACTAGGTACACCACAATTGAATGGAGTATCTGAAAGGAGAAATCGAACACTGTTGGATATGGTTCGATCCATGATGAGTTTTACCGACCTTCCAATTTCTTTCTGGGGTTATGCCCTAGAAACGGCTGCATACCTACTTAACAAGGTACCTACCAAATCTATCCCAAAGACTCCATATGAGATGTGGAAGAGGAGAAAACCAAATCTTAAGCATGTTAAGACTTGGGGTTGTCTAGCTTATGTCAAAAAGTTTGAACATGATAAGCTACAGACTAAATCCGACAAGTGTAGATTTGTGGGATACCCTAAAAAAATTGTAGGGTATTATTTCTATCATCCAACTGATCAAAAGGTGTTTGTTGCGAAACATGCTGCCTTCTTGAAAAAGGAGTTTATCCATGAAGGGGTCAGTGGGAGTAAGATATATCTTAAAGAAGTTCAAGAACCACAAATTACTATGGATCAGAGTCAGGTACCTGACCAAGTGGAAGAACCTACTGTATCACACCCTATTCGTAAATTTGGAAGAGTACCTAAGATACCTGAGAGGTATGGATTCGTCATAGAGGATGACGATGAGGTACACGTCATGAATGATGATGATCCATTGAATTACGAACAGGCTATGAGTAATAAAGACTCAGAGAAATGGTAGATGACCATAAAATCTAAAATGGATTTTGAAGCTATGCTCAAGTCCATTTGGATTTTACTTGCAATTGCAGCTTATTATTACTATATCTGGCAAAATGGACGTGGAGACGCCCTTCCTCAAATATACATTATTAGAGGAGAATGTATGTATGATACAACCAGATAGATTTGTTTCAATAGTTGAAGCAAATCATATATATGAGCTACAATAATCCATTTATGGATTGAAGCAAGCTTGTCGTAGATGGAATATTTGTTTTAATGAGACAATCAAATAGTTTAATTTTATCAAAAATAAGGATGAACCATGTGTGTACAAGAAGGTTAGTGGGAGCGCTGTTTAATTCCATGTATTATATGTTGATGATATATTAATGATAGAGAATGAAATTTCTATGCTAAAATCGATCAAAATAAAGTTGTCTAAACATTCCTCCATGAATGATTTGGGTAGAACATCCCGCAATGGGGATATAAATCTATATTAATAGATTTAAAAGGATGTTCGGCATAACCCAAGAAAATATATATTCATTAAATGCTAAAGGCGTTTAGCATGGCAAACTCCAAAAGGTGCTTCATGATGATGAGCTATGGAGTGTATCTCTCTAAAATTGTCCTCAGTAGAAGAGAGATCGCATGAGTTACTATCATGTATGCAATGAAATATACGAGACTTGATGTTGATCAGTCATATTCTGGGGAAGATTACTGTGAGATAGTGATATACATCTTAAAGTACTTAACTGACACTAAGGATGTTATCATATCACATGATGAGTCTAATTACACTAGAGGGCTATACAGACTCAAGTTTTCAGACTAACCAAGACGACAACAAAATCCACTTTAGGGTAAATTGTTACCTTGAAATATGGTGCAGTGAATTGGAAAGATTCCAAACAACAAAAGGTTGATGGTTTAGTGACAAAGACAAAGTATATAATTGTAAGTGAAGTTACAAGTTGATGTTTTGGATGAAAAGTTCATTACAGAACTAGGAATAGTTCTTACTAAACATGTATTGCAGCACTTTGATTAAAGAAATCATTGAAAGAGGAGACGTCATCTTAGAGCATATAGTCTCTCAAGATAACATTGCAGATTCATTTACTAAAGCTATAACACAACAGCAGTTTGATCGTCACTTAGAGAAGTTGGTATGAGATACCATTGCGATTGGCTTTAGTGCAAGTGGGAGATTGAAAGTAGTATGCATACAAGCCAATCATATATGATGATAAAGCATCTACTTTGGAGACGATCTTATTTATTTATTAATAAAAGTATTAACTTATTAAAGGCATTTAATTATCTACATGGTGCTGTTTTTATAATATGTAAATAACCCATAGTTTTAAGCAATGCTTTTAGAATCATGATGTTGATCATGCTAATGAGATTTAAATTCTTAGAAAGCTTAAAACTAAAATATTTCTCAATCGTGGAATTTCTAAAAAGGGGATTAGTAAATCCGGATAGATTGGCACATATGCTGCTTGCTCATTGGATGTGGATGATTGATCTCATGATCATTTGTGTAGAGACACTAAAGCAAGTATGTAGTTGCTTATTGGAGAATAAGTTCACTGAACGTGACTCGTTATGGAATACCTAATGGAGTTTTATTCACCTGTCAATAGGAATTGCTAATGTGATAGTAGTACAAGTGATCCTTGGACTTGAGATCATCATAGTATCTTTTATGTAATGAATTATACTTTGACTTATTTCTTAAAGCCCTTTAGGGTATATAAAAGGGTATGCTTGGGTATAATGAGTTACATATGGAGATAATGAATGATTAATAAAGAATCTACCACCTCTAGTAAAAGAGGAGATATGTCCTATATGATTCGATAAATGACAACCCGGGAATCCTTGGCCAAGGTGGAATAAAATTAGAAAGTAGTTTCTAATTTGCATTAAATGGAGTTGTGCATTTTCTAATCGAAATACATATAATTAAATAAAATAAGACTTGACAGTAATTTCATGTCTTATATTTAATTGGGACATTGTATGGTAGAAGGATTGAATTGTACGGTAACTATTTACTCACAAGTTCTTTTATGATTAATGTTGAAATCTATATTATCTAAAAAGTCATTGATCGCTAGGGAGGCTTATCCCTATTGTAGAATAAATATTATTTATTTAAATAGATTATTAGTTTAATTTATTTATTTAAATAAGATTAGAATTGTTCTAATTGATTTATTCATAACCGATTTAATATGGAAAACCTAAATGGTTACACCATAAAAGGAAGAATAATTATTTAAGAAGGTAATGGCATAATCGTAATAATACATTAAGTGTAATTAATTTAATCTATGGTGATAGAATAAATTAAATAGCTTAATATTTATTATTTAATATTTTGAAAATATTAAATATAAATTAATAAGAGGAGTCTTATTAATATTATTACAATTATTATTATTTTATTTTTTAAAGGATTTTAGTAATTAATTTAATATTAATACTCTAATTTATTCCTAATAAGATTAGGAGACAAATTAATTAAATAAATTTAATTAATTATTTCCAATGTGGTGGGAAGCCTAGATTAATTAAAGGAGTTTAATTAATTAAATGAAATCCCATGTCTAATAGGATTAGAAGGGTTGACCAATATCTATATAAGAGGAGTATTATAATAGATATCAGTTGATGTAATTCAATTGTTGGAGAGTACTCTTTTTCTATAGAGGATAGAAAACTAAACCAACCACCCTCCTTCTTGATAATTCATCTTCCTTGGTGGATCACCTCTAGAGGCCAAACACTTGGGTGGCTAACGTTGATCAAAGGAAGGAATCTAAACCGAAAAATCAAGGAGATCACAAAAAATAAGGAGTTGAACTCGTACATGTGGAAGCTTCGTTCTACAAGGGTATGATTCCATAACTTCTTATTTATCGTTTTAAATTAATAATTTGCATAAAGGATTATCCGGGTGATGGTTTTGTAAAAAATTTTAAACTCTGATATACCTTGCTTCCGCTAATTTTTGCAATTTGATTGCGTCACGATTTTGTGCAAACCCAACACTTAGCACATAATATTCCTCTAATTTAATTATTCTCAATTAAATTAGAATTATATTACATAATTACTTGCACATCAATTTAATTAATTCTATTGCACTTAATTAAATTACTCCACAATAATTACATAAATTATTTATTTCACTCAATAAATAAATTAATTAAAATATTTATTTAATTCAATAAATATTTAAAATTTAATATACAAAATCTCATTCGTTACAATGAACCTTTGGTGGGGAAAACCTTTGGTTAGTAACCTTCGAGAACATAGTAATGATAAACTCTTATCGAGTCCTAAGAAAGATAATAACTTACCTTATGTGCTATGTGTTTATACTTATGTATCCGCGAGTATCATTGAGTTATGTCGAGTATCGAATAGTATCACGTAATAACTAAGACTTAAAATTTGATTTGTCAGGATGTCGGATATTGAAGGATCCAGTCAGCCTAGGGAGGTTGTACGCCGAGTGGCTATTGAGGAGGAGCCCGAGACATTCATACAGTCTGGGAGCAATTGATTCGTAGAGAGCCACCTCCTTTGATCACAGTTGTTGGTCGGGAGCATGAGCCAATGTTTGACTCAAAGGAGGACTCCGAGGAGGTTGAGATTCAGGCTGAGGCAGCTGAGGAAGAGGATGAAGACCCTAAAGAGTTTCCACCGAACTCTATCAGTGCTGAGATATACGATGAACTGTATTACCGTAACATTGAGTTACAGGATACTGTTCGAGAGTTGAAAGAACAGACGGTTACTCAATAGACTACCATCGAGCAGAAGGATGGTGAGGTTGAGACTCTTTACACACTTCTTGGAGACGTAGAGTGGGAGTTGGTTCATGAGAAGGGTCCAAGGTGAGCAGAAGTCAGAGGAGATAGAGAAGTTGAAGAATGATTTGAAAGATAAATCAGCAAAGCTTGCCATAGCATAAGATGCTTGGGAGAAGGATTCACGACGTGCAGATCTTGCAAAGGATAGTGATCGTGTAAAGAAGGCTAAGATTGAGGAGACGGACTATACGTTTCAGAATGCCATTGATAAGACCCAGGATCGGGTTATGTACTACCTAGTTTAGTTCAAGGGTCTGCCTTGGTATATGCTAGATCGCATAACGATGTTCTGCATTATGAAGGAAGAACGCAGTAAAGCTGTTCGACGCCTTTGTAGGCAGTGATAGGAACAGTTTGGTTATATGAGTAGTTAATAATGTAAATTCCTATGTGATTATAAACAAAGGAATATTTCGATAATTTAAATCCTGAAGATTCTTTGTCTCGGGATAGTTGATCTAAATAGCAGTGATGCTATCTTCTTATGTTTAAAACTTTTGATTAAATAAAATATCAGAGTTTATTTGAGATGTTATGTGTTAAATATTATCTTAAAGTATTTAAGTTCAACCTTAAATATTTAAAGAATTGAATAAAGATCTAATAAGCGTATATCTTAACAAAATATGCTGCCGAGAAGAAAACCCAACCGTCAACCAGTCCAAGAAGGGTCAACGAATAACAACAACGACGCCAATGCTAACGCCAACCCTGTTCAATAGTTGGTGAATTTATTGGCTGGAGTGATTAACAATCAACTACAAGCCCCACCGAATACGTCATTCAAAGACTTCAAGGAGGTAGGACCGCTAGAATTCAAAGGATCCATGGGCCCGATTAAAGCACAAACTTGGGTCATGGAAATGGAGAAAGTCTTTCATGTTGCTAGGGTCGGTGAAGATCAGAAGATCGCATATGCAACTTTCATGCTGAAGTCAGAAGCCAGCTATTAGTGGTAAGCAAATAAAGTCCGGGGAGGAGAAGGTGTCATAACCTGGGAAAGGTTCAAAGAAATATCTTTTAAAATGTACTTCCTGACAAGCTCACAGAATCAGATGGAGGTACAGTTTCTGGAGATTAAGCAGGGAAACATGTCTGTACCAGATTACGCTGCAAAGTTTAATGAGCTGGCTAGGTTCGCCACATATAAAGTATACACGGACGAGAGAAAAGCAAGGAGGTTTGAACAGGGACTGAAGCCCTGGTTATAAAGCAAGGTGTCGATGTTCCAGCTGAACACCTTTGCTGGAGTGTTAGAGAAGGCCATCCTCGCTGAGGGTGGATGTGATGTTGTGACCAAGTACAACCAGGATCAGAAGAAGAAGAAGAAGAGTGAAGGAGAAAGTGTTAAGGCTAGTGGCAGCAACGCGGGAGGAAGCAATAGTCAGAAGCGAAGGTGGAATGACAACCCATCGACCGACAATCAGCAAGGAAACCAGAAGAAAAGGGTTGAAGCGCGCCCGACCTGCAGGAAAAACCACCTGGGGGTCTGTATGAAGGGTAAAAAAGTTTGCTACAATTGTGGTCAGGAAGGCGTATGCTTCACGTGTGGCTTGAAGGATCATTTGGCAAGAGACTGTCCCAAGAAGGTATCTGGAGGGGCAGGAACATGAGGGAATAGGGGAGGCAGCGATGGAAATGTTCTGACTATAACAGGACCAACCGCAACTAACTGACCAACCGCCAGGATATTCAACATAACAGTGCAGGATGCTGTGCAGTCTCGCGATGTGGTGTCAGGTATCATTGTGACATCCCGAATTTTTAAGAAATTATAAATGAGAATTTAATAAATAAAATTCTTATTACGAGATGTTTTGAGTTGAGTATGTGTATACGTGTAATATATTGTGAAATATGTGAATTAATGTGAAGAGAATTTAAATGTTAATTTTAATATTTATTGGAATAAATAAATATTTTAATTAAATTATTTATTGAGTTAAATAAATAATTATGTGATTATTATGGAATAATATAATTAAGTGTAATATATTAATTAAATAAATATTTAGTATTTAATTTAATTGATATAATAATTTTATGTTATAGTTCTAATTTAATTGAGATAATTAAATTAGATTAGTAATGTGATGAGTTTTACATGCAATTATAATTAACGAGTAATTATAATTATGTGACAATTTTAATGTGATTAATTGATGTTAACTTTTAATTAATTAAATTATAATGTTAAGATTTAATTAGTTAAAGGATAACATTAAGAATATGTGTTAAAGGATTTATTAAAAGAATTAAAAGAGTTTTAAAATCGTTTTCCCAAATAAGGCCCTTACATTGTTTTAAATCCGTTTTGCCAAACGGGGCCTTAACTATTTAAAACTCTATTTTTTTAAAATAATGAGTTTTGCCAAACAAGCCTTAGGCTTTTGATATTCAAAATTATAACTTATTTATATTAATTACAATTATGGTGTTAAATATGGTGGTTTAAATATTGGGAGTTATATTATATAATTATACATATAATATATTAGTTATATGTGTATTATATATACGTTAGTTTAGAAGTTAGAAGAATAGATGTTAGTCAGGTAGAACAAAAGGGTTAGTATGTGTTAGAGAGAAAACACAGAAAACCTAGAAGGGAAAAGAGGAAAAGAAGGGAGAAAAAAGGAGGAAGAGGAAGTTTGAGAGAGTCAAACATCATCATCTTCATCTTGTTCTCCTAAGCAAAGAAAAGGTATAATCTCTAACTTTAGAGTTTAAGATTTCCTTAAGTTATTCAAGTTTTAGTTTTATGAAAATATGAATATTCATGAAAACTTATGATTTTGGGGATATATGTTAGATGGTATTTATAACATGAAGTTTATATGTGAATTTGATAATAGATGCTTATAAGTGAATTGTATGATGGTTTAGTTGGTTAATTCATGATGAACATGAGGAAATTCATGTTCATCAAAAGTCATAGTGAAATAGTTTGATAATTGACCTATTTAAAATCAAAAATTGTGATTTGATTGTGTAAATTGAGGTTAGATGTTGATAACATGTTTATAAACAAATTTAAATATGTTTTGATTGGGTATTTTTATTTAAAAATAGATTTCAGTGTTCAATTTCATCAAGAACACTTGTAAATGGTTTTCTTCAAAAATTATGTAATTGATTGTTATAAACTATGTGTTTTAAGGATTAAATGTGTTGAAACATGTTAGGAGTTTAGAAATTATGTTTTCTATTAAGATGTTAGAAATTCTTAAAGGAAGAGTTGTTTAATAAACAAGAAGATTCAAAGAAGAATCTTGAAGAGATATAAAGATAAGAATCAGGAGTTCCTAACTCCAATAATCAAGATGACGAATAACGATGAATCGACGAAGTCTATAAGATTAAAAGCATAATGAAATCATGGTATGACATGATGAAAGGTAGAGATAAGAAGTTTTAAAACAAAACGATAATGAGAATCATAAAGGAGATGATTATAGAATAAGATCACAGCATGATCTTTTTAAAGTTAAAAGACAGATGGTTTTTAATGATTAAATAGTTATAGTTTGAGACTATAACGAGAAGGTACTATGATATAGTACGAGATTAATTCACGAGGAGTTATAAATGATGAGATATAGAAAGTCTGTATCGAGCATAGAATAAGAAGTTATGAGTAAGATAGAGTTAAGTGGGATTTCAACTGAGGACTCATGTGGTGGCTGAGTTGTACAAATCTTTGTATGGGCAGGGTTTTGTGCTTACACTTGGTTTATCATATTGATAATCGTTGGAAGATTGGTGTCGCGCTATCGATATATATATATGGTGAGAAGATGATTCTTGTCCCATGTTTATATTTGATAGTTAGAGTCAATAGAGATTAGATTAGATGATATTAAGATTACATTAGATGATCTTAAGGTTAGGCTAGTTTTTAAAACTCATACTTATGGTAAGTTCGTGACTCATAATCGTATGTATGTTTCGAACCCCTAAGCATATGGACAGTCTCTGATCAGTTCTTTGACTACGTATTGCTAGGACAAGTTCTTAAACTCATATTATTGTGGCAAGTTCCTAAACTTCCAAAGTGTGGTAAGTTCGATGAACTATACTGGGTATAGAAAGGTTATGGTATAGAAAGCATTGATGTTGTTTAAGATTAATAGAATGATTAAGTAATGATGTAGTAAAGAGTTAATTGATGGAGAAAGTTTTTATATTCTAAATCTCCTAGCTTTGTTAGATTTTCAAAATTTATTAACTTCATGCTTATGTTGCACTTCTGTTTTTCTTGAAAAACATTGGACCAAATGATGGAACCAATGAATTTTAAAATAGTGCTATTATTCACATGTCTATGCTAATTGCTTCAGCTAGACAAAAATAATTTTAAAATTTCAAAATATATTTTATATGCATCATTTGATGTGGTGTAGAAGCAATAATCGAGGAAGTTATCAATGCAGTTAAACCTAGTGTTGGATGTGATCGTATGATCGTCAGCCCACTATGGTTTGATGCAGTATGACGACGTCATGTAATGACGAAATCCTCAACGTACCATCACTGCGGTACAGTATCAGGATATTATGAAAAAATTGATTTATTTATTTTGGTTTCATTAAACGAGAAAAAAAATTAATTTTCTTAGAAAAAAAAAAGGATTTATTTACTTTTAGTTTCTTTAAACGAAGAATTTTTTTTTGATTGAGTTGGTTAAATATATATATATATATATATATATATATATATATTTCGATTGATGTCCGAATTATTGCTAGAAGTCTATGCTACTTGATTCAGCTAGACAAATATTAAAATATGTTTATAAATTCGAGCGTTCTTGGTCAAACTATGCCAAACCAAATTATTTGGGTGCGGATTCAGATGTTAAGAAGCTGAGGTGAACAACCCTATAAAAAGGAGACATGTTATCGGAGACTATAGTTCCGAATGTAACGCATGTAGTCGTTACAATTTACTACGTTTGGGCCCAACGTAGAGGTACGATAGGCTGGCCACCTAGAGTACCGATGCGGTTTATAGTGTGAAGTACTGGGGGTGAAACACTTTTAAACCTAAAAATAAGTTCAAGGTCTTGTGACCACTCAGCATGATTTGGAATTTTTTAAATTCCTGAGTTATTTATATCGCTTCCCAATTATTGAGCAATTGTGGAAGATTCTTATTATTCTGAAAAAGAATGTAGTAAGAAGGATATTCCTTAGAAAGAAGTAGTTGTAGAACGCTTTAATCCAGTGAATAAAGATTAATGTAAAATCTATTTTTGATAGATTGAATGAATGAAGAGTAATAAAAAATTCGAGGACGAAATTCTTAGAAGAAGGGATGAATGTGATAACCCGAATAATTATATATGGTGAATTATGTAGTATATGAATTCTACGAGTAGAATATGTAGTAATGATCCTTAGAAAGGAAATGAACAAGTTAAAGAAGATATATAATATTTGATATATGATTGTGTTTGATTGAAGATTATGTAATAAAACCTTAAGCATGTTGAAGAGGTGAATTTAGTAAAGATATATGTGTAGTTTATATAAATGTCGTTAAGATAATGTGTTGAAGTTATTTAACAATAAAATTGTGGAAGATATTTTGTGAAAACCAAGTAAGGGAGGTTTTCGTTGATTCCGAGGACGAAATCTTTATAAGGAGGGAAGGATGTGATATCCCAAATTTTTAAGAAATTATAAATGAGAATTTAATAAATAAAATTCTTATTACGAGATGTTTTAAGTTGAGTATGTGTATACGTGTAATATATTGTAAAATATGTGAATTAATGTGAAGAGAATTTAAATGTTAATTTTAATATTTATTGGAATAAATAAATATTTTAATTGAATTATTTATTGAGTTAAATAAATAAATATGTGATTATTATGGAATAATATAATTAAGTGTAATATATTAATTAAATGAATATTTAGTATTTAATTTAATTGATATAATAATTTTATGTTATAGTTCTAATTTAATTAAGATAATTAAATTAGATGAGTAATGTAATGAGTGTTACATGCATTTATAATTAGCGAGTAATTATAATTATGTGACAATTTTTATGTGATTAATTGATGTTACCTTTTAATTAATTAAATTATAATGTTAAGATTTAATTAGTTAAAGGATAACATTAAGAATATGTATTAAAGGATTTATTAAAAGAATTAAAAGAGTTTTAAAACCGTTTTTCCAAACAAGGCCCTTATATTGTTTTAAATTCGTTTTGCCAAACGGGGCCTTAACTATTTAAAAATATATTTTTTTAAAATACTGAGTTTTGCCAAACAAGCCTTAGGCTTTTAATATTCAAAATTATAACTTATTTATATTAATTACAATTATGGTGTTAAATATGGTGGTTTAAATATTGGGAGTTATATTATATAATTATACATATAATATATTGGTTATATGTGTATTGTATATACGTTAGTTTAGAAGTTAGAAGAATAGATGTTAGTCAGATAGAACAAAAGGGTTAGTATGTGTTAGAGAAAAAACACAGAAAACCTAGAAGAAAAAAGAGGAGAAGAAGAGAGAAAGAAGGAGGAAGAGGAAGTTTGAGAGAGTCAAACATCATCATCTTCATCTTGTTCTCCTAA